>CM077659.1:6819497-7171997 GCA_039707465.1 Rhabdophis nuchalis | reverse complement strand
AGTTCTATTTCTAGGAAGGAGAGAGAGAGAGAGAAAGAGAGAGAGAGAGAGAGAGAGAGAGAGAGAGAGAGAGAGAGAGAGAGAGAGAGAGAGAGAGAGAGAGAGAGAGAGAGAGAGAGAGAGAAAACACTCAAATCAAACTGTGGGTCTGCAGAAGGCAAGCAAAGAACATCAGTGTTTTATATGAAGCGGAAAATAAAATGATGTACTTGGGAGGTTTATTACAAAGTGCTTCCAAATGACGTTTTCATCAGTCGACAACACGTGAGCATTTTGCACTGGCAGGCGAGTGGTGGGTAAACAGGTTAATTTCAGACAAGGCAGCCAAGAATGCATATTCCTGAAATATTGATAAGGTGAGCCGAGAGCAGCTGCCAAAATGAAAGAGATGGGTTTACTATCTACGTTGTTGCAAGAATGCGCATTTCATTCAATGAAAAAAAAACCCAACAACCCTTGTTCTCAAAGCTATATTTGGACAGGGTCTACCCCGTCAAAAGCTTTGGGTGCTTTTCAGTGGTGGGTTTCTGCAGGCTCGCACCTACTCACGAGAGCCGGTTGGTGAAATTTAGAGAACCGGTGAGAGGGGGTTCCACCGGTGTACCTGGAAGTAAATCTGGCCCGCCGCTGCCAGTGATCCAACGGGAAGGAAAGGAAAGGGAAGGAAAGGGAAGGGAAGGGAAGGGAAGGAAGGAAGGAAGGAAGGAAGGAAGGAAGGAAGGAAGGAAGGAAGGAAGGAAAGAAAGAAAGAAAGAAAGAAAGAAAGAATGAATTTATCATCACAATTGAGTCCAAAATTTTGGTTGCTAAGCAAGAGCGTTGTTAAATGAGTTTCACCACATTTGAAAAGGTGGCCACTCCCACCCTGTCACATGACTGCCAAGCCACGCTCACAAAATAGGCCACACCTAGAGAGTAGGTTCTAAAAAAATTTGAAACCCACCACTGGTGCTTTTGGTCACTTTAAAATGCTTCCAAGAAATCCATGTCACATACCATTTTATCTGAGTGGAAAGCCAGAGGGAGCTTCTTGAGGTGAGACATACACAGAATAACAAAGTTGGAAGGGACCTTGGAGGTCTTCTAGTCCAACCCCCTGCTGAAGCTGGAGACCCTAGACCATTTCAGACAAATGTTGTTCAATTTCTTCTTAAAAATTTCCACAACTTGTGAAGGCAAGCTGTTCCTCTGGCTTATTGTCCAATCAAAACCAGTGATGGACAACGATTGGGTTTCAAATTTTTTTAGAATCTCTTCTGTAGGTGTGGCCTGCTTTGCGGGAGTGGCTTGCCTGCCATGTGACTGGGTGGGAGTGGCTTACCAGCCATGTGACTGGGTGGGAGTGGCTTGCCAGCCATATGACCAGGTGGGAGTGGCTTGGCAGTCATGTGACCGGGTGGGCATGGCCAACTTGTAAAGTGGTGGTGAAACTCACTTAAAAATGCTCTTGCTTAGCAACCAAAATGTTGGCTCAGAAACTCTGGCATTTGAAGCACGCAAGTCTTGAAAACTGTCAAGTTACAAGACCCTCGCTCCCCTAACCCTTTAGGGGAAAAAACCCAGGGGTGTTCAAACTTGACAGCTTCAAGACTTGTGGACTTCAATTCCCAGAATTCCTCCTCTCACTCTTCATCTCACTCTTCTGGGTGGGCGGGGGGAGGGAGCTGGAACCGGTTCTAAACGGCCCTATAGATTTGTGGAACCTCTTCTATAGAAGAGCTTAGAACTGGCAGGAACCCACCCCGATCAAGACTGACTCCTTATTTGCTCCTATTGTATCAATTGATATATCTCTCCATACAATCTGAAGCAATCAGCTAGCACCCCAACCAGATGTGGGCTCCACTCTCAAATGTAGAGCAAGGAAATGACTTGCAATGCCAATCTATTAAAAACCATCTTGGCAGGCGAAGCACTGTGCTTAGTGGCAGTGCCAAGCATGGTTCTTCTAGGCCAGAAAGAGATGCATCTTTCCAACATCCATATTTGGCTTTTAAGTGGAAGCTAGTAGTTGCGCTCCAAGAAGTAGGTGGGGAGGGAGAAGAAGAGAGAAAGGAGGAAGTGGTGCTAGGAGAAAACCCACTTCATTTAGATTTGGACTTGAATTGCAAAATAAACAAATTAAAGAATTAAAAATCAGACATTTTGAGGAGACTCTGAAGATAGCTCCCTGAATCTTGAGGGGGAAATTGCCATGTGCCATGGAAGTCAAGATATCCAGGCAGTTCTAATGGGTGTCAAGATTTATGGCAAGCTTTAGCTCTCTACAAGAATCTGAACTACGGACTTCCGGTATCCGGCTCCAGCGGCGACGGGCGAGCCTAGGGCTCGCTCGCCGCTTTGTTGCCTTTTCTGCCCCCCCACGGGGGCGAAACTCTCCGGTTACCGGAGGTTTCCCGTAGGGTCGGCTCAGAGGGAGCGTCCCTCGTCACGGCGGTGGGGAGAGCGCTCCTCTCTGCGACCTAGGTGGAGAGGAACATGCTGCGGGGGTTTTTTTCCTTCGCCAACGGCTGTCGGCGCCATTCGCTTTAATGGAGAGGGCTGAACGGAGAGACCGGGCGGATCACCGAGGCTTCAGCTGCGAGGGAGAGTGAGTTTAAAAGAACACCTTTTTTTTTCCTTGCTGCCAGCCAGGCTGAACGGACTGGGAGGGGGGTGTTTATTTCTAAAAAAAAAACCCTCGGATTTAAGCGGCACGTTAAAATGGCTTCTCTGCAAAGAGAAAGTGGAAACTTTCACTCCGGACGGTCTTTAACAAGGGAAAGTGGAATGCGATTCTTTGCAACATTGTTTCTAGGTCTGGCTGGTTAAAAAATTCTTATTTTGCTACTCTCTCCCTCTGGCTCTGAGATGGGCGGTGGAAGTGGCTTTTCTTTGTCTCTGCCTGACTATTTCAACTAAGGAAAATTTCCAGCGTCTCTTTGAAAGCAGGACTATCTCTGGATTTTTGAAAAAAATAAAATTCTTTTGATGGATTTGTGATTTCTTCTCTGGAATACCTTCGTTATTACTATTTGCTGACCTGGGAAACTGTGTCTCTTTTGGTTTCTGAATTGTTTGCAACTTCACAGCCCTGAACTGAACTGAGCTCCTGATTTGCCCCACCAGCCCCACCCGGAAAACGCCATCTTGGTGGCAGTGACTCTAACTTTTAACCATGGCACAAGAAGCAGCACTTGTAAATTTGGAACAAAGGATGGCTTCTCTTGAAACCTCTATGCAAACTTTGATATCAGAAATAAAGGCCCAGAGGGCTGAAAATATTACCTTCAAGAAGGAGCTACTGGATACCCGGAAGCAAGTGTTGGAGAACACACAGAAGAATGAAGAACTGGAAGGGGGGTTGGAGGGGGCTAAGGGAGAGATTAAAAATGTTTCTAATGAGGTGGGGGAAATAAATGGGCATGTGTCTAGGATAGATATGGAAAGAATGACATATTTTTTGAGATTTCAGAATGTTCTTGAGGAATCTGGTGAATGCCTGCCTGATCTTATGAGTACAATTTTAGCAGACTATTTACATAAACCTAAGGATGAGATCAGGGGGGACATTGACCTAGCCTATAGAATTAATTCTGCATATGCCAGGATAAATGAAGTGCCTAGAGAGATACATGTGAAATTTGTTAGAAGGTCAACCAGAGAGGAAATCCTGAAAGCGCAGAGAGAGAAACCTCTAACTCACCAACAAAAAACGGTCACTATCTTGAAGCAGATCCTTAGAAAAATTAGAGATGCAAGAAGGAATTTTTCCTTCTTGTCTAAAACCTTGTTTGATCACGGGATTTGGTTCAAGTGGATGACACCTGAAGGGATGCTGGTGTTCTGGGAAGGAGGAAGAGTGAGGATTAAAACAGTTGCTGAGGCGGAAGCCTTTCTTAAAAAATATTCCTCTGTCCTGGGGGAAGATCCAGGGGGGACGGAGGGGGCCACGGCCCCGCCTACGGGGGGCCAGGGAGGAGAGAAAGAAGATACAATAGCCAAAAGACTTAAATCAAAAAAATAACTTTGCCTTGATTTTTCTTGAACAATTTTGCATAATATTTCTATCTGGACTTTTTGTAAATGTCTGACAGCATGGAACGGAGAATTTAGGTAAATGTACTTGCTTTCATCTTGTAGTGGTATGGAAAATGTTTTCTATGTTAACTTTTTTATTGTGTATTTTGAGGTCTCGGAAGGTCCGACGACTCTAACGTGAATGCTCTCAAAAATTCTTTGTAACCATTACCCTATCCTGTTAAAAAATGTAAAACCAATAAAACTTTTTCAATATAAAAAGAATCTGAACTACTAACAGCCAAAGGAAATTAAAAGGTAAAGATTCCCCCCACACTTATGTGCTAGTTGTTCCTGACTCTGGTGGGGTGCCCATCTTTGTTTCAAAGCCGAAGAGCCAGGGCTGCCTGAAGACGTCTCCATGGTCATGTGGCCCGCATGACTCTACTCCCGAAGGCGCACGGAACCCTGTTCCCTTCCCACCAAAGATGGTCCCTATTTTTCTACTTGCATTTTTACGTGCTTTTGAACTGCTAGGTTGGCAGAGGTAACAGGACAAGTAATGGGAGCTCAATCCATTATCGGAACGCTGAACTGCTGACTTTTCTGATCGACAAGCTCAGCATCTTAGCCACTGAGCCACCATGTCCCTGTGCCAAAGGAACTTAGCGATTAGTAAAAGTAGAAGGCACTCAAGGTGGACTGGGCTTAGATCTCTTGCGGGCACCAAGGGATTCAAGACTGATGACATGTTTGACCCTTCCCTCCAGCCTGATCATCTCATACAAAGATAACATGACCTGCTTTGTCTCATTGAAGCAACAGACCCCAATTCTAGGAAGTGAAACAAAGCTAGCAAGCAAGCATAAACCGGGGTTAAAAGGAAGTGCATCATTTGAAAGAGCCAAATGCTTAAGTCAACAAGGAATCATTATTTCCAGCCATTAATATGACTTGGGTGATAAACCTTTGAACCTGGGAAAGTCGTAAGGATCTCTCTTTGCTGCCATTATCAGACCGTAAAACTGTCCAGTTTTGGGACGGTTTATTTGCTACAGCTTTTGTATTAACAATGCCGTATTTCTAACCTCATGGATTGATAAGCTCGCCACATATTCATCAGGCACTGATTCTTTAGCCCGGTTTACAGTTAATCAATACAGGAATTAATAAAGAGCCAGGTCCAGCCATGAAAATCTGCATAGTTCTCTGTCAATTTAACGAAAGAGATTTTGCTTTAGAAATGGTGGGGAAACTCTCATTGCTTGGCTGCGATATCCATCACTTATTCACTTACCGAGGGCCCAAGGGATGTGCAAATGTGAAGGCCATAGCACTTCCAGTGTGGAAATTTGCAATGCAGGTTGTCCTCGACTTACGGCTGCTACTCAGGGGTGGAATTCAGCTGGTTCGCACCGGTACAGGCGAACCGGATGTTAATTGTGCATCCGGTTTGCCGAACCAGTTGTTGCAAGGACTGGCTGGCCCTGCCCACCCCACTTCACCCCTCCCAAGAGTCTCCACGTGGCCTGTTCATCATGCCACATAAGTGAAAGGCCCACGTGGAGGCTCTGGGAGGGTGAAAAATTAGCCTCCTGGAAGTCCGCAATCCAGAGGGCCTTCAGAGCCTGGGGGAGGGTGTTTTCACCCTCCTGGACGCTCGAGGAAAACCTCTGGAGTCTGAGGGGGTTTGAAAATGCCCCCCCATGGTACAGGAGACCGAGTAGGCCACACCCACCATGACCACGCCCACCCAGCAACCGGGCACATAGTTGCTGACATTTTTCAATCCCACCCCTGCCACAACTGAACCCAACCTTAATATCGCTAAGCAAGACACTTGCGAAGTGGGTTTTACCCCCATTGCATGACCTCTCTTGCCACAGTTGTTAAGTGAGCCGCTGCAGTTGATAAGTTAGTAACCAGGTTGTTAAGTGAATCCGATTATTATTATTATTGTTGTTGTTGTTGTTGTTGTTGTTGTTGTTGTTGTTGTTGACTTTGCTTGTTGGAAGGTCACGTGGCCCCGGAGCATTGCAGCCATCGTAAATAGGAACCAGTTGACAAACATCCGAATGTAAATTGCACGACCACGGGAACGCTACCATGAAAATTGGTCAAAAGTCACTTTTCTCAGGGCTGTTGTATACCTTTGAACAGTCACTAAATGAACTGTTGTAAGTGAAGGACTAGCTGTCCTCCTATTTTGTCCTTCTAGCAAGGGAATTAGGTGGGTAGTTTTTCAGTAGCCAGGAGAGATGCTTTTTGTTGTGGCTCGCTGGCAGCAGAGTCGGACAGTGAGGGGGTTGGGGAGGAACATCGGCCAGTCCTGGGGGCTGAGGAAAGCTCAGATGATGGCTCTGCATCAGGGGCAGAGAGGGAGATAGACAGCAGTGAGGCAGAGGAACAGCTGGAGCCTGTTCCCAATGTGCGCATGCGCAGAGCTGCCAAAAGACAAGAACAACTCAGAAAGCAGGGTTGACTTAGAGTAAAACCACACCTTGGAGCTGATTGGCCATAGGAAACAAAAGAGGAGCGAATGGGGAGTGGGGGTTTTGCAGGAAACAATTCATTCATTCGGTCATTTAAAGAGTGGAAAGTTCTGTTTGTGACTTTCAGAGACTCTGTGCCAAGTGTTACCTTGGCCCGCGTTTGGACACCAGTTATCTGGTAGCGCTCCAAACGAGATAAGGTGCGCATGGACAAACATTCCGCTGAAAGACTGTTTGCTAAGCCTGGCTGACTGTATATGAAAGGAATTCACAGTCATGTAAATACAAGAGGTTTTGCAGGGACCAAGATTTTGCTTCTTGCTTTCTAAGGAAGCCTGGGTCAGAACACATTCTCAATAAGGGTGGAGATAGCATCCATGTATGGGTAATGACCTATCCACACTCTGATTGGACTGAGTCAGATTAATAATTAATTAAGGGTGCTATATAACCCCCTCAGGAGTAGACTCCACCCAGTTTCCGACTCAGTCCAGCTCTGGGACTGGTCCGGTATCATCATCCTCTGAGGAGAATTTCTGAAGAATGGATATCTAGGCCAGCCACCCCTATTTATATGCCCACCTGCGAGGTGGTGACTTGACCAGCTGGGGACTTGTCCCATAACGCTAGGTCTGCTCCCCCGACGAGATCAAGATCTGATGGATCCTCACGGAGAAGTCCAGGGGTGGCTCATCAAGAGGCCTTGGAGGGGGCGGCCAGAATTGCAGCTCTGCTGTGAGGCCTTTGTGTGTGCCCCCGGGGAGCTAAGCGCGCTGCCTCGGGTGCTTTCATGGTCTTGGTAAGTGGCCGCACCCATCAGTGGCTGTCGGGCCTTTGGGCCTTTGGGGGAGGCCTCTCCTGTCACCGAGGGCCTCCCGCGCGCTCGTCGCCCGGACAAGATGGCGACCGACAGAACCGACGGTCGAACGCGCCTAATACGGAGCCTTCCAGGGCTACCGAGGCTTTTGTCCCCTTGGGGGCCTAAGTGGTGACTGCGCTTGGGGCTGCGGCCTCAGAGGCGCCCAACGCCCCCCCCCCCGGGGGCTGTATGACAGGTGAGTGCAAAGGCCTATTCGGCCTTCCCCCCTGAATGCTTTGCCTATGGGACTGCCGGGCTTCGAGGCCCACATAAGGCAGCTGCGGCCTTTGGCTGCTCGCGCACGCGCGATGAGGCTGGGGACGCCATGGACGGCTGAGGGAGCCGTCTGGCGCTTTTGGAGGCCGCTCTACTCACCGGGGGTTCCCTCGCGCGCAGAGGTTTCGATTCGCGCAGTCAGGGCCGCGCGCAGGCGCGCAGGCGGCCTATAACCCCCCGCGCCCTCCCGAGCAGGTAATGTCGCGGCGGGCCTGTCAGGGCCACAGGAGCCGCGCGAAGGTGCGCGAACGGACTGGAGTTTCCGGCGCCCTCCCACTCGGGTAAGGAAGCGGCCGGACTGTCAGGGCAGCAGGAGGCGCGCGAACGGACTAGAGCTTCAGGCGCCCTCACTCGGGTACGGAAGCGGCTGGCCTGTCAGATCTGCAGGCGCCGCGCGGAGGAGCGCAACGGCCGGGAGCGTCCCGCTCCCCTCCTGGCCGATACGAAAGCGGCCGGCTTGTCAGGCCGCAGGAGCCGCATGGGAGCACACTAGCGGCCTGGAGCCTCCCGAGCCCTCCCCGAGCAGCTGTTAAGGCGGCAGGCGCTTCGGGGCCGCGGAGGCCGCGCTGGTTACCAGGACGGCGCTGCGCGCGCACGCACGCGCACACTAAACATACAATCATGGCCGGCGGTGTAGGGCCTTCACTAATAGCGGGACGGCTGGCCCGGTTGAAATCCGTCGGTGGCGTGGGGCGCCCAGCAGCTCTTTTTCACGGCCTCGGAGACCCTGTCACATCTGCGGCGATTCCTGGCCCTGCCCTGTCGCCCCTTCGGGCCCTGGGTCTGGCGGCCTGGCCCCACCAACCTCGGGGTGCCGGAAGTGGGACGTGTGCCTTTGGTGAAGGCCCCTCCTTAGGTGGGCCTGGCTAGAGCCTCAGAAGACATTCAGGGGCATGGGGCTACAAACTTGGGAGTGAAGCTGCCCCGGCGTGACCCACGGTGTCGTCCCTCCTTGAACTGGGGCTGGGCCCTGGGTATAGGGCCAATTTGGGCCTTGGGCTGAACTGGCCTCGCTTACTGACAGAGGTCCCACTTAGCGACGCTACGGCCGCAACCTCCGGGGACCCTTGGGTAAGTGGCCGGGATGTTTGGCCGCATGGCCTAATGGTTCTTACATCGGCGGCGGCCGGGTTCAATCCCAGGCGCCATCGCGGGCAAGGTCAGGGTCGGTCCGGCCGCCAGTGGCTGCAGGCTCCTGTTTGTCCCCTCTTTCGGCCACAGGCCCGGCTCCCGGTGACCAGGCCAACGTCTGGGTCAGTGAAGCTGGTGGCTCGTGGCCGGGGCACCGGTGTTCTCCGCGACCTGGGGATCTGACCATCGTCCAGCCTACGGCCCACCATACGGGCTTGCTCCCCCAGGGATCTTTGCCTTGCATGGGGGGTTGGCCGCAGTCACATAGCGTGACAGGTCGGCGGCTCGGCCGTCGGGTTCCCGAGGAGCACCAGGGAGCCCGTCACATTCGGAGGCATTGGCTGCCTCCTGTTTGTTCCACCGTCCTCCTCTGGTGACGGTGGGGTGGGCCTCCCGGGCACAGGCACCAACAAGCAAAGAGTGCCGCGTGGCTGGCCGAGGGGGCTTTGCCCGTAAGCCTCGCCCGTTTGCCTTGGTCCGACCCTTGTTGACCATGGCCATAATTGCCTCCCCGGCGGATCAATTGGCTGCGACGATTGCCATACCTGGCCCTGGCGGGCACGCCCCTGGTTCTGCAGGCACAGGGGGGGACCTTGGGACAACATCCTAACCTTAGCAGCCTTATGTATGGGACGCCCCGCTCTCATGGCCGGCACCTCTGGCAGGTGGTCGGCTAGCTTCACAGGCAGGGCCGCCTGGGGCTTCTTCGACAAGCCGCTTGGGGACAGTTCCTCCATGGCCCCTCCAACTTCCCCCCTGGCTGTTCTGCGACTAGGTCTGGGGGTGTCCCAGCTTCGACTCTTGCACCTCCAGGTTCTCTCGGGCCTGGGGCTAACGCCCGCTCCACGACAGGCCCGTTACCAGGTTCCACCTGTCGGCCCTCCTGGGCTATATCTCCGGATAGGTCTTTCGGCTGTCGGCTATGTCTCCCGCGTTGGCGGGCAGAGTATTGCCTCAGGCTGGGGTGGGCCCCACGCGCTATACTGCTACACGTCTTTCGGGGGGGCCCTCGTCCTGGGGTTTATTGCTGGCACATATGATTCAGCCCTTCCGACCCTCAGACAGGGCCTGGCCGCCTACATCCGCGCCCGATCGTCAATTCCGGACCCCGGTTCTGGTGCTTCCCCTCATACGGGCCTTCTCCTGTTGGGGCGCCATTGGTGCGGGGATCAGCCGGCAACGCTATTCCATTATCCTTTTGTTACCTGGTCTGGAGACCGGGTCCCCAGGACCATTCATTGGGAGAATTTTCACTCCTCTGGGGGGTCCCGACCACCGCGGCCTAGGGCTTCTCCTCGTTCGCGGGGTGACTCTTGCCCGAACTACCGTGGCTCAGGCCCTGGCTCTCCTGTCCATGGCTCCAGGCCCAGGGACTTGTCGAGGCTGTCCCGGATGGGAACAGTGATTCGGTCTCTCCCCAACAGGGCATCTGTTCCACTTTCACGTCTTCCGTCGGTACCGGAATCCCTGTTTGCTCGGGTCTTCTTAGACGGTCTTAAGAGCGGTTTGCCTGTCCTCTATTTTACTTATGGGCTTCAGGTTTGCAGATCCCTGCTCTCGCGGCTCTCAGCCGGGGGCTTGTTTCCATCACGATCGGAGCATGGTCCCTACACGACAGGACCGGTTTGATCGGTCGTCATTGTCCAGGGGTTGATTGGCAAGCCTCTGGACACGGGACTTGCATTCCTTTCTAGTCAGTAGGCACTCCTTTAGTCAGCTACTACTAAACTAGGATTCTTTCCGCTCGCAATGTGGACCGCGCTCGGGCCACCTTCGCCAGCTTGCCGCACCCGGGGGCCTTCGCATTAAGTTGGATCCCTGACTCGACTAGGCGGTCGCAGGAGGTAACCTTGGAGGTTTGACCCTCTCGGTCATTTCCTTCGCAGCTCGGGCACCAGGAGGTCTCGATGGTCTACATCGTTCCCGGGGCACAAGCACAGGTCCGGTTTTGGGGCCGGCCTTCGGGTGTTGACCCTCTGTCACCTCAGCTAGCCTCGTTGGTGCGCTAATGGCTCAGGGCGGTTCAGCTTGTGTAGTATTGGTTTGCCATTGCCGGGACATGAGGCCCCTTGCCGGAGACTCTGGCTCACGCTCTGGGGGTAGGAACCAGGTCCTAGCCTTTGTCCCTCTAGGCTGACTTCGCACAGGCGGTTGCGCTTGGCTAGACTGGGGTGGATCCGACCGCAAAAGGATTTCGTTCCTCGCGGGTTCAAGGACTTCGTCTTCCTCTCTCCCTCTCTCTCTTGACCTCTCGGTCGTTTTGCCTCACCGGCGAGCACTCGGCTATTTGCGAGTACCAGAGTCCGGGGTCATCTCCCTCCCTCCCTTCGTGGTCTCCCACGGTTCGGTCCCTCCCTTTGGGTGTCTTTCGGCAGGAACGGTACAGGGGTCGAATTGGTACTTTGCCTTAGGTGCCGCCTTCATGCGCTCCAAGCGCTCCTTCGGGAGTTGTTGGGGGGCTGGCAGGCATGGCAATTTCTGTGGGCTTTTCTGGGTTTGCCCCAAATGCGCTAAGGGATGGTCGTTTCCACTGTCCCGACGTGCGAGCGCCCATTCGTTTTGTTTTGTTTTTGTTTTGTTTTTTGTTTTTGCTGGCAATGTTAGATGTTGCCTATGTGTCGGCCCTCGTGGTTCGACGGGGATGATCTTTCTGGGGCTGCCGTCGCGTTCCCGTGGACTTTGCGTAATAGTATCCTCTCCGTAGGCCCTTCGCTGACAAGGGGGAGGGATCAGTTCGTGCCTTGCATACGGATGGACTCTCATTCCCAAGACCCTATGGTCTGCATCTTCCGGTCTCGGATGTCGCCCTTGTTTTCCGATCTGGGCATAGGATTCCCTGTTTGAGGCCTGTCTTTGTCCTCTGTGGCCTTGGCGCCAATCCTCTGGCTGGTCCCCGCCTGACCAGTGGTGTACTTCGGGGCGATGGGTCAACCCGCCTCTCTCAGGGCCTCGGTCTTGGTAAGAGGGTCAGCCACCTGGGTTGTCTGGCTCGGTTGGGATTGTCCCATGGTTTCTCGCGGGGCCTTACGGACCCTTTGGGGGAGCCCTGGCTTTTGTGGGTCTGGCGTCACCTTCTCGGGTGCCTTCTTGGATGTACGGCTTCTTTCCTCCGTTCTGGGGTTTCTCCGCGGCTGCGGGAGTCCTTAGTTCCGGTGAGGGTGTCAGGAGTCCCTATACAGTCTGTTGGACAGACGCGGCCAATGGCGGGTCTGCACTCGCGCTTACAGCCGCTGATTCGATATGTATTAAGGTGGTTTCCCGTTCAGGGCTCGACATGGAGGTGGCGTGTTCCTCGCCTCCGCCGTCCCCATAGACGTGCACGCCGTTCCAGTTGGTTTTTTTTTTTTTTTTTTTTTTTTTTGCGGCTGCAGGATTGAGCGAAAGCGTCCAGCTTTCTGTTCGCTATGTGCCTGCGTCTGCTGGTCTGTACTCGATCCCTCCCTGGGAGGCGCTAGGGCTTTGGTATGTCCCATACATGGATGCTATCTCCACCCTTATTGAGAAAGGGCGTTGGTACTTACCTGATACGCCTCTTCTAATAAGGGGGGAGATAGCATCCGGCCCGTCCCTTCTCTCGTCCTGACCAGCTTGTTGTTTGTGATTGTGTTAGGCTTTGGTTTTTTTTGTGAGATGATACCGGTGAGTCTGATTATGCTTTCCTTCGTCGAAAACTGGGTGGAGTCTACTCCTGAGGGGGTTATATAGCACCCTTAATTAATTATTAATCTGACTCAGTCCAATCAGAGTGTGGATAGGTCATTACCCATACATGGATGCTATCTCCCCCCTTATTAGAAGAGGCGTATCAGGTAAGTACCAACGCCCTTTTTTAGCATTCAAGCGGAGCACAACCCTTTGCAAAATTGCTGGGAGGAATTTTTTCTTTCTTCCAGAGAGACATCATCCATTTATCGGTATAGAATTTGGAAAGACAAATGCATCCCCTGTTCTCAAATAACCCACCGATTTTTATGGAATGGGGTCTTTCTCAGAAGCCCATCATTCCAAAAAGCTCACACTCCTTATTTATCTAGCTGTGCTCTGTTTTTTTTTTTTTAAGTGATGTGCTTCCTGGCATAGCTTTCATTCATTATATTGTTTACCATGAAGCTGGATGCCTTATTTCAAAGGAGGAAATTAGTTGATTATATGGGGAAACAGAGACACTGATTATACCCAGCAAGCCACCACCAATGCACAAATTACATAGGCCGAAAAGAAGAGAAATTGTCAGGAGATGTTTTCTCCTTTAATTATTTTCATTTATGAATCTCTTCGCGGGCAGGGGTTAAAAATCCCGAAATAAAAAAAATTAGTTAGGAAGAAGCATGCTCTCATTATGAAATCGATGGTTGGGGGCACCCTTAGTCAATTAGAAACATAAAGATTGAACTTGTCCTATCAATGAACCCCAAACAGAAATTAGATTGTAGCAACTCAATGCATGCTAGTAAGAATCTCCTTTGCCCCCATTTCTCTCTCGAAAAGAAAGTGGCACTTGGAAATAGACCAGAGGCATTTTGCTCTTCTCTCCAAACCAAGTCTGGAATTTCCAGAACCTTTTTCAATTCCTTAACAATAACTCTGTTTTGAGTCACATCTCCGTGGTCATGTGGCCGGCATGACTGAATGCCAAAGGTGCATGGAACACTGTTACCTTCCTGAAAGATCAGCAGTTTGGCGGTTTGAATCCCTAGTGCTGCGTAACAGAGTGAGCTCCTGTTACTTGTCCCAGCTTCTGCCAATCTAGCAGTTCGAAAGCACATAAAAAATGCAAGTAAAAAAATAGGGACCACCTCTGGTGGGAAGGGAACAGCGTTCCGTGCGCCTTTGGCATTTAGTCATGCCGGCCACATGACCATGGAGACGTCTTCGGACAGCGCTGGCTCTTTGGCTTTTAAACGGAGATGAGCACTGCCCCCTAGAGTCACTGAACTCTAGAGATCACTGAACCAAATGGAATGACTTAATGAACTTGAGGGATTCAGACGGTTGTGTGCATGTCTAAGTACAGAAACAGCTTCTTCCAAACTGACCTAGGAATCTGTACCTCATCTATACCTAACTGGATTTTGGATTGACAGAATGAAAAACAGAGACAAATCACATCAGAAAGAAATTCCTGAATGGGCAGAGGAGCATCTAGGCTGGTCCTTCCATAAAGCAGAAAGTAGCCTGATTCTTGTGGTCAGGAAAAAGGAAAGGAATCCCCTGTTTTATTTATGATTGCATTTCATTGTCAGGGAGGGGGGAAATGCCACTTAAGGGATTTTCTGCCTGTGTTACCAAAAAAATAACATGACTGGCCTTAGGCACCGAGTTTGAATTGTGGTTGCCGTTTATTGTTTCACCTCCAGCAACCCCGGGGGGAGTTGCGGATCTCTAGAAGGAAATGTGTGTTTAATTTTAATTCAGAAAAAAAAGGAAATACCACTATCCGCAGGACAGATTTGCAAACATCATCCAACTCAGAAACAAGCCAATATTTATATCAGCATTGAAAACGATGTTTGATCCTGAAGGGGATCTTTGTTTTCAAACTCTTTGTCTTCAACTCTCCAATGATCCTGTTCAAAACCTTCTCAAAGCTGCAGGGAATGTGTCTTCCTTTATATCTCAGTAAAAGTGGAGACCTTGTCCAGCAGAGATGTTGAACTCAAGGTGGAAAGATGACATAACTCTAGAATTCTGCTCTTGCTAACATTCCATCAGGCAGAATTTGGAAACATGTTGAAGTCAGTGGTGGGATTCCCAAAAATTTACTACCAGTTCTGTGGACGTGGCTTGGTGGGCATGGTCATGTTTATCTCTTTATTACTTTTCTAGAGGCGTAGATGGCAAATCTGGACAGCATAGTAAAAAGCAGAGACATCACCCTGCCAACAAAAGTGCATATAGTCAAGGCTATGGTTCTCCCCGTTGCAATGGATGGTTGTGAAGGTTGGACCATAAGAAAGGCTGAGCGCCAAAGAATGGAGGCCTTTGAACTCTGGTGCTGGAGAAGACTCCTGCGAGTCCCTTGGACTGCAAGGCCATCCAACTGGTCAGTCCTAGAGGAGATCAACCCTGACTGCTCTTTAGAAGGCCAGATCCTGAAGAGAAAACTCAAAATACTTTGGCCACCTGATGAGAAGGAAGGACTCCCTGGAGAAGAGCCTCATGCTGGGAACGATGGAGGGCAAAAGAAGGAGGGGACGGCAGAGAATGAGGTGGCTGGATGGAGTCACCGAAGCAGTCAGCATGAGCATCAATGGAGTCCAGAGGATGGTAGAGGACAGGAAGGCCTGGAGGAACATTGTCCATGGGGTTGCAATGGGTCCGACACGACTTTGCAACTAACAACAAAGAGGTGCAGAGCAGCTTGGGAGAGGCCAGCCCTATTAAACTGACTCCTGCAAGATGACCAAACTGCATTTCATTTGGATGGTGGTGGCACTTCAGAATGAGTGGGGTGGGGAGCGATTTTCTGGAGGAATTACAACTGCAGCTCCAAGTTAGGTAATTTTCTATGCGTGGCATTGATGCCTAAGGCTACATTCAGATTAGCCTCTCTGCTAAGTCACTACACGAGATGAGATGGGGGGGAAAAAATGTAATCCAGCACAAGGCTATGATTTCTCATTTATTGTTAATGTCACTGTCAGCTGGAGAGCTCCCCAATTTTGCCCTGATGTAATCCATCTCCGGTTAAAATAGACCGGTGTCAAATTGTTAATATAAATTAGAATCTTTTGCAGGTGGCTGGGAATGACATTTTATGAGCTTCGTGGTGACACGAACATAGAAAGCCATTGTGCTTGAGTCAACAGGCGACTTCATTCCATTTTGGCTGTAGGTTGTGAATATTGCTTTTTGACCGCACAAGGGATTCAATGCATTTTGGAGCAATCGGGTGTAGATTAAATGTTTCTCATATATCAGGTCCCAGTTTCAGCACCTGATGTCTCCAGATAAAGATTGACAGGTAGCATCAGCAGGAAATACATTTACCTGAGATGCCCAAATTTGTTGCCTGTTGAATTAGACCAGGGGTCAGCAATCTGTGGCTCTTGAGCCGCATGTGGCTCTTTCATCCCTCTGCTGCAGCTCCGTCACGGGTCGGCACCACAATTTTGAAAAGAGCTTCTGGGGGGATGGGGGGGAGAAGCACAGTGTGCCAGGAGAAGACTCTATGGCAAGGGGAGGGTTTTCCAGTTGTCTCCATAATTGATAGGACTTTCGGTTATGACAGGTAGAGGAAAAAGGACGACGCGCTAGGAGAAGACTCTATGGGGGGGGGGGGGGGGAGACTGAACTTCCGGTCAGCTCCAGAATTGAACAGAGGGCTTCCAATTAGGATCTTTGTGGCTCCCGGTGTTTTCTTTTCTGTGGGAAACAGGTCCAAATGGCTCTTTGAGTGTTTAGGTTTGTCAACCCCTGACTTAGACTGTGCTCGGCGAGTTGGACCTTGTTCTGACCAAGGCTTCCCGAGAGCCTGAAGCAAACTCCTTGTCCCGACAAAAAACCATTTTATTAATTGACTGTGAATTCTGCTCATTCCCATCCAGCAAAGTCCTCAAAGGAGGATTTACAGTCACCGACTTTATCTGGCTTGGAGAGCTGCCAGGCTGATATCTGCAAAACCTGGCAAGGAGTCTCGGAGAGTCACGAACCAATGAAGCGAACTCATGGTCTCCTGCAAACTCCACTCCCCTTTCGCTCCTCTCTTATTTCCTCTGGGAGGGGCCATTCATCATCCACCTCTTGCCTTAACAGACAACCACCTGAATCTAGTTTCTGCCAACAAAAAAAACCCCCGTATTTTTCAGAGTATAAAATGCACTGGAGTATAAGACACAGCAAGATTTTGAAGAGGAATTTTTTTTTTAAAGTTTTTGCATTCTGCAAACTTCTCAAAAATGGCCTGTTTTTTGTGAAAATGGGCCTTTTTTTTTAAGGACATGAATAGGAGGCTTGTAGAGTGATCCTGGGGGATGGGGAGGGGGCAGAAATGAGCAAAAAATGGCCCATTTTTTGTGAAAATGGGCCCATTTTTGTCAAAAAAGGGCATGGATAGCCTTTAGGAAGCTTATAGAGTGCTGCTGGGGGCTGGGGGGGGCAAACAATGGGCCATTGTTTTGCTCATTTCTGGCCTCCTCGGCCCCCAGGAGCTCTCTGAAAGCCTTCTAAAAGCTATGCACAGCCATTTTGGTGAAGGGGTGGGGTCTTCAGAGGCAGAAAATGCTGTTTTCAGTATATAAGACACACCCAGATTTTCAGCCTCTTTTTTTGAGGGAAAAAGGTGCGTCTTATACTCTGAAAAATACGGTATCTCTCAGTAAAAGGCATTTAACAGAATTAAGTAGACACACCTCTTCTTCCAATGGGATGTTGCTCTTTAAGGTTGCAGTCAATGATTTAAATTTTTTTTATCCAGGCAACCCTTCCTGTAGAAGGGTGGATTCTACTGAAATGAGGGACTTTTCCAAGCTCGACTTTTTTCTTAATATGAGACCTTTGAAAGTGATATCTCTGAGTCAGAAAAGAACAATCCTTATTATACCTCCCGGAGGACTTGATCAATGTCGACAGCTCACCTCTCTGACTGAGGATATGGCCACAACAGCCAGATTGGAGAGCGGTTGAGCTATTGAAGTTCTCTGCCGAACGCACGCTTCTTTGACAGAACGGTCAATAATGGCTCCTGAAGACAAATGTCCCTTTCAATTAAGATCGAATTCTAAGTAAACTGCGGTGACATATGAGACATGACATGAAATTCCAGGTTTACCTGAAGTTCAAGCCAATGCTTTCCACCACCCCCTTTTCAACTCAATATCATAGATGGAAGGGAGGTGTTCTGACTTGGTGGTGACTATTTGTTTAAATGGCACAGGGTCTCCTGCTTGAGCAGAAGGTTAGACTACAAGACTTCCTGTTCTGACCGAGGCTTCCCAAGAGCCTGAAGCAAACTCCTGGTCCCGACAAAAAACCCTTTTATTCATTGACTGTGAATTCTGCTCATTCACATCCAGCAAAGTCTTTCAAGGGAGGATTTACAGTCACAGAACTTATCTGGCTTGGAGAGCTGAGACAGGCCGATATCTGCAAAACCTGGCAAGGAGTCTCAGAGAGTCACGAACCAATGAAGCGAACTAATGGTCTCCTGCAAACTCCACTCCACTTTCGCTCCTCTTTTATTTCCTCTGGGAGGGGCCATTCATCGTCCATCGGTGTCCTTACTCCCAAGTCGACCCCTGTTCTTTAGCTGTTCCCTTCGTCTGACAGCTCTGCGCATGTGCACACTGGGAACAGGCTCCAGCTGTTCGTCTGCCTCACTGAAGGCAGCTGATAACTATCAGATGGCCCTGGCCCCCTCTCTGCCACCAACACGGAGCCCTCATCAGAGCCTTCCCCAGACTCCAGGACTGGCCCATGTTCCTCCCCAACCTTCTCACTGTCTGAATCTGCTACCAGCTCCACTGGCCACTGGTGGGCCACAACAGAAAGAAAGGTAGACTTTGAAGATGCACTGAATCCAGTTGGGTACCACAAAGAAATAAAACCTATTGAAGAGAAGGTTTAGGGGAGACATGATAGCTATCTTCCCTCTGGGGCTATCCCAGAGAAAATAGGTTTGACTTATTCTCTAGAGCAGAGGTCCCCAACCTTTTTGGCACCAGGGACCGGTTTCATGTAAAAAAAATTCCGCGGACCGGTGAGAGCCTCCAGCAGGTGAGTAAAGTCACGTGGGCTGCGTGTGCGTTCGGCAGTCACGTGGAACCTGAGGCGGGAACCTGCGTCTCGTAGGAACATGACCTGGGGAGGGCGCCTTGAGTGCAACCTGGCGGGAAAGTTGCCAGGGTTCCCGGGCGAAGGATCCTCGGCTGGGGCAGGGAAGGACAGCTGCGTCCCGGGCAGGAAAGCCTGGCAGCCCCTTCCTCCCGCACAGGGCCAGGTGGTGCCCCGAACCCACCCCAATGCAGGCCGTTGCCCCCGTCCTGCCCCTGGGGAGTGCCCCGGCCAACCGCCAAGATAGCGGAGCGTTTGCTACACTTTTCTAAGACTTGCATTACTCTTTCCGCTGCTCACTCCGGCCCAGTTACTATCAAGCCACGGACTGGCACCAGTCCACGGCCCAGGGATTGGGAACCCCTGCTCTAGAGCACCTGAAGGCAGGATACGAAGTAACAGGTGGAAGCTTGTTAAAGAGAGATCCCAACTAGAAGTTAGGAGAAATGTTCTGACAGTGAGAACAATTAATCAATGGAATAGCGTGAAAAATTTGGAGCAACAAATTTTGCAGGAATTCAAAAGCAGGGATTCAAATCTCCGAAGAAGAAAACATAGCATAAGAAAATTACTACAGGTGCCCATTTTCAAAGAATCAGGCATTTGAAATGCAAATTCTTCTCTTTTTTTTCCCCCTGTCACTAAGAGAAGGAGAAAAATAATATCCGGACTGACTTAAAAGAGTTACAATTTGGATAGAATGGGTGCTCAAGAGAGTTTTGATTTCAGTAGGATGTTTCTTTTTTTGGTTCCATCCTGTCTTGATATATTGCATTTTCCTTCGCCGGAGGCAAAATATCAGAACAAAATCCCATTTTCAGAAATGAGAACCGAGAGCATCAAACGCCCAGCCACCTTAAGAACAGGCGGCGGTTCTGTGCCTAGAAATCTTCCCTGAAAAACAACACGATGGATTTGCATTGTCTCTGGGGTCAATGGACTCTATTTGAAGAGGCACTTTTCTCTGGCAAAAAAATAAAAAAAAAATCCCAAATGTAATAAGGGAAGCTTAAAAGTTAAAAAAAAAAAAAAAGACAGTGACCTTCTAATTGAATGATTTCTTTTTCTTAAAAAAAAACAAACCGCCAATGAAATAATGTATAGACTGAAGAAATTTGATTCTTCTGCTCACTGCCGCCAGAACTGTCCTTGGGGATGTACATTAACGATATAGATATAGCACAGGTGGTCTATAACAATCCCTGGTTTGCTTAAATTTATGGAAAGAGTCTAGCAAACTTCAGCTAAAGAGAACTGACTTTGATTGAATTAGCCTTCATTAAGTTTAGGGTGTTTTTATAGAGAAAGATGGCCATGTTCTCTCATCGTGGGAAATAACTCCTTCATAATTTGGCAGGCATGTTGTTGTTGTAGTATTTCAACTACTGTTACCATGGATTCTCTCAGATCCAGTATCCTAGTTAGGAGTATGATAGGAATGGCACAGAGCCGGCATCAGGATTTTTACTTGGATGACCATGAATAAGGGTATTTTCCTCATCCCTGGAAGCAGGAGAAGGAGAAGATGGAGGAGAAGGAGAAGAAGGAGAAGAAGAGGATGGAGGAAAAGCTGGAGGAGGAGGAGATGGAGGAGGAGGAGGAGGAGGAGGAGATAGAGGAGAAGGAGAAGATGGAGAACAAGGAGAAGAAGGAGAAGATGAAAGAGAAGAAGAAGATGGAGGAGAAGGAGAAGGAGAAGATGGAGGAGAAGGAGAAGAAGGAGAAGAAGAGGACGGAGGAGAAGTTGGAGGAGGAGGAGATGATGGAGGAGGAGGAGGAGGAGGAGGAGGAGGAGGAGGAGGAGGAGGAGATAGAGGAGAAGGAGAATATGGAGAACAAGGATAAAACGGAGGAGGAGAAGAAGATGGAGGAGGAGAAGGAGAAGGAGGAAAAGGAGAAGAAGGAGAAGATGAAAGAGAAGAAGAAGATGGAGGAGAA
The DNA here is from genome assembly GCA_039707465.1 of Rhabdophis nuchalis. Classification (NCBI taxonomy): domain Eukaryota; kingdom Metazoa; phylum Chordata; class Lepidosauria; order Squamata; family Natricidae; genus Rhabdophis; species Rhabdophis nuchalis. The sequence goes on along the minus strand of CM077659.1, from coordinate 7,151,531 downwards.
GGAGAAGGAGAAGATGGAGAAGAGGTTTTGGTTGCCACAATGTAGAAAAGATGTGGAGGCTCTTGAAAGAGTGCAGAGAAGAGCAACGAAGAGGATTAGGGGACTGGAGACTAAAACATATGAAGAACGGTTGCAGGAACTGGCATGGCTAGTTTGATGGAAAGAAGAACTAGGGGAGACATGATAGCAGTCTTCCAATATCTCAGGGGTTGCCACAAAGAAGAGGGAGTCAAGCTGTTCTCCAAAGCACCTGAGGGCAGAACAAGAAGCAATGGGTGGAATCTAATCAAGGAAAGAAGCAGTTTAGAACTAAGGAGAAATTTCCTCACAGTGAGAACAATTAATCAGTGGAACAGCTTGCCTCCAGAAGTTGTGAATACTCCAACACTGGAGGTCTTTAAGAAGATGTTGGATAGCCATTTGTCTGAAATGATGTAGAGTTTGCTGCCTAGCCAGGGGTTTGGACTAGAAGACCTCCAAGTTTCCTTCCAACTCTGTTATTATATTATATTACAAGATGCCCCACTCTTATTTCGTACTTCACTAATGTGAAATGTGTCACTGCACACCCAGAGAACCTACCTGTCTACTTGGCTGAAAGCTTGAGGTCCACCGTATGAGTAGGCCTTTTAATTAAATTGGAGCACATTCTCTCAACATTGGAATATTCTGGTCTCTAGGATTTGGAAAACCAGATACTTTGAAACATCCCCTCTTTCCTTCAACTTCTCCCTGGGAGCCCAAAGTTGACACTCATCAAAACATTTACAGGAGAAGCCTTCGGCTCCCTTGGGGCCACCGAAAAAGAGTGTAAGCAGGACATGAAAAAGCAAGCCAAGATCTGGGCTAGGAAGGGCGGGAAGGGCATTTATTCTTAGTCATCATGTAAATTGGACAAAAAGAGGTTTTGGCAGAGTGGGAGGGAGGCGCGGAGGGGGGAAAACGAGAAATGAAAGCAGTAATTGAGGTCACATTGGCTGCACAAGGAGAGGTTTCAAGGTGAGGAGGGGGAGCAGTGAGTCAGAAGCAGAGACGGAAGGAGGGCAAGCGATCATCTCAGAGTTGCATCGGTATCCCTTTCCCTGGTCTTTGCTGAAGCATCAGAAATCTAATTGCCTGTTGCCTCTCGCTGCGCATCCTCGGTGCAACGTGGATCCTATCACAGAGATCTAAATTTGAAGCGTGGCAAAACCAGGGGGTGCACTGACAGCAAGGAAAAAGAAACAAACCCCCCCCCCCCAAATTCATAGCCAAACCATGGATCAGGTTCTATACATCCCTGATGTAGGGATGTATAGAAGGCCCAACACACATAAAAATCCCCAAACACACATCCCACATCCCCAAAAATTCCCTGCCCCTAAACCACCCAAACATCCACACAACAGACCATGTAGTGCTGTCCAATAGCTCACTGATGGTGACCCTTGAGTTCATGGTTGAGTGTGCAATGATAGCGCTGGGATAAAAGCTATTCGGAAGACGTGTGGTCCGAGTTTTAATTGTTCTGTATCTTCTGCCAGAAGGCCACAGTCTAAAAAGATGGTAAGCAGGATAGGAAGAGTCTCTGAGAACGTTACGCAACTTCCTCTAACAGCGAGGTGCGAAGATGTCATCCAGGACTGGCAGCTGGAGCCCGGTGATATTCTGGGCAGTTTTCATGATTCTCTGTAGAGCTTTTTTGTCTGCTGCAAAGCTGCTCCCATACCATGCAAGAATGCAGGACACTTTTAATAGTGCTGCGATAGTAGGACAGAAGTAGATGCTGAGATAGATTTATCTTCCTTAGCCTCCTCAGGAACTACAGCCTCTTCTATGCCTTCTTCACAAACATATAGAGTGGCCAACTGAATACTGGAAGGAACTAGGAGGAAAGCAGAGGAGAGAGAGAGAGAGAGAGAGAGAGAGAGAGAGAGAGAGAGAGAGAGAGAGAGAGAGAGAGAGAGAGAGAGAGAGAGAGAGAGAGAGAGAGAGAGAGAGAGAGAGAGAGAGCCAAATATTGAACGATGCAAAATCTACAGAAGAGGCTTCTTTGCAAGCCCCATTTGTCACCAAAATGATAACAAATGAAACCGTAAGAACCAATAGGGCTGTTTCACACTTAGATGGATAAAGCCGTCCTCTCAAACTCAGATATAAATATTTGATTGCCAATATCGGTCTGCCTTCATATATTTGGAGGACGGTAAAACATACACAGTAATAAAAGATGGTAGAGAATCAAAACTGTATTTTTCCCCCCAAGCAGAACAAATCCATATTCTTGGTCCTCAAACAGCGTTCGGCTTACCAATCCTGACAAACCCCAATACATGAGAGAGAGAGGATGGGGCAGGGGGAGGCAGGAGAGGGTGTGCTCTAAAAAGAATAAGATCATTAGACAGAATTGGGGGGGGGGCGCGAATTTTCCTGGCAGATTCTTTAATCATGTACAAGTCACTGGTGAACAATAAAATGCCAAGAAGATTGCTTCAGAAATTAGGTCCTGACCCGAGTCGTTGAAAAACAGTTCAGAGCAAATTGAAAACATAAATGAATTCAAGGGTTATTTTTTTCCCCTCCTTCTGACTGTATTTCTTAATGAAGACAAAACCGGTTTGTCACACCAAGAGTGGAGATCAGGATTGATTTTGTCCTTCTTTCTTTCTTTCTTTCTTTCTTTCTTTCTTTCTTTCTTTCTTTCTTTCTTTCTTTTTTCCTTCCTTCCTTTCCACCCACTATTTCCCCTTCCTTTCTTTCCTCCCTTCTCGCCCCATGTTTATTCTTCCTTCTTCCCTTCTCGCCCTCTATTTCTCCTTCCTTCTTTCCTTTCTTCCCTCCCTCCCTTCCCACCATTTCTCCTTCCCTTCATCCATCTATCCCTTCTCGCCCTCTATTTCTCCTTCCTTTCTTCCCTCCCTTCTAACCCTCTACTTCTGCATCCTTCCTTCCCCCCTCTTTTTCTCCTTCCTTCCTTCTTCCTCCCTCCCTCTATTTCTCCTTCTTTCCTTTCTTCCTTCCCTTCTCGGCCTCTATTTCTCCTTCCTCCCTCCCTTCTTCTTTCCTTCCTCCCTCCCTCTATTTCTCCTTCCTTTCTTCCTTCCCTCCCTCCCTCCCTTCCAACCATTTTTCCTTCCTTTCTTCCATTCATCCTTCCTTCCTTTCCTCCCTCCTCCTCTCTGCCTCCCTCTTTCTCTCTTTCTCCTTCTTCTATTCATCCTCCCTCTCCCTCTTAAAAATAAAGACAAATGACTTTTGCGCATAGCAGAGTTGTATGTGTCGCTTGGATCCTTCATCAGTTAATTATTTTCATCTCTTCCAAGAAGGCTCCACATCCTCTTTTGGTCCCAACTTCCACTGAATCTACGAGTAGTGCTCGATGTACGACCACAATGGAGTGCAATGTTTCTGTTGTTAAGTGAGACATTTGTTATGTGAATTTTGGCCCATTTTGTGACCTTTCCTGCCACTGTTGTTAAGTGAATCCCCTCAGTTGATGTTAGTAACCCAAAGTGAAAACCCAGGTTTGCCACAATAGCAAAATGCAAACCAAAAAGGACATGAAAACTCCTGCAATGCGTTGAATGCAGTTTTTTTTTTAAAGTAAATTTACGAGGATCCTTCCTGCAAGTCTTAGTAAGATGGCTTTCCTCAATCTCTTCACTCCTCTTGAAATTACTGATTTGCCTACTAATTATTTTTTAATTTTTGTCTTTTAATGACCCCCCGTAATCCCTTGCACTGGGGTGGAGTCAGGGCAACTGAATGGAGTTGCGCGTTTACTGGCCAGATTCCCTTCCTGTCACCAATGCGGAGTTCGCAGCAGATATATGCTCATTGTGCCCAGAGAGAACAGAGGTCAACTTGCAAAAACATCACCCTGACTCTTTATCGAGTTGACATAGAGAAGTGAGAATTCCAGGCCTATTTAGTGGTCAGAGGGGAATTCCAAGCTGGCCTGTAATGCGCATGGATAGATTCATTTACGCTGCTAATTGGCTAACGTGATTTATTACCAGGCAAGAGAGGAGGGGGATCCAGAGGTAATCTTCAAACGCTATGAAGTGGAAGCAGGTTTGGCTCCACCGGAGCTCAAGCCAGAATGTCGATCCTAATAAATGATGGGGTTTGTTTTGAACTTTGTCCCGAGGCTCGTGAATTAATTAGGTTGCCTTCTGGGAGCTTCACAACAAGAAGAATGAACAGCAAAAGCCTTTTAGACCCTCCATTTATGAAATCATGGAGATGGGGAATCCTTTTGCCCATGTTTAAAAACGGTTTAACAAGAAGGCAACAGAAGGTCCTCGAATCAGTCAAGTAGCTTGAGACCCTAGGCTTGAGGTGTCAAATTATCCGCCCTACTTCCAACCAGGGACTTGTTTCAGACAGTATGGATTCTTCTCACCACCTAAAATAAACTTTAGAAGTTCTCCGATATGCAGGGATATGGAGATTTATTTGCACCTCAGACTGTGTATTCTTTTGTTGCGCAACTATTTTAATCCCCATTAATCCTTTTTATAAAAAAAAAGAAAAACAACCACCTTCTGAACTCTTTCATAACGGTAGCATTAGACAAGTCATCATCCATCACTGAGTTTGCCTGGCTGTGGGACTTCGGTGATTTTTTTTATGGCATCTGAGAGATGGATTGCAATTTTATGGGCTTATTATGATCATCTGTATCTATTAGGCACAAAGAGCTCTTCAAGGGGAGGGAGAATGAACAGAATGAAGGGGGAGTCCTAGAAAGAGGGTCGAGACAACAAAATCAATTCCATGAGAATGGCCGGCAGGACTGGTGCTCCCACAACTTAATCGCTGCTTGTCCTGTCTTCAGGTGCTTCAGAGGATAGCTTGACTCCCTCTTCTTTGTGGCAGCCCCGGAGATAATAATTTTAATAATAATAATAATAATAATTTAATTTGTAGACCGCTCCCTCTCCCCATAGGGACTCGGAGCGGTGCACAGGCAGAATAAAAACAACAAGTATACAAACATATTTAAAACAGATTAAACCTTGTTCCTGTGCTAAAAATTCCCCATTAAAACTAACTAAACTAAACTAAAATTCCCCATAAATTAAGTATAAAACCCCATAGAAAGAGAGACTACCCTAGGCCGGCCAGGCAGAAAAGATGTGTTTTTAATTTTAGACGGAAGGAGCGGAGGTCCGTGGTCGTTCTAATGTCGGGGGGAAGGTCGTTCCAGAGGGCTGGGCCCGCCACAGAGAGAGCCCTTCCCCTGGGCGCCGCCCGCTGACAGAGTCTAGTGGACGGCACCCGGAGAAGTCCCTCTCTGTGGAAGCGAATCGGCCGTGCGGATGTATGTGGCAGGATCCGATCCCGCAGATAGCTAGGTCCCGAGCCATTGGATAGCTAGGTCCCGAGATATTGGAACACTGCTATCATCTCTCCCCTGGTCCTTCTTTTCCTTCAGCCAAGTGGACAGTAGTCTTGCCATTCATTCCCTGGCTGTGCGGTGACACATTTCACATTTAGTGAAAGTACAAAATAAGAGCGGAGCATCTTTATCTTTAATCGGATTTTTATACCGCCCTATCTCCCAAAAGGGACTCAGGGCGGCGCACAGAAAGAATAAAAAATAGTAAATACAATGATAATATAAAAGTTAAAAATACATTAAATACAATGGGTCTGTGCTAAAACTTATACTTAAAAACCATTAAAATTATTATAATTGGGACTATCATAAAAGCTATGCTAGGCCAGCGACATGGAATAGGTGTGTTTTTAAAGTTCGACGGAAGAGGAGAAGGTCCGTGATGGTGCGAATAATAATAGAATAGAATAACAGAGTTGGAAGGGACCTTGGAGGTCTTCTAGTCCAACCTCCTGCTTAGGCAGGAAACCCTACAACACTTCAGACAAATGGCTATCCAACATCTTCTTGAAGACTTGCAGTGTTGGAGCATTCACAACTTCTGGAGGCAACTTCTGTTCCACTGATCAATTGTTCTCACTGTCAGGAAATTTCTCCTCAGTTCTAAGTTGCTTCTCTCCTTGATGAGTTTGCACCCATTGCTTCTTGTCCTGCCTTCAAGTGCCTTGGAGAATAGCTTGACTCCCTCTTCTTTGTGGAAGCCCCTGAGATATTGGAAGACTGCTATCATGTCTCCCCTGGTCCTTCTTTTCATTAAACTAGCCATGCCCAGTTCCTGTAAACATATGGAGATGTTTTAGTCTCCAGCCCCCTAATCATCTTGGTTGCTCTTCTCTGCACTCTTTCTAGAGTCTCCGCATCTTTTTTACATCATGGAGACCACCTCTAGTCCTTCTTTTCATCAAACTTGGCTTTACTTATTTTAACTACCATTTTGCGCCATGTGCAAACCTCCTGTATATACACCCAGCCATTTGCATTTGTGATTTGCTCACACATGTGCTTCTGTGCATGTGCTCGGTGTCAAAAACATGGCTAAGTAGGACAGCATAGTGCTGGGGCAGGTGGCCAGGCCCATCTGCGATCTCTGCTACCGGTTCACCCAAACCGGTCTGAACTGGCTGAAGACCACCTCTGCTTGACAATCTGCAGGTATGAGGACTTCAGATTCCATAATTCAATAGCCAGGATGAGCTTGAGGAATCTGGAAATCCCAAAGGTGCTTTTCCAAAAAGCAACAGGGCTTTCCTTCTTTTTTCCTTGAAAAGGTTTTGTTTCTCATGCAAGAAGGTTCTTCAGTTTCCCTCTTCAGAACTTCTTTAGAACTTCATCAGAACCGGAGGAGCTTCTTGGAAGAGTCGTGAAACGTCTTCGAGGAAAAAAAATAAAGAAAGTCCAGGTGCCTTTTGAAAAAGCACCTTTGGGACAGTGGTGGGATTCAAAAACATTTACTATCGGTTCTGTGGGCATGGTGTGGTGGATGTGGCTTGGTGGGCATGCCAGGGGAAGGGTACTGTAAAATCTCCATTCCCTCTCCACTCCAGGGGAAGGATACTGTAAAATCTCCATTCCCTCTCCACTCCAGGGGAAGGATACTGTAAAATCTCCATTCCCTCTCTACTCCAGGGGAAGGATACTGCAAAATCCCATTTCCTCCCGATCAGCTGGGATTCGGGAGGCAGAGAATAGAGGGGGGCATGGCCAGCCAGAAGTGGTATTTACTGGTTCTCCGAACCATTCAAAATTTCCGCTACCAGTTCTCCAGAACTGGTCAGAACCTGCTGAATACCACCTCCGCTTTGAGGACAAGAAGGATGGTACTTGGAGTATTAAACAATCCATTGAAAGGTACCAGGCTGGAAATGACTGGTGTAAAGAGATCTGACTTAAATAGACTTAAAAAAAGAAGTTTGTGACCTTATCTCTCTCTATGTTGCCTTGCACTCATTTATATGAAGGCTAGGGAAGTTGTGAGTTTCTGGTTTCTATTGGAGTCCAGTTCCCCCAAACTCCAGTCCGTATGGCCAAGGATCAGGGATAATGGAATCCAATTAGATCCGAAGGCAAATATCTGCCTCTCTGGTTCACCTTCAGGTCTATATTACACATTGCTGTTCGAGGCTTGATGGCTTCTCAAATTAAAAGCAGTCCAAAGGAAGTCTGCGGCAGAGATGACAAATTCCTGGGCCTTTAAGGTGGCAGGGATAAACCCTGATCTTAAATGTTTAATTTTTTTTTTTAAAGTAACTTCCCATCTAGTAAAAGATTGACACAACCCGGCCCATATTTCAGAAGGATGAGCCCCATGTAAAAATTTAGCTGATAAACTTTCCATAGATAGGCTACAAAATTAGAATAGAAGAACAGAGTTGGAAGGGACCTTGGAGGTCTTCTAGTCCAACCCCCTGCTTAGGCTGGAGACCCTATACCATTTCAGACAAATGTTTATCCAACATCTTCTTGAAGACTTCCAGTGTTGGGGCATTCACAACTTCTGGAGGCAACTTCTGTTCCACTGATTAATTGTTCTCACTGTCAGGAAATTTCTCTTACGTCTGAGTTGCTTCTCTCCTTGATTAGATTCCACCCATTGCTTCTTGTTCTACCCTTAGGTGCCTTGGAGAATAGCTTGACTCCCTCTTCTTTGGGGCAACCCTGAGATATCGGAAGACTGCTATCGTGTCTCCCCTTAGTCCTCCTTTTCATTAAACTAGACATTCCCAAATCTGAGGTACGTGGTGGCTCAGTGGCTAAGACACTGAGTTTGCCGATCACAAAGGTCGGCAGTTCAATGGTTCAAATCCCTAGTGCTGTTTCACGGAGTGAGCTCCCGTGACTTGTCCCAGCTTCTGCCAACCTAGCAGTTCGAAAGCACATAAAAAATGCAAGTAGAAAAATAGGAACCACCTTTGGTGGGAAGGGAACAGCATTCCATGCGCCTTCGGCATTTAGATATGCCAGCCACATGACCACAGAGACGTTTTCAGAGCGCTGGCTCTTTGGCTTTGAAACGGAGATGAGCACCACCCATTAGAGTTGGGAATGACTACCACATATGTGCAAGGGGAACCTTTATCTTTACCTTTTTACCCAATTCCAGCAACTGTTCTTTATATGTTTTAGCCCCCAGTCCCCTAATCATCTTTGCTGGTGATCAGTAGATGGTAGCAAAAATTACAGGGAGTGGGAAATGTTCTCCGTAGTTATGTTAAGAACAATGCTGGTAAAGTAAATAATATATCTCATGGGAAGAATAGCTCCTTTGCTGTGACAGTTTCTAACGCATTGTTTTTCTTGTTTTCGGAAATAATGAAGGATTACGGGTAAAGCATAAAGAAATAATTGCATGCAGCAGGTGGACTTAATGCTTAATAAAAGCTCATTATAGTTATTTTTAAGATCACTGTACCTTTCTTTTTCTAGGCAAAATAGTTATGGAAAAAACAGCTGAGGAGGAATTATTTTTTATATCTCACAGTTGGCAACAACTCTTTGAAGCTGGTAGGACTTAGGAAAGGACTGAAAATGTTCCAGTAATGGGCACCGTTGCAGTTTAAATGGAGGTGTGCAGTCCTGCGCAAAATTAAGAGCTGCAACATCCTTTTGTCTTCAGCGGAATGCAAGCGGCTTAACTCCTTGCAGGCTTGCAACCAACCTGGGGATAAAATACTGTTTCCATTCTTGGATTCGTGGTCCTCTGGGGTTGTCTATAATAATCTATATAAGTAAAAATGTAACGAGAGTTTGTTCAAAACCGCTAATCTCCGAAAGTACTGCACCAATCGCTTCCAAATTTTCACACAACATTCCTTGCAAATACGGCACCAATGATATATAGATTGTGTAGATGTCACACCGGTGCCAGGTACATGCAACGGAAATGTAAAAAAATTGTTTAAAAGGTAGGTAGATTGATACAGAGAGAGCAGTGGGCCACAGGTATTAGGTCATCCTTTATGACATAAAATACTCTGAGGGAGAAATACAGTAGGTAGGTAGGTAGGTAGGTAGGTAGGTAGGTAGGTAGGTAGGTAGAGGGGGAGAGAGGGAGAGGGAGAAATGTGGTAGGTTGGTAGGTAGAGGGAGAGAGAAAGGGAGAAATACAATAGGTAGGTAGGTAGAGGGAGAGAGGGAGAAATACAGTAGGTAGGTAGGTAGGTGGATAGAGAGGGAGAGGGAGAGGGAGAAATACGGTAGGTAGGTAGGTAGGTAGGTAGGTAGGTAGGTGGATAGAGAGGGAGAGGGACAAATACGGTAGGTAGGTAGGTAGAGGGAGAGAGAAAGGGAGAAATACAGTAGGTAGGTAGGTAGAGGGAGAGAGGGAGAAATACAGTAGGTAGGTAGGTTGGGGGCTATACGGTGGTTGTGTGTACGTGTTTGTGTGTCCAGGTGTAGATCTACACACAGATTGGTTGGCCATTTAACCAGACTGGGCCACAGCAACGCATGGCCGGGAACGGCAAGTATTATTATAAAACTATAATATTATTGGGCACTAGCTAACAAAATGAAATTCAGTGGTGAAAAAAGTCAGGTTCTACATTTAGGCAAGAAAAACGAAATGCACAGGTACAGTATAGGTGGTACCTTGCTTAATAGTAGTAAGTGTAAGAGGGATCTTGGAGTCCTAGTGGACAACCATTTAAATAGGAGCGGTGGAGCTGGGCTGGAGCAATGGCTGGCGTGCCTGCAGAGAAGGCTCTGTGTGCCACCGTTGGCATGCGTGCCAGAGGTTCACCATCCTGGGCATATAAGATTATCCCTACATAGAGGGTGGGGAAACCCTAGCAGTTCAACCAACTGTAAAGTGTTAGCTAGACAAGGCACTAACTATTCAGAGAATGAGTGACTACTAATGAATGTATGTGTTGATGAAGGAAGCGGACAAAATGAAATGAAATAAGACACTCAGGAAATGTGCACGATGAGGTGAGTTTAAATTAAACCTGAAGAGGCCTGAGTCGAAGAGAAAAACCAAGGGGAAGAAAAATAACAAGAACTCTCAAAAGAACCGGGAAACCCACTGTCGATTCGATGACGGGAATCTTGTTTTGAAAGGCTGCGAAAGAGACTTCAGCGACGGGGGGAGAGAGAAAGAGAAAATGTAACCGAGGAAAAGATGCATGATGGGGAGTTAAAGGCCACACGGACGACTGGCTGCGAAGCAGACAAAAGACTTGGACGCTGGACAGGGAATTAAATTAGCAGCCAGCATCGGTAGAGTAACTCCTGGGATTAACTAGGGTGTTGTAATAAGGAAAGGAAAGGTGAGAACAAATTGAGGGTTGACTGCAGTTGGGGAAGGTGGGCAGTAGGGAAAAGGCATTAAATGTTATCACTGTTTGAGTAGAAGAAACTCTACAGAGAAGATTCTGTCTTCCTAACAGCAGTTCCAAGCATTTTTTTGCCCCCATCCTCTATCTTTATTTTTAACCTCGCCTTCGTTTGCTCTTTTTGATTCTTTTTCTTGCACCTGGATATGTTTGAGGTGGGGGGGTGCATAAGAGGGTAAGGATGCTTGTGACCTAACCCTAGCTCTTTTTGTAGATGCTCTCTCACCCTGCAAAAATATGAAGAGAAGCTCTCTAACTCAAGCAGGGTTTTCAAAGCTCCTTTGACGTTGCCCTTACTTCCCATCAGTGATAGCCAAGAGAGAAGAGAGGGAAGGAGAGGGGAAGAAGAAAGAGGAAAGGAGAGGAAGATTGGGAGGGATAGGAAGAGGAGGAGAGAGGGTAGGAAGGAGAAGAGGTAGAGAGGAGTAGGGGTTTCAAAGCTCCTTTGACGTTGCCCTTACTTCCCATCAGTGATAGCCAAGAGAGAAGAGAGGGAAGGAGAGGGGAAGATGAAAGAGGAAAGGAGAGGAAGATTGAGAGGGATAGGAAGATCCCACCCTTGGCTGGCCCTGCCCCTCCCACCCCTCTGAGGAGTCTCCACGTGGTCCATTTTGGATGCGAGGTAAGTGCAAAGCTGGCACAGAGGCTCAAGGAAAGGGAAAAAATGGGCCCCCTGGAAGTTCTGGAAGGTTCTGGCCTCCAGAAGGAGCCCATGGGTGGCAGTTTTCACCTGCATGCATGCACACTCACATTTCCAAACTGGTAGGGTAGGGAAGGGAAGGGAATACCACCCTTGGATGGGGATGGGGATGAAGATGGAGGTGGTGGGGATGAAGGTGGAGGTGGAGAAGGAGGTGGAGATGGGGATGGGGATGAAGGTGGAGGTGGTGGGGATGAAGGTGGAGGTGGAGAAGGAGGTGGAGATGGGGATGGGGATGAAGATGGAGGTGGTGGGGATGAAGGTGAAGGTGGAGAAGGAGGTGGAGATGGGGATGGAGATGAAGGTGGAGGTGGAGGTGGAGAAGGGAGTGGAGATGAACGTGAAGGTAGAGGTGGGGATGGAGGTGCAGATGGAAATGGATGGATAGATGAAGATGATAGATAATAGATGGATGGACAGTTAGATAATAGATAGACAGATAGATGGACAGATGGACAGACATGCAAAATAACCAGCATTGTTTTTCTGTGTGGATGTAACAATTTGAACATTCTACAAAGGTGTAGGCTCCATAATCGCTCTTGTTTCATTCACATCACTTCCTTTCTGCCTAAATGTACGATAGTAGATCAAACACAATCACTTTTTTTCCTAATTAAAAGGCCCTTGTTACAGTGATTAAAAATAAAAGGACTGCCTTCTTGGGGAGAACTAAGCTCAAAAGGGAAAGGGCCACTCCTGGAGACAAAGCTAAGAAGAGCTGGAGAACTGCCTTCAACATTTCAGTTCAAAGCACTGAGGACAAAGAGAGATATTTAATGCATTAAGCATCCCCCCTCCTCCCCTCCCAAAAATCAAAAACACTTTGACATGGAAATCTGTTTTAAACATGGACAAACTTCTGGAAGAGTGGAGAACTTGTGGATTTTGCTTAGCAGAGGGATTTCAGCCGAATGTGGCATTAATCTTTTCAAAGGGAAGCACTGCGAGGGAAGATCAGGCCATAAGCCTGGCTCCTATTGTCAGCAGGCTGACTTCTCAACCCCTGCAGGAACTGGCTTTCAACATTCAACATTCAACATTCACGTGACTCGCTTCTACAGTTGGCAATTCACAAAACAGCCGTATCCTGGTGCTCAGGTAGGGTTTGCCAACGATTCTCAAGTCACCTCTCTCCTCTCCTCTGTAATTGAAAGGAAATGTTTGCAGCCTTCACAACACAAATTAAAGCAAAAGGTTTGAAATGGTAACTAAGACCCACACGTAGATTATGCCGAAGGCTACGTTCAATGAAGACAGTCTCTTGATACGCAGCCTTTCAGCTTGTGATGCACTAATCTTTTGGGGGGGGGGGGGGTTGAGGCTCTCTGCCTTTTTACTTGAAAATTTCTCAGAGAATATTAAAGTATTTCTTGAAGACTTGATCTCGCCTCCTCTTGTCTCCCTCTGTAAAACAAGAGTGAAAGAAGCTGTCAGATTTGTACTTGAATTATTATTGATGGTTGCAGAGTCGGCCAGGTGTTCAGGCTGGATTTGGCGTCTTTTCTCCATCTATCGAATCCTTTCCAAGGACCAGGGACAGGCTGTGGTTGTTGTTGTTGTTGACAATATTGAAGGTATTGTTACAGGATGTAAGCCAGGGGTGAAATCCAGCAGGTTCTGACAGTTTCTGGAGAACCGGTAGCAGAAATCTTGAGTCGTTCGGAGAACTGGTAGCGACATTGTTATTGCAAAGTCGGCAGTTTGGGTTGTCAGTGGATTTTTGTATCTTCACTTTCATGGCCTTAGTTTGTAGTGATTGTTCTTGAGCAGCCTGTATTAAACCTTCTGTTTCTTTCTTGATAGTTCACATCTTAAGCCATGTCCATGTCAAGTTGTCATCACATTTTCCTTCAATGTTTTTCAAGTGCTGTCCATTATCATCATCACCATTATTATTATTCTGTGGTTAATCTTTGGTGAGATTCACAGCCTTTGGGGCTGGTTGGTAGCTCAACAACTCGAGTCCTAACCAAGGACCTAGGAACTGTTAAGGTAACGTCGGAGGATAGAAGCTGTTCCAAGTAGGGTGGTTTTTGTAGAGTCAGAATGTTCAGGTCTGGTAAATTTAGAATTTCTACATAGCAAGGTAGCCCTTTAGGTATTGCTTCAAGGGCTCTAATTACGATCGGGACAACACACAATTTCTTTTTCCACAGTCACTCAACTTCAATTTGCAAGTCCCGGTACTTTGTGATTTTTTTTCTTGCTGTTTATCTTCAATTCGTGCATCACCAGGTATTGCAATATCAATGAACCATACTTTTTTACTTTTCAACTACTGTTATGTCAGATGTGTTGTAGGCCAAGTGCCTGTCAGTCTGAATTCTGAAATCCCACAAGATCTTGACTTTCTCATTCTCTTAAACCTTCTCAACCTGATGGTCCCAGTGGTTTTTGCTGTACTCAGATCCAAACTTCTGGCACAATTTCCAATGAATAATCTTAGCAATGCAGGCATGGCGTTGTAGGTAGTCAGTTTGTGAAATTTTGCTGCACCCACTGATCAGGTGCTCGGCTGTCTCATCTTTCTCATTACAAAGGTGACATTTTCTGTTGGTAGTAGCAGCAGCAGCAGCAGCAGCAGCAGTAGTAGTAGTAGTAGTAGTAGTAGTAGTAGTAGTAGTAGTATTTTATAGTGGTGATGTTAAGGTTAAGTCTCACCCACTTTTGGTCACCCCATGGAGCAAACCCTATAAATGTCAACTCTGCTTTGCAAATGTTTTCATTGCATTTAATTGCAAGTGAAATGCTTTGGATAATGACAGCTCTTCATACAGTAGCTGCTATTTTTTATTTAAACTCCAATTCAGGTTCTTTTCCCCTCCCTTTAATTTTTGTATCCGGCAGCTGCCAACTCCTCAAAAGAGTCCTTCTTTTTTTTTTGCACATCCTATTTTTCCTCAATCCCGTGATTTATTTAACTCAATCACGGTTGAATAATAATTTGCTCCTTGCATTAATTAGGCTTTCCAATGTGTACCAGTGTAATGCTTTCTGAGATTATATATATTATTTTATTTATTCATAATTGCTTTCCATTCATTCCATTGACTGCATGGGGTATATGCAAATGAATCCCTTATAACAGTTAATTTTGCTCTCTTCGTTTGGAGAAGGTACAATTTCTGTGACTGCAGACGAGAAAGGATGAGCTAAATTTGGGGTCTTTTGGCAGGAATTTTTTTTACTGCTGTAGGGTTTGACTTAGTGTTCTAAATCAGGGGTCCCCAACCTTTGCAACTTTAAGTCTGAAGGACTTCAGCTACCAGACTTCTCCAGCCAGCTTTGCTGGCTGGAGAAGTCTGGTAGCTGAAGTCCTTCAGACTTAAAGTTGCAAAGGTTGGGGACCCCTGAGTTAATCAACAGGTAAAGAGATGTGGTGGCTCAGTGGGTAAGACGCTGAGCTTGGTGATCAGAAAGGTCGCCGTGCGGCGGTTCGTATCCTAGCGCCGCGTAACGGAGTGAGCTGTTGCTTGTCCCAGCTTCTGCCAACCATCAGTCAGAAAGCATGTTAAAAATGCAAGTAGAAAAAATAGGGAGAAGTCTGGGAGCTGAAGTCCTTCAGACTTAAAGTTGCAAAGGTTGGGGACCCCTGAGTTAATCAACAGGTAAAGAGATGTGGTGGCTCAGTGGGTAAGACGCTGAGCTTGGCGATCAGAAAGGTCGCCGTGCGGCGGTTCGTATCCTAGCGCCGCGTAACGGAGTGAGCTGTTGCTTGTCCCAGCTTCTGCCAACCATCAGTCAGAAAGCATGTTAAAAATGCAAGTAGAAAAAATAGGGAGAAGTCTGGGAGCTGAAGTCCTTCAGACTTAAAGTTGCAAAGGTTGGGGACCCCTGTTCTAAATGATAAAAGGTGATAGAACCGGTGAGAGGGGGTTCCACCGGCCTACCTGGAAGTAAATCTGGCCCGCCGCTGCCAGTGACCCAACGGGAAGGGAAGGAAAGTAAAGGAAGGAAGGAAGGAAGGAAGGAAAGAAAGGAAGGAAGGAAGGAAGGAAGGAAGGAAAGAAAGAAAGAAAGAAAGAAAGAAAGAAAGAAAGAAAGAAAGAAAGAAAGAAAGAAAGAAAGAAAGAATTTATCATCACAATTGAATCCAAAATTTTGGTTGCTAAGCAAGAGCGTTGTTAAATGAGTTTCACTACATTTTAAAAGGTGGCCACTACCACCCTGTCACATGACTGCCAAGCCACGCCCACAAAATAGGCCACACCTTCAGAGTAGGTTCTAAAAAAATTTGAAACCCACCACTGGTATTCAGCCAAGAGATCAGCAACTAACAGTGATTCTGGCTTCCTCTTATAGCTGATTGAGGAATCAGCAGTCAATTACATTTCACTGTAGCATTTAAAGTTACAGATACCAATTCCAATCATGGCTTATATATATATTGCCAACCCAACACTAGGATTACATTCCTAACAGGCACTTTTCCTTCCCCTTTCTCCATTCCTGCCCTCTAATATTCTTTTTTTTTTTTGTACAAATAGCTGTGCACTGTGGCACACTCCCTTCCCCTGTGATAGAGGCTGTCACTCTTCCAAAGTTTAGTATTGATTGCAAGGGAAGTGGGGGGGGGGGAAGAGAGATTTGGCTCCATTTTGTGATTGCTTCCTAGCGACAGCTAGCGTGTTTGTTTTCATTTTGATTTATTTATTATTCATTACATTTATTTATGACATTTACATTTCTTGGTTGGCTGGATTAATTAAAAGATTTCTAGGCCACCTTTAAGGCTGAACTCTCTCCCAGGGAGGTTTACCTAAAAAAGAGAAAAACAGTAACGCAACAAACATCGCAACTGAAATATTCAACGAGCGCAACTACGCCTCCGTTAACGTTAAAAGCTCAGTTCCAGTTAAACTAGGAGGTGCAATTATTGGACACGTTGGGGGCGGGGAAGTTTGTGTGAGTGATGGGAATATATTCAAGGGAATGAAATTTGAGTGAATAAATTCTATTTTTCTTCCCCCCCCCTCCAATTAATGGAATGCAGTGATTTCATCCAACTCTACATACTCCACATGTTCTCAGTCCAAGAATAATAGCAATAGCACTTAGACTTGTATACCGCTTTACAGTGCTGGACCATTCCAGGCAAGTGATTGTCCAAACTCTTCTTAAAAACCTCCAGTGACGGAGTGCTCACATCTCCTCTTCCCCGGATTGATTATTCCAATTATCAGGGAATTTCTCCTTAGCTCTAGGTTGCTTCTCTCCTCTGTTAGTTTCCATCCATTGCTTCTTTAACAGATTAACAGAGTTGGAAGGGACCTTGCAGGTCATCTGGTCCAACCCCCTGCCCAAGCAGGAGACCCTACGTGTGCCTTTACCTAGGATCGAACTCACAACCTCCTGCTTGGGAGGCAAGAGCTCCACCTCTAGGCCACAGCATCTTCTTGTCTTGCCTTCAGGCGCTTTGGAGACTAGGAGGAATGAAATGTTATTCTGTTATTATTTGATATGTTGTTGTATTCTCTCTTGTTGTTTTATTATTTACTAGCTGTTCCCGGCCACACATTGCTGTGGCCCAGTCTAGTTAAATGGTCAACCAATCTCTGTGTAGATCTACACCTGCACACACAAACACGTTTCACACAACCACCGTATAACCCCCAACCTACCTACCTACTGTATTTTCCCCTCTCTTTCTCTATCCCTCTACCTACCTACCTACCTACTGTATTTCTCCCCCTCTCTCACCCCTGCATCTTTTTTGGGGCATAGTAGGCCTGCCTGGGCCACATGAGACTGTGCCATGTGTGAGGGAACGTTGGATGCTTATTCGGTTGCTGAGGAAATGACCGTTGGAAATGTGAGGGGTGTGTGTGTGATGCATCAAAAGAAGCAGCCAGGTGGGAGGAGCTACAGGGATGTGAAAACCTGAGAAGTGCATACCTTTTACGTTTGTGCTGCTTGCACATGACACACGTGTGCCAGCCACACAAAATGTACATATGGTTGTTACTCCCTTTCTTAGCAACATTGTGTGAAGATTTGGTGCTGATCAGTGCAGTACTTTCTGAGATTAGCGATTTTGCACAAACTATTTTAAATTTTTATTTATATAGATTATTATTTGGGGAATGAAATGTTAATAGTTCCATGGCTGTGCAATATTCCTTCACAAACTGGGAGTAAAATCGAGTTCTTCCATCTGTCTCATTGTATTGGAAAGGACAGCGCAGAAGCTGTCAAAACATCCTTTCCCATCATTCGCCCATGCAAGGGTCGCAGCTGTCTGTCACCCATTAAAGATAATTTCATCCTTTGTCAGTGGCTGTGTGAAGTCTTCCTCTGCGTCTCCATTTCTCCCTCACCTTTTAGGTTTTCCTTCCTTCTCCTCGAAGTCTAACATCTACGTAACCTTGTCAGGAAACTTAAATATACTGCTTGTTGTCATAAGAAATATGAAAATTGTGAAAGGATGCATCTGTTTTCCCATGAAGAAGAGACAGAACTATCTTTAATAAAAAAAATTGACACCAAGTATCCCCCACAGGTAGGAAGATTTATCCCTACCCATGAGTACTCCTCCTCATCAGAGTGTCTAGCAAGACAGTTGAATCATTGCTCTGTTTTGTTGTTGTTAGTTGAGAAGCTGTGTCCAACCCATCACGACCCCATGGGCAACGTTCCTCCAGGCCTTCCTGCTCTCTCCAATCCATGGAGTCCATTTAAGCTCACGCCGACTGCTTCAGTGACTCCATCCGGTCACCTCATTCTCTGTTGTACCCTTCTTCTTTTACCCTCAATCTTTCCCAGAATTAAGCTCTTCTCCAGGAAGTCCTTCCTTCTCATTAGGTGGCCAAAGGATTTGAGTTTCCTCTTCAGGATCTGGCCTTCTAAAGAGCAATCAGGATTGATGTCCTCTAGGACCGACCGGTTGGATCGCCTTGCAGTCCAAGGGACTTGCAGGAGTCTTCTCCAGCACCAGAGTTCAAAGGCCTCCATTCTTTGGTGATCCTTCCTTATGGTCCAACTTTCACAGCCTTACATTACAACTGGGAAAACCATCGCCTTGACTATAAGTCAAAACTGTAGCCTTGATCTGTTTAGAAAGATTCTAATCTTCTGCCTTCTTGCCCAGGAATCAGATTCCATGAATTCAAAGGAAGCAAGTTCTAAGGAGACACTGCAGGATGGATGCCAAAGGGATTTAACCCAAGCTGAACCCAGTAATGACACTCAATCTAACTTGAGAGAGGGAGAAAAATCCGAGCCAAGATTTTGAATCCGGAGGAGTCATTGAAATTTCCCGTGGTCCAGTGACCTTGAGGAGCTGTGGGCATATGTTGACTTTGGAGAGGACCAAAGAAAAGGATGCAAATCACCTCCAAGATGTGGCTTTACCCCAAGTCGACCCTGCTTCCTTAGTTCTTCTTATCTTCTGGCAGCTCTGCGCATGTGCACACTGGGAACAGGCTCCAGCTGTTCCTCTGCCTCACTGCTGTCTAGCTCCCTCTCTGCCTCCGACACAGAGCCTCTTCTGAGCTTTCCACAACCCCCAGGACTGTCCCATGTTCTTCCCCAACCTCCTAACTGCCTGACTCCGCTGCCAGCTTTGCTGACCACTGGCAGGCCCCAACATAGGTTTCCTAAAAAAAATTTAAAAAAAGAGCAGAAAGTCATAATTCCCTCCTCCAAAAATGCTGCAGGCTTCTTTCCTCCTTAAAGCTTCTTTCCCGTTCCCTCTTTGACTAGATCTCCATAAGTACTTCAAAGAAGGCATTTGTTTGATTCTTCCCATTTTCTCCCTTTGTGTGGTTTGCTGGGCCCCTGGAGTGGGGTGATCCAGGAGAGAGAGAGAAATCATCTCAATCTCTAGCATTTATCTTTAAATTTGCAAAGAGTGGAGTCAGCATTCAAATTTCCCCAAGATTTTTTTTTCTCCTTCCCCCACGTAAAGTGCGAAGTAGCAAATTACAGATAATATCTTTCTGTAAATTGCCAGCTCCATCTCTGACAGATGCTCAATATGCAATGATACATCCCGCTTTGATGAATCCCCCCACTAACTCAACCAGCTTGGACAGCATTCAAAGGCCATTTCTGGTTATTATTGCTTCTCTTCCCCCCAGCTCAAAACAGAACAAAAAGCCTTTGAGCCTTGGGGGGTGGGGTAGAAAAAAGAAAGAAAGACGGAAAAATAGGACTCGGTAACAAAGCTGACCAGATACGCAAAACACAAACAAAAGAAATTAAATGCAGCAACTGTAATGGTCTATGACCTGTTCCCAGTGTGTGCATGCACAGAGTTGCCAGAAATGCCCCCCACCTCTCCAGAGGCCCTCCAGAGGCTGGAAACAGCCCATTTCCTGACTTCCGGTAGGCCTGGTAGCTCCAGAGGTTTTCTAGGAGCCTGGGGAGGGCAGAAAATGGCCCAACGTACAAACCAGAAGTTTGGGAATGGACTTCCGGGTTGCGTCTTGGGCTGTTTTTCTCCCTCTGGGTGGTAAAAGAGAAGTGGAAGATATCTCACACGTTCTACTACACTGTGAGCTATACAGAGCTTGCAGGTCTGCATATATTCTCCCCTTATTAGAGAGATTACCAGGGAGGGCAGGCAATTTTTATCTGGACTTCCTCCTCCAGCACACGAACCCGGCTACTACGCATGCAGTGGCAAAATTCTGTGCTTCCGCAATGTCCATAAGAAAAAAATTGGTTATCGAAGGATAGTTGTGATCTTGTACCAATCATTTGGGCATATCTCTAACAATTTCTGGACCATGGTTTTTACATACATACTTAACGCTTTTGCACCTAGGTAAACCAGCAAATGACCTGAACAAAGTGAGAACATGGATGCTACTTTCCACTTATAATGCTGACATTTTTAAAATTATATCTTAAAGTTAGTACTTTTTAATATATGGTTAAATGTAACGTGTATTGCTGGTCTTTGACCGTAATAAAGATTTATTCTATTCCCTCTGGAGGCTTCAGGAGCCCTCCCTAAACCTCCGGAGGACGAAAAGCAGTCGAAAATCAGCTGACAGGGCAATGCCTTGCGTGCCCTCAGAAATGGCTCCGCGTGCCACCTGTGGCATGCGTGCCATAGGTTCGCCATCACGGGTCTATGAGTTCAATACTCATCGCCAGTTGCAACAGCTTTGCAATTTCCTGTTTTTAGCTGGGCAAAGGGGACTTTAGTGATGTTATCGTTGTGATTTCCTCGGGAATATTCATGAACCAAAATACTGGAGTGAATTTAAATTTAGACCTGCGTTCATCCCCACAATACACACACAGAGAGAGAGAAAATTTGGGAAAGAGGTAGTCTTCGGATTATGACTGTAGTTGAGCCCTACAATTACAGTCCTAAGTTATGACAAACATAAAGTGAGTCACCATGGACCTGGGCCTGATTTTGTGAGCTTTCTTGCAGCGGTCGTTAAGCGAACGCTGCCGCTGTTAAATGAACGCTGCAGGGGTTAAGCAAACCCATTCTCTGGAAATTGGAAGTGCATGCCTGGTAATGGAGTCGCAAATCAATGTCATGGGATTGTGGGCACTGCAAACCACTGTAAATAGGGGCAGGTGGCTGACTGCCCAAATGTGGTCACTGTGGGAAGGGCAGAGGTCAGAATTATAAACCATGGGTCATAGCTCTTTTTTTGGAGGGTCTGTTGTAATTTTGAATGATCACTGAGGAACTGTTGTGGCTGTCAGCCGCCGGTCCCTCCAGGAGCCAAATCAGATGAGGAGGAGGAGGAGGCAGCATGGGAGTCAGGGTCAGCATTAAGGCAACCTGAGAACTCTGAGGGGGGAGAGGGAACGGAGCTGGCAGAGACAGAGACAGAGACAGAGACAGAGACAGAGACAGAGAGACAGACAGACAGACAGACAGACAGACAGACAGACAGACAGACAGACAGACAGACAGACAGAGGAGGCGCCTGGGCCATCCATCAGCCCTGAGATGGAGAGTCAACAGGTCCCAGGTCTAGAGGTGGCTGATGAGGAAGAGGAGGAGCAGCTGGGTCTACTGCCTGATGCACGGATGCACAGAAGGCAGAGGAGAGGAGAGCAGTGGAAATCTATGGGCCGGACCTTGGAAAGGAAGAGCCACCACTGCTAGAGGAAGCCTCACCCTAGCTCTGGGGGTAAAAGGCAGTGGATGGAGATGACTAGATGTGGAAGACTTGTTAGCCTGTAGTGAGAGAGAAACATTTTGCCGGGACTGCTGGTGCTCCTAACAAAGGAATCATTGATTTAACTTCAGAGAGTTTGTCATGTTTGAGAAGCTCGGTCAGAACAGCAACTGGTTGTAAGTCGAGAAGTATCTGTAGCTTCTTCTTTAAATAGTCATAGAAGGGGGTGGGCTCATTATTCTTTCCTCTTGCCTATTTAGAAGGTGATAGCTATTGACTTCTTTCAAGATATAGGACTATCCGGTCTTCCAAGTGGAAACTCGGAAACAAAGTCTAATGTCAATGACATCCCTTCCTCTGAATAAACACATTGATTGGTGGAAAGATAGGGTAGAGACACAATATATATACATTAATTAAATCTTCTGAATTTGGACAGGCACTGGGAAGATCCAAGTCCTAGTCTATCTTTAAGCACAGAAGCTTCCTGTGTTTCCCCTTGGGCCAATTTCAACCTAGAAATAAGGAGAAATTTTCTGTCAGGGAGAATAATCAACCCATGGAACAGAAGTTGTCTTCAGAAGTTGTGGGAGCTTCATCACTGAAGGCTTTCAAGAAGAGACTGGGCTGTCATGTGTCAGAAATGGTGTAGAGTCTCCTGCCTGGGGGGGGGGGGTTGAACCACTAAATGACCTACAAGGTACCTTCCAACTCTGTTCATCTATTAAACCTTTTGCTTTTCATACAAGAAGCTCCTTCAGTTCTGAGTTCTGAAGAACCTTCTTGGATGAGAAGCCAAAGGTTTTGAAGGGGGGTGGGGGTGGAAACACCCCCAAGAAAATTCAATTGCCTTTTGGAAAAGCAAAACTTTTTGCTTTGGTGGGATTCAAATTTTTTTACTACTGGTTCTGTGGGCATGGCGTGGTAGGCATGTTGTGGTTTGGAGGGCGTGGCTTGGTCAGGCATGGTGTGGCTTGGAGGGTGTGGCTTGGTGGGTGTGTCAGGGGAAAGATACTGTAAAATCTCCATTCCCACCCCACTCCAGGGAAAGATTACTGCAAAATCCCCATTTCCTCCTGATCAGCTGGGACTTGGGAGGCAGAGAATAGATAGGGGCATGGCCAGCCAGAGGTGGGATTTGCCGGTTCTCCAAACTACTCACAATATCCGCTACCAGTTCTCCAAAACCGGTCAGAACCTGCTGAATCCCACCTCTGGTAAGGCCGTGCTGTTTTCCAAATTAAAAAAGAAAACAACCATTTAGCCAATGAGCAGGAGAAACATTCAATAAAGAAACATTTTCCACCAGGACGATTAACCTACCCCCTTCTTTAAAACTGTATTTAAAAAAAAGAAAAAAGAAACCTTTACCAAGAGAGAGAGAGAGAGATGGGAGGAGGGGGAGGAGAAAAAAAAGGAATAAAGTCATTAAGCTGAAAAATGGGCAATCAAAGAAGCAATTGCATTCAGCAGATGGGAAAACAGCAGGTGCCATCCTGATGGGAGTTGGCTCCCATCACATCCTTTCCAGAATGATGCAAGTTGACAGGGGAGGGAATTAATCTGTCAGTGAACAGGCACTTTCTGTCCATTAGCTTGCTTTTGATACATCCTTGCAGCTTCCTGGCTGCTCAATACCTGTGTCCATTCATCCTCTCCACCAGGCAGAAGGGCATGGCCAGCCTCCTGAAAGCAAAACGGAATTTACCCGAAACCACACCAAAGAACCCTCATCGCGCGCTGAGCCTTGCGTGACAACGGCTGAGCCCAGGTGACCTGCTAAGCACCATCCTGCATTAATCAAGGTAGAAGTGATCGAGTAAAACATGTCTCCACCCTTGGCTGGGATTTCGGATTCCAGCCCATGAATAAGTCATAAGAGCACCGATAGTTGGAATACATTAGAAAATGCACATTTGGATTAGACAATGGGATGGGGAGAACGTAACGATGGGGTAAGGAGGGGGGGGGGTATTAGTGACTTCTCGGTTCAGTGCGCAATGAAGAATGAAGGACTAGGGGTGACATGATAGTATTATAATACTTTTGAGGGGCTGTCACAGACAAGAGGGGGTCGACCTAATCTTCCAACCACCTGAAGGCAGGACAAGAAGCAACGGGTGGAAACTAATCAAGGAGAGAAAGCAACCTAGAACTAAGAAGCCAATGCCACTAGGCAATGCCAGCGGGCGACGCCCAGGGGAAGGGCCTTCTCTGTGGCGGGCCCGACCCTCTGGAATGACCTTCCCCCTGACATTAGAACGACCACGGACCTCCGCTCCTTCCGTCAGAAACTCAAAACCCACCTGTTTCATCTAGCCGGCCTGTGCCTAATTCCATGCTTCCCGCCTCAGTTTGTCATTTTAAATTATGTGATTAGGTTTGAAGGTGAAGTTTTTAATTTTTATAAATTTGTACAGGGGATTATTTAATTCGATTTTAGTTTATATGTATTGTTGATTGTCATTGTTTTAATTTTTACCTGTACACCGCCCCGAGTTCCTTCGAGGAGAGGGGGCGGTCTAGAAACCCAATAAATAAATAAATAAATAAATAAATAAATAAATAAATAAATAAATAAATAAATAAATAAATAAGAAGAAACTTCCTCACAGTAAGAACAATTAACCAGTGGAACAACTGGCCTACAGAAGTTGTGGGTGCTCCATCACTGGAGGCTTTCAAGGAGAAACTGGGCAGCCATTTGTTTGGTATGATGTAGGGTCTACTCTTGGAACAGGAGATCCTCTAGAGCAGGGTTATCAAGCTGCTGGGTGTGGCCAGGAGCATGGCCAGGGTGGGTGTGGCCATCTTGATGCCACTCATCAAGGATCTATTTTTTGAAACAATGGCCTCCTGCAGCCCTCTGCCAGCAAAACTGGAGTTCGGGGAAGCCACGCACGACCCTCCAAAGCTCTGTTTTCTCTAGACGAGGCACCACGAGATGGTACTTTGTTGTTTCCAGGGCTGGCCCACAGGTGAGATCTAAGCATCCCCTTGCTAGATCTGGTCCCCGGGCCTTGAGTTTGACACCCCTGCTCTAGACTAGAAGACCGCCATGGTCGCTTCCATCTTTGTTATTCCGTTCTTTTTTCTTTCAGTGGTGTTTTTCCCCCTGGAGGAAAAATCCTAATCACATGTCCTCCAAAGTTGATGTGTGAAGCAAAAACTGGAGTGGGCCACAGTGTGTTGTCACACTTCGTGTTCTTCTCTCCTGAAAGAGGCTTCAGCGACTAGCGGAGCTGGCAGCAAAGTCAGACAGGGAGGAGGTTGGGGAGGAGCATGCGCCAGTCCTGGAGGCTGGGGAAGGCTTGGACGAGGGCTCTGCGTTAGAGGCAGAGACAGTTATCAGGTGCCTAGGGAGCTAGACAGCAGTGAGGTAGAGGAACAGCTGGAGCCTGTTCCCAGTGTGTGCATGCGCAGAGTTGCCAGAAAAAAAGAACAGCTAAGAAATCAGGGTCGACTTGGGAGTAAAGCCACACCTTAAAGGTGATTGGCTCCTCCCATAGGAAATAAAAGAGGAGTGAAAGGGGAGGGGGCTTTTACAGGAAACAATTCATTCATTTGTTCATTCATTCGTTTCAGGAGTGTGAAGATCTGTCCGTGAATCTCAGAGACTCTGTGCCCAGTCTTTCCTTGCACAGGACCTCATTTGGAAAATATTGACAGGGCAGCTTTCCAAGATAGATAAGGTCTGTAGTCATAAATATTCCTTTGAAGGACTGTTTGCCAGGCCTTTGCTGAATGCAAATGAGAGGAATTCACCTTCATTTAACAAAAGGGGTTTTGTCGGGACCAGGACTCTGCCTTGTGCTTTTGGGGGAAGCCTAGGTCGGAACACTTCAGGAGAGGTTTTTTTTCTCAACCACTTTCCGAATGTCATTGGAATGTCTTTCTAACTTATGCTTTTGATTTGTGTGGGTGCACAAGATTTGGGCTACCCATCATCTTCAGGCGTGCTTGCATGTCTGGATCTGAAACATCCCCATAAGACCGTCTCCTGACGTCTTCCCCGGAGAGATGCTGGAAGCCCAGGAGACCTCAGACTGCTGGCAAGATATGCCACAAGTCAGAACGTTATCCCGTAACCATCTTGTCACTGAAAAACCCAGGAGTGTTTTTAGGAATTTTACCACTTCTTCTTTCGGCAAAGACAAGGAAGAGAAATTGAATGAGGGTGATTGAAAAATGCAGAATATATGTTTAAAGGTAAAGATTCCCCTTGCACATATGTGCTAGTCGTTCCCGACTCTAGGGGGCAGTGCTCATCTCCATTTCTAAGCTGAAAAGGCAGCATTCTTTGAATGACATCTCCATGGTCATGTGGCCGGCATGACTAAATGCTGAAGGCGCATGGAACGCTGTTCCCTTCCCACCAAAGGTGGTCCCTATTTTTCTACTTGCATTTTTACATGCTTTCAAACTGCTAGGTTGGCAGAAGCTGGGACAAGTGACGGGAGCTCACTCCGTTACGCAGCGCTAGGGATTCGAACCGCCGAACTGCCGACCTTTCTGATCTACAAGCTCAGCATCTTAGCCACTGACCCACCTTATAATATAACATCGCTGTTAAGAATTTCCCTTCTTTTTTCCACCTAGGAATCAATAGATTTTATGTCCGTCTATGTGTGCCACAGTTTTCAACTGCAAAGTGGACATCAGCAAAATGAAGCTAACATGGAACATGAAGTGAATTCTCTTCTCCTACACCACCTCCCCAAATGCTTGGCTCTTACTGAGTGACCATCTGTGAAGGTTGGGGTTTTAGCTCCTTGGCACTGGGCTGATCCAAATGACAACTGCAAGTATTAGACTTGGCCAGACTTCAGTGGCAGACTTTCAGTGCACTGCATCCAAGAGCTTGTTCCCTGAGAGGTAAGGATTGGGTTCCAGTGACAGGCACAAATGGTAGAGAAACTGTAGACCAGAACATTAGTAATTTGTTCTATCTGCTCTATTCTATAGTGTTGGAGCTGGAAATTGGGAGAGCCTTGAAAGATGTATGGATTCTCCTTCCTTGTCTTGTCATGCTCAAGTCCAGCTGAAAACAGCAACTTCACAACTTCAGCTGTTGCACTTCATCATCGAAATACTTGGAGGCTCACCATATAGCTTGGGAGTCAGAAACAGGAGCACCTGAAGGATGGAGTATAGTTAATTCAGAGTTCTCCCCCTTCCCCTGTATGAAATTTAGCATGGTGGGCAAAACTGGGAAGATATATTGGTTCTTACCTAAAACCTTCTGAGATTTTGAGTGACATGACCAGAATTAAATGGCCTTCGATAGCTATCTTTTGACTTCTGGTGGCCATTGCTAGAAGTGAACACTGTGTGTATGAGAGAGAGAGGGAGAAATGATAGATAGATAGATAGATAGATAGATAGATAGATAGATAGATAGATAGATAGATAGATAGATAGATAGACGATGATAGATAGATAGATAGATAGATAGATAGATAGATAGATAGATAGATAGATAGATAGATACCATAGATTAGATAAATGATAGATTAGATAGATAGATGATAGATAAATAGATATAGAGGATAGATAGATAGATAGATAGATAGATAGATAGATAGATAGATAGATAGATAGATAGATAGATAGATAGATAGATAGATAGATAGATAGATAGATAGATTCAGAAGGCTATCCTTTAAGAACACATCATTCTATAAATCCCCAATAGACCTATAGATCCCCGGAAGTCTTTAGATTTCTTTGATATAAACCCAAATTATGGCTATATTGCAATCTTTATTTATTGCTCTTATTTACTTGATTAAACAGAATCAAAAAAGAAAAAGAAAAACTGCAACCTATTACATATAAGCGGTCCTTCAATTCCCACATATTGGAATTTTATGAGCTGCCTCTTCATAAGATAAGCACCATGATATGATTTCCTCTAGTCCCCAGGTAGCTAGAAGGTAATATTAGCAGGGGGAAAAATATGATTCATTTGTTATGAAGGGCTGGATGTCCAGAGCACAGCCAAAATAGGTCTTCTGTCTATTCTATTGCCTACTCCGAGAGTCCAAGCTATAAAAATGTTTCCCTTAACTTGAAGAGGCAAAAGGTGACCAAATATCCTTTTTTTTTCCCTCCAGTAAAAACCAGTTCAGAGGTGGTATTCAGCAGGTTCTGACCAGTTCTGGAGAACCGGTAGCGGGGATTTTGAGTAGTTCGGAGAACCGATAAATACCATCTCTGATTGGTCCCATCCTCTTTTATTCTCTGCCTCCCGAGTCCCAGCCGATCGGGAGGGAATGTGGAGTTTGCAGTATCCTTCCCCTGGAGTGGGGAGGGAATGGGGAGTTTGCAGTATCCTTCCCCTGGAGTGAGGAGGGAATGGAGATTTTGCAGTATCCTTCCCCTGGAGTGGGGAGGGAATGGAGATTTTGCAGTATCCTTTCCCTGGAGTGGGGAGGGAATAGAGATTTTGCAGTATCCTTCCCCTGGAGTGGGGAGGGAATGGAGATTTTGCAGCATCTTTCCCCTGGAGTGGGGAGGGAATGGAGATTTTGCAGCATCCTTCCCCTGGAGTGGGGAGGGAATGGAGATTTTGCAGCATCCTTCCCCTGGAGTGGGGAGGGAATGGAGATTTTACAGTATCCTTCCCCTGGAGTGGGGAGGGAATGGAGATTTTACAGTATCCTTCCCCTGGAGTGGGGAGGGAATGAGGAGTTTGCAGTATCCTTCCCCTGGAGTGGGGAGGGAATAGAGATTTTGCAGTATCCTTCCCCTGGAGTGGGGAGGGAATGGAGATTTTGCAGCATCCTTCCCCTGGAGTGGGGAGGGAATGGAGATTTTGCAGTATCCTTTCCCTGGAGTGGGAGGGAATAGAGATTTTGCAGTATCCTTCCCCTGGAGTGGGGAGGAAATGGGGAGTTTGCAGTATCCTTCCCCTGCCCACCAAGACACGCCCACCAAGACACGCCCACAGAACCGGTAGTAAAGAAATTTGAATCCCACCACTGAGCCAGTTCTTTATTTTCAAAACCTACAACAATTGCTAGACATTAACAGTACAATGTCACCCGTTATTCATAGCAAATTCAAGGTACGGCTGTGTTAAGAATGACACCGTGACACTTTTCGGCATGGCTACTCCTGATGAGCTCTTTCAGAATCTATTCACACGTCTACGGTTCTTCCTCCCCCTCCTTTTTTTTCCCTTACTCTTATTTTATTTTTTTTAAAAGCAAAGCAAAACAAAGACTCCCATGCAAAAGGAATCAAATGCAATTGCTAAATGATATGCGTAATCACTCACCACTGTCACCCACTGGAAGGTGATATTGCAATGACATTGAGGGAATTAGATCTATTCTTCATACAATTATACAGCTACTCTTTCACTCTCGTGCCATTCTAATTGGAAGGGAGCACTGGAATGTGAAGCCAGGCGTATTTCAATATCTAATTATCACCCAGTAACTCTTTTCTTAAAATAGTTTGCTTAAAAAGATGCCCGCTAGGAATGCTGGTCCAATGTTGGAGATGTGAAGACTACCCTTCCAGAAAGCATCTGGTAGACAAGGGATGAGCTGGATGCAATTAAAACCCACATTTCAGCTACATCATCGAGGAGCCATAGAGTAGGAATGGAGGATCTGTGGAGGGGAGGCAGATGTTACCGAGCTACATTTTTGGGGTGCTGTTATCTCAGGAGCATAGCCTACAGCAATGAATCCTAGATACAAAGTTCAGGGTTCTCCTGAGGTCCACAGCTTTGTTATTCCTGGAACAGGTTGTCCATTCTCAATTTTTGTGGTTGTTTTCTGACCCATTGCGACCCCATGACAACGTTCCTCCAGGCCTTCCTGTCCTCTACCATCCTTTGGGGTCCATTTAAGCTCATGCTGACTGCTTCAGTGGCTCCATCCAGCCATCTCATTCTCTGCCATCTCCTTCTTCTTCTTTTGCCCTCAGTCTTTCCCAGCATGAGGCTCTTCTCCAGGGAGTCCTTCCTTCTCATTAGGTGGCCAAAGTATTTGAGTTTCCTCTTCAGGATTTGGCCTTCTAAAGAGCAGTCAGGGTGGATCTCCTCTAGGGCTGACCGGTTGGATCGCCTTGCAGTCCAAGGGACTCAATGCAGGAGTCTTCTCCAGCACCAGAGTTCAAAGGCCTCCATTCTTTGACGCTCAGCCTTCCTTATGGTCCAACCTTCACAGCCATCCATTGCAACTGGGAAAACCATCGCCTTGACTAGACACACTTTTGTTGGCAGGGTGATGTCTCTGCTTTTTAGTATGCTGTCTAGCTTTGCCATAGCTTTCCTCCCTAGGAGCAAGCATCTTTTAATTTCTTGGCTGCAGTCCCCATCTGCGGTGACCATGGAGGCCAGGAAAATAAAATCAGTCTTATTTGGTATGGGAAAAATGATACAGGTGGCTGGAGGAAAAAAACCAAGATTGACGATAAGTACCTGAGAAAGATAAAAATTAAAAATAGAGGATGAATGTTACATACATAAAAGAGGGATAAAGTTTGTGGGAGGTAATTAGCCAAAATATAGGTAGATAAGTAAATGATAATGAAATAAGGGGGCTAAAAATGGTGAAACTCAATGGAAAGGTATAAGAAGGGAAAACATTGTATATAAAAATACGTACCAATCTAAAACTGCTTTAAAAAGGAACGGGAAGTCCCAGCATGTTGTATAAATGTAGTCTATGTCTTTGCATTTGTGTATTTAAAATTAAAAATTAAAAAATAGAATCTGTCCCTACCTCCATTCCGTCCCCATCTATTTGTCAGGAATTGAGGGGACTGGATGTCATGATCTTAGTTTTCTTAATGTTGAGTTTCAAGCCAACTTTTGCATTCTCCTTCTTCCCCCGCATCAAGAGGCTCTTTAGTTCCTCTTTACTTCCTGCCATTAGAGTGGTATCTTCTTTGGAACCTGTTGTAGAACCCTCAACTTTCAGAGTTCTGGGCTGAGGAAGTCCAAGAAAGTCCAAGCAACAAAGATGATTAGGGGACTGGAGACTCAAACATATGAAGAACGGTTGCAGGAACAGGGTATGTCTAGTTTAATGAGAAGAAGGACTAGGGGAGACATGATAGCAGTCTTCCAATATCTCAGGGGTTGCCACAAAGAAGAGGGAGTCAAATTATTCTCCAAAGCACCTGAGAGCAGAACAAGAAGCAATGGGTGGAAAATAATCAAGGAGAGAAGCAACTTAGAACTGGGGAGAAATTTCCTGACAGTTAGGACAATTAATCAGTGAAACAGAAGTTGCCTCCAGAAGTTGTGAATGCCCCAACACTGCAAGTCTTCAATAAGATGTTGGATAGCCATTTGTCTGAAGTGGTGTAGGGCTTCCTGCCTAGGCAGGGAGTTGGACTAGATGACCTCCAAGGTCCCTATTGTATTGTATTGTAAAAAATGAAGACTGTCCTATTTTGGGGGAGACTGAAACCCAGAACAATATGTGGCACCGTAGTCTAACATTTAAGTACACGCAATGAACCGAGGTGACATAACAGCAAATTAGTGAACAACCATAAAATGAATAGGTGACTTGAGACAGCGGCGCATTTAATTATGCTGTTTTTAAGGCAATTCCAAGACTAATATGAATGTAAATGAAGGCCAGGCATTTGTTTGTTCGTTTTAAAGGAGGAACTGCTTCTTGTTGCAATAATAATCTCTGAACACAGACATTTCTTTAAAAAAATCTGATTTCTTAAGAAACACAGCAAAATATGCATTCATTAGTATCCATGTGGCAGTCTTCACTTCAGGCTGAGAGCTTTTCCCCCCATTCCCTTATACTGTATGTTCCCCGTGGATTTCCATAACAGAATAATAGAGCTGCAAGGGATCTTGGAGGTCATTTAGTCCAACCCCCCCCCCTCCCTGCTCAGGCAGGAAACCCTATATCGTTTCAGACAAATGGTTGTTCAATTGCTTGGTTAAAACCTGCAGTGTTGGAGCACCCACAATTTCTGGAGGCAAGTCGTTCCGCTGATTAATTGTTCTAACGTCAGGAAATTTCTCCTTCGTTCTAAGTTGCTTCTCTCCTTGATGAGTTTCCACCCATTGCTTCTTGTTCTGCCCTCAGGTGCTTTGGAGAATAGCTTGACTCCCTCGTCTTTGTGGCAGCCCCGTAGAGATTGGAACACATTTTTTTCTTGATGCTCAAAACAATGTCCATACTCATTTAAAGTTCTAATCACTTCTCCTATACCACCAGCCTACTTCCATTCAAGGACCACATCTCTGTCAGGAAGTAATGTTGGGATTTCTGTCCGCACTTGGAAAAACTCACTGGAACATCATCCTTTTACCTATGGGTTAGAAGACAGTTGTCTTTCAGGTTTTTACAGGACAATTCCAGAATGCACCCAAATAAAATTGTCTACATTTTATAGGACAATTCCAGAAAGGCACCAAAACACCCACTGCAATTTTGCTACTTCATTAGTCTGCTTGTTAGTTCTTCCGTTTATATGCCACTTCATTTCTGAAGAATCCGAGTAGCCTACAAATAACATAAAAGTAAAACCTTGGAAGTCCATGACAAAAAACAGAAGGCTCCAATGGATATCCATTTGGACCACAGTATCTTCAAACATTCCTGAAGTGCTGAGTCTTCATAGAACCTTAAAAATATAATAGGGAGTTGATAAACCCAATGATGAATGGTAAGATATTCTGGTGGCTAAGACGCTCAACTTGTCAATCAGAAAAGTCGGCAGTTTGGCAGTTCGAATCCCTAGCGCCACATAACGGAGTGAGCTCCCATTACTTGTTCCAGCTTCTGCCAACCTAGCAGTTCCAAAGCATGTAAAAATGCAAGTAGAAAAATAGGAATCACCTTTGATGGGAAGGTAACAGTGTTCCATGAGCCTTCGGTGTTGAGTCATGCTGGCCACATGACCACGGAGACATCTTTGGACAGCGCTGGCTCTTCGGCTTTAAAACAGAGATGAGCACCACCCCCTAAAGTCAGGAACGACTAGCACGTATGTATGAGGGGAACCTTTACCTTATTCCAAAGATGGGTGTCATAATTGAGAAGAACTGAATACAAAGACCATTAGATGGCCGTCGATCAAATTTGGGATCTTCTGCGTAATTCTGGAATTTTTGAGAAATTAAGCAGCAATATTGCACAGATGAAATTCAGAAGGAATCAGGAGGCTTGGATGCATCAGATTCTAGATCCTAGGATAGCTCGTGGGCTTCCGAAAAGCCTCTTAAGCAAAAGTAGTTTTAGGAGGCATAAAGAGCATTTCTAGATGTGCATGAAAAGAAAGAAAAAGCATAATTGTGGCAAGAAATATACTTTTACGATAATCACTTACATTTGCGCTGCTTACTTGAAAGAAATCAACATATAGATGAGGCTAATACATTTTTTAACAACCTTTATTATTCTTCCTCACAGTTTAATTTCTTGGAAATTGAAAAAAAAAAGAATTTCATTTTGATTACAAGGTCTCCTTCTCCACCTATGACAGGGGTCTGCAAAGTTGGCTCTTTTAAGACTGGTGGACTTCAACTCCTAGAATTCCCCAGCCAGCATAGCTGGATGGGGTATTCTGGGAGTTGAAGTCCACCAGTCTTAAAAGAGCCAACTTTGCAGACCCCTGACCTATGACATTGTGTTTTTTTGAAAAAATAAAAAATAAAGCAAGGAAAGGTCTACAGTATTAATATGGAGCAAAGGCTGTTTTATAATGTGAGATGTTCATTTTGCTCTCCTTAATAATTCAAAATCCCAGGTAGTTTCTCTCTTCTTTGGTGCGCGGTCAATCCTAACTCACTGTAGCTGATATTGATGTTGAAAGAACAGTGAAGAGAAGGGTGATTTTAACCGTTCAATAGAACTTACGTGCTGGTACTAGATTGGCGAGAGAGAGAACATTAACTACTGAACTGTAAATGCCATCATCCTGAGCCATCCATGCTATTAAGTAGAGGTGATGGGAGCTCACATCCAGCAACTGCTAGAGGCCACAAATTCCATTAATAGAGGGACAGAATCAAGAGCATGTGAAGTTATAGTACCGCTTTGCAAAGCCTTGGTAAGGACACGCTTGGAATACGGCATCCAGTTCTAGCCAACACAATACAAAAAAGATGTTGAGACTCTAGAAAGAGTGCAGAGAAGAGCAACAAAGATAATTAAGGGATGGGACGCTAAAATGTAAAGAACGGTTGCAGGAACTGGATATGTCTAGTTTAATGAATAGAAGGACTAGGGATGACATGATAGCACTCTTGCAATATCTCAGGGATTGCCACAAAGAAGGAAGAGTCAAGCTATTCTCCAAAGCACCCAAGGGCAGAACAAGAAGCAATGGGTGGGAACTAATCAAGGAGAGAAGCAACTTAGAACTAAGGAGAAATTTCCTGACAGCTAGAACAATTAATCAGTGGAATAACTTGCTTCCAGAACTTGTGAATGTTTCAGCACTGGACAAGTTTAAGAAGATGTTGAATAACCATTTGTCTGAAGTGGTCTAGAGTTTCCTGCCTAAGCAGGGGGTTGGACTAGAAGACCTCCATGGTGCCTTCAACTCTGTTATTCTATGTTCCTGAGCTAGATAAGGTTTCTACTTGAATACCAGGCTAAAATCTTTCTTTGGTTTCCTAAAAGATTTCTTTCTTTTCAAAAATTGGCATCAATCAACAGACTTCATTCTGTGGTGGAGATGTGGTGGTTTTAGAGGAAATAATCAGATGCGTAGTCATCTCAAGTCACCTATTCATTTTATGACTATTCTCATTTCCATCTCTTTCTCTTTTTTCACAGCACTGACAAAAAGGCAGCACAAGGTTTTTCAAGGCTGGAGTTCTAAGATTTAAATATGTCTCTCTTCTACGGAGAACTTCGGTAACAAGGAGAACAAAGGGTCAGCCCACTTGGCTGTTCTCTAGCGAACAAAGGAAAAAGAGCTTCACCTGAGTCAGAATTTCTGTCAGCTATGCTTTAAGCACACCAGGTACTTCATGCTGTGAGAACAAAGTGATAAAAAAATCTCAAGTCACTAGAAGGATGGTCTAATGTTGCACCTTCTTCGTTTATTTTACCTGGGATTTCTTATGGGGCTACCAAGAAAAGAATATCAGCCACATAATGTTCTAGGAAGGGATGCAGTGGCTCAGTGGCTAAGACACTGACTTGTTGATCAGAAACGTCGGCAGTTCGGCGGTTCGAATCCCTAGCACCGCGTAACGGAGTGAGCTCCCGTGACTTGTCCCAGCTTCTGCCAACCTAGCAGTTCGAAAGCATGTAAAAATGCAAGTAGAAAAATAGGGACAGCGTTCTGTGTGCCTTTGGTGTTTAATTATGCCGGCCACATGACCATGGAGACATCTTTGGACAGCGCCGGCTCTTCTGCTTTGAAAACGGAGATGGGCACTGCCCCCTAGAGTCAGGGACGACTAGCACGCATGTGCGAGGGGAACCTTTACCTTTATTGTTCTAGGAACGACTTCTGGACCAACAGCTCTGGATGAGACCCAGGGATAGTAAATTGAAGGCCTAAAGTGTGTTGATTTTTGCCAGGTCCCATAAATCATCTCTACTATGCTATGTTGGTTCTGTAAATGGGAATTCATACTTCTTGGGCCAAGAAGAGAGTTGGAAACTTTGTTTTGTTTTTGTTTTAAGGGTAAAGAAAAATGGATAGCAGCCGAGACAATATTTCTTATTTTTCATCTACGGTATCAAATTGGAAGTCAATTCATAGACAATGGATTGTATACTCTGGTTATTTTGCTTTGTTTTATAGAATCTGTTGCTATCAATATTCTGCAAGCTCGCAGGTGTTTATTGGACCATGTTTAATTTATGTGCTCATCTTTTTCGGCATACCAAGAAAGGTGAAGGACTCAACAACCAATCATTGCCTTATTTTTGAAGTCTGCAATTTTGTTTTCACATTAATAGACATCTGGCCATCCAAAATTATAAGCAGGGGAAATAAGTTTCTTCTATTCTGATCTTCTATTAAGATGAATAAATTGTCTGTCTTTGTATGTGGGTATGTACTAAAAGATATTGAAATATCTTTTACCAAGACAGAACACTTTCATTCATTTGAGATTCTTCAAAAATTTAATACAGATGATTGAATATTTCTCTCTTCCTTCCCTTTTATAATTTTCTGGAAGGATGTTCTTGTAATGAGATATGACAGAAAGATACAGAAAGGTCCTTCTGTCATTAATCTACTGGTTGGCCATTTTTGGTTCCTTCTAACCTGTATAATTCTCAAATTCTCTTTCATCCTCCAAGCTTGACTGGTTAATGGTTAAGCCCATGTCTCTTAAGACAATTGGAGGGGGAGGGAGAAATGCCTTTTCCACCTTGGGCTGAAAGAATCAAGAAGTCTACAATGGATTTTCAACAAAGATGATTAGCCAACTGGAGGCTAAAACATATGAAGATCAGTTGCAGGAATTGGGTACGTCTAGTTTAATGAGAAGAAGGATGAGGGGTGGCACGATAGCAGTCTTCCAATATCTAAGGGGCTGCCACAAAGAAGAGGGAGTCAAGCTGTTCTCCAAAGTATCTGAAGACAGGACAAGAAACAATGGATGGAAAGAGGCAACCTAGAACCAAGGAGAAATTTCCTGTCAGTAAGGACAATTAACTAGTGGAACAGCTTGCCTTCAGAAGTTGTGGATGCGCCATCATTTGAGGTTTTCAAGAAGAGATTGGACATCCACTTGTCTGAAATGGCATAAGGTTTCCTGCCAGAAGAGGGAGTTGGACTAGAAGACTTCCAGTTGTTCTGTTATGTCTTCTACTGTATCTGTTTTCTTGATGAAAACTGAGCTGTTCCCTCAGACAATGGTTACTGGTTAAGGCCAAGCTAGGACAGAGATGGTTCAGATATAAGAAGTATGACATATATAGCATCCTCCAAGTATATCTAAAAAACTTTACAATCCCATCCAGGAAAAATAATTGGTTGATTAATGAAAAGAACAGAAAAAGAGAGCTTTAACTCATAGGTTTTTTTTTTTTAAGAAAACCCCTAAATATTGTAATGGATCTGCATAATTTATCATATTTATCTAGAGGTTGGTTTTTTTGCCAAGTTTCAGCTGACAGCCTTTCCATATTTATTTGGAAATCCAGCTATTGATCTCCAAAATATACATCTATCCCAGAGGGATGCATTAAAAAAAAAATTCATAGAAGTTGGTGTGTGAGTCGAGTTAAAATTTTGCATTTGTGTCTTTATTTGTGCTCTTTTCATCTTGTATCTGTCATACCAGAAACCAACATTAATGTAAAAGGACAATATAAAAAAAAAAAGATTTGTGGCAACGCAGTCTAGCAGGTTTTTATGGAGGCTAAATTTGTTCAAAGGCATCCTCGTGAAAGCTGCCTGCCAAATTGGCAGAGATGGGTATAGAAAAGAGCTTTAATAACTTTTGGATTATTGCTTTATAGCTGGAAGAAATTCATGAAGAGAAATGTTGCACAATTCAACAAGAAAACAATTGATAGATTACCAGGCTGAGGGATTTGGAGAACTTCACTCATACCTTGCTTAAATATAATCAGAATATGCTCCGCTGAAGATGTATTTATCCTATTAAAAAGGTTAAAAAAATCCCTGTCACTCATGTCTGACTCTAGGGCAGGGTGCTCTTCTCCGTATCTTGGCCGAGGAAGCCAACGTTGTCCGAAGACCATTTCCATGGTCATGTGGCCAGCATGGCTAGATGCCAAAGGCACACAGAATGCAATTGCCTTCCTATCGAAGTGGGACCTATTTATCTACTCGCGTGTGCATACTTTCGAACTGCTAGTGAGGCAAGGAACAGGAGCTCACCCCCTTTGCGTGGAGCTCTGGTCTTGAACCTGGGCTCTCAGCTCTCCAGCTGACAAGCTCTGCATCTTCAACCATGGAGCCACCACACCCCTCATTAGCTTATATTTTATAGCTTTTCTTATTTATATACCTTATAGCATTATTTTATTAAAAAAGCAATCAACGAAAAAGACCTAAAGCAAGATGGATCGGCAACATCAGCAAATACTGTAGTCTCAATTGGCAAAAGAAAGCTCAGGACCTTATGGGTTGGCCTTCATTCTACCGTAGCTAAAAGGTAAAGGTTCCCCTCGCACTCCATTTCAAAGCCGAAGAGCCAGCGCTGTCCGAAGACGTCTCCGTGGTCATGTGGCCGGAATGACTCAATGCTGAAAGGGCACGGAACACTCTTACCTTCCCACCAAAGGTGGTCCCTATTTTTCTACTTGCATTTTTGATGTACTTTAGAACTGCTAGGTTGGCAGAAACTGGGACAAGGAATGGGAGCTCACTCCGTTACACAGCGCTAGGGATTCGAACCGCTGAGCTGCCAACCTTGCTGATCGACAAGCTTAGCATCTTAGCCACTGAGCCCCCACGTCCTTTCTACAGTAGCTAGACAATGGCTAAATTGAGGAGGAGGTGGAGGAGGATACCATTATCTTATTTATCTTATAATTTCAAAAAAACCAAATTGCTTTGACCACCTATTTAAGTAACATAGAGACTTTTACTTCCAAGACTAGAACATAGAGGCTGATAAAACATCCATGCCCCAAGGATCTAGAACAGGGGTCTCCAACCTTTGCAACTTTAAGTCTGAAGGACTTCAGCTCCCAGACTTCTCCAGCCAGCTTTGCTGGCTGGAGAAGACTGGGAGCTGAAGTCCTTCAGACTTAAAGTTGCAAAGGTTGGAGACCCGTGATCTAGAATCCTTAAATATCTTAAGTGAAATCCTGACTAGGATTTAGCTCCATATACTCGTGGTGGGAAACCTGGAGATTTTTTCCAAATGAGCGTTTCTTGCAGCCAAATTCTATTTCAAACTGGCAAAA
Source organism: Rhabdophis nuchalis (assembly GCA_039707465.1). Lineage (NCBI taxonomy): Eukaryota > Metazoa > Chordata > Lepidosauria > Squamata > Natricidae > Rhabdophis > Rhabdophis nuchalis. Next base: position 7,113,165 of record CM077659.1, on the reverse strand, counting down.
TGCTAAGATCTTCTGATGCGGTACCTTCTCCTTTCCCAAAAGCTCCATTGTGACCTAGGTATCTTTGTCCTGGAATATTATAATTTTGAATTGAAGAATGGTTTCTCTCGAGTGCATCACTTCCTCTGTTGAATTCAAAGAGTCCTTAGAAAACATTCACGATTCAACCCAAAAAATAAAATTGGTAGGAATAGATGTGGAGAAAGATATTTTTGCTGTCTGGTTGTTGTTGTTTTGTCCGTATAAACAAATCATTTTAAGGGCTGCATTTATGAATAAAATAATTGTTTTTCAGCCTCAGCTACAAAATGTCTCTCCCTTTCTCTCTCTCTCTCTCTTTATATTTAGCTACGTCTTCAGTTACTGCCTTCAATCTAACACTGTCTTTTTTTTTTTCATCTGGAATCTTTCAAAATCGTTTTATTTCTATTTCAGGATGAAGCCATGACAGACCAACAAGAGCATAGACTAACCTTATCATCTGACAGTTACAACCTAGAACGAAGCCTTCAAAAATGATGGCAGCATCTCTGCTGATGACACAAAATCAATCCGTTGTCCTACTCGTGCAGGAATTGCTACTGTCCTTCAACTCTGAAGGACATCCGATGATTCTGAGGCCCGTTGGCCATAAACATCTCCGTTTCTCAGATTCACGGTTCTTTGAAGAGAGTTGCAAACTATTATAGAAGGAACTTCTACCTTAATACAACCTGATTCATGGTGTCAAGGGATGGATTTACTAGTAGGGCTCTCTTGGGCAGGGTTCTGACCCAGGCTTCCTTAGAAAGCAAGAAGCAAGCTTAGTTGGTCCTGCCCAAACACCTTTTATTTACACGGACGTGAATTCCTTCCATTAACAGTCTGCAAGACTTAGTAAACAGTCTTTCAGAAGAATGTTTATCCACACGAACCTTATCTCGTTTGGAGTGCTGCCAGATAACTAGTTGCCCAACACAGGGCAAAGTCAAACTTGGCACAAAGTCTCTTAAAGTTACAAACAGAACTTTCCACTCTTGACACCACCGAAGGAAGGAATTGTTTCCTGCAAAAGCCCACTCCCCATTTGCTCCTCTTTTGTTTCCTATGGGTTGGGGCCAATCACCTCCAAGATGTAGCTTTACTTCTAAGTCGACCCTGCTTTCTTAGTTGTTCTTGCCTTAGTTGTTCTTAGTTGTTCTTCTTGGGATAGAAGCTGTTTTCCAGTCTATTTGTCCTTGTTTTCCTTACCCTGTACCGTCTGCCAGATGGTAATAGTTAAAAAAAAGGGGGTGCCCAGGATGAGATGAATCTTTAAGAATGTTTTAAACTTCTTAAGGCAGCGGGAGCTATAAAGCTCTTCCAAAGAGGGGAGAGGGGCAACCAATGATCCTCTGGGCAATGACGTTGACCCTCTGGAGCACTCTCCTATTTATTATCAGAGGAATCCTGAAAGTTGCTTTTTTGTGTATTTGTTTGGGGTTGTGTTTTTTTCTACTCTCTGAAGTTAGATGGAGAGATATGTTCGTTGCTTTACAGAGTTGAGTTCTGTGTCTTCTGCATTTTCTCCTGAATTGACTTTCATAGGGAAAGGCTGGTGTATTTCAAGAGCTTATTGGGAGCATAAGATCTGAACAAAAGCGACTTGCATTTGATACAACGCCTATAACAGCTACGTTCTGCCCAATTAGTGGAAATCCATAGAGGAAATAAGTTAATTCTCTGTAAAGCTGACATTGAGCAATGATTCCTCATTTTTGGCACAGGCTGGGCATTGGATAATAAAGGTCTCAGAGCTGCTTCTGACAAGGAAGGTGGATAAACACAATAGTCTGTTTTGTGGATATATATATTTTTAAAAGGATGATTGTGCCAGAATATATCCTTGTGTTGCAATTGTGTACCTTGAGATTTTAGGTGAAATTCCATTACATTCTTACTAAGTCACTTTGTCTACATTACTAATAGTTTTCCAAACGGGGTCTTACGAAGGCTTTATAAAGCAGAACTCATACTTCGTGTGATCTTGATTCTATCCCTCTGTTAATGCCACCTAGGATTGTATGGGCTTTTTCGGCTTCTACCGTACGCTGCTGGCTCATATTTAAAGACTGTGTCAGGCCTGGAAGCCATCTTTTGCATTGGGTCTTCCAGCCTGCCACATTTAATGCTGTGGGAAATTGGGAGGGGAGATCATATGCAGTATGGGAATTATATAGTCAAAATAACATCCCTTCCTCAGAGAGTCAAGGACACCATGCCCTGCAGCTGTGATGGTGTGACTGGAAGGTGTCTCCAGTTTTGGATGGTACCTGATTTGTCCATGTGATGGATATGTGGATGCTGGGCAGGGACTTGGACTTTCACTTGGGTGGGGAAAAGCTGGAAGCTTTCAGATTCGGGTTTCCCCAGATGTGCCAATATGGTATCTCTAATAAAGTGGAATTTGAGGAAACTCAAACCTCAGAGTCTTCTTTTGTTGGGGGTGTTACTCTGACAGATTGCCTACGAGGACTCCAAGATCCATCTTACAGCTACTCCTATTGAGCCAGGCTACACCTAATCTGTATCTGCACATTTGGTTGTCTTGCCTAAATGTGAAACCTTACTTTTTACATTGCTCTTACTTTTGTCACCCTTCCAGGACCTTCTGCTCCTGTGAATGCATCCCCCGCCCCCCGTTCTCCTTCCTCTCCCTTTTAAATATCAAGCTTTCATTTGCAATTACTCTGGTCATTTAGCTCTACAATGTAATTTCTCGAGAAGCTGAGTTGTTGCTCTTTTCTTACATCTTCTTTTAGTCTTTATAATCTTGGCCAAAATGAAGATTGGGGGGGGGGGGTGTACTGCCAAATAGCATATTGAGGTCTTTTCATTCTCAGCTGGATTCCTTGGTTGAGATAGCAGAAGTTCTCAGTCTTGCAATGAGCAAAGAGGGTTGGTTTCCATTATTTATTATATGTCATCCTTGATTAAACGCTTTGGTTCAGGCTCATAATGTTGAGCATACTGACAAATGACAGCTCACTAGTCTCCAGATCCTTGATAATTAATGTTTTAGACAAAGATTTTGACATATCCCTTTCTTTATGGTATTTCACCAGAGGTCCATATCTTCCTGGATCTCTTTCTATTGTACTTAGTGGACATTGGTTAGTTCTTTTTCAAACTTTTCAAGAGAGAATTCTTGCTTTCATGCTTTGAGCCCAAATATCTTGACAACCTCATTGAATGATGGTGTGGTGGCCGAGAGGTGGAGCTCTCTAACCCTAACCCTAATCCTTACAATCTGGAAGCTGGGAGTTCAATCCTAGGTAAAAAGATTCCCCTCGCACATTCGTGCTAGTCGTTCCCGACTCTAGGGGGCGGTGTTCATCTCCATTTCAAAGTCAAAGAGCCAGCACTGTCCGAAGACATCTCCGTGGTCATGTGGACGTGGTCATGTGGATGTGGTTGCTCAGTGGCTAAGACGTTGAGCTTGTCAATCAGAAATGTCAGCAGTTCAGTGGTTTGAATCCCTAGCGCTGTGTAATGGAGTGAGCTCCCATTACTTGTCCCAGCTCCTGCCAACCTAGCAGTTCAAAATCATGTAAAAATGCACGTAGAAAAATACAGACCACCTTTGGTGGGAAGATAACAGCATTCCGTGCATCTTCGGCACTTAGTCGATTCTAGGTAGAGGCAGATATTTCTCTCTCTGGGCACAATGAGAATATATCTGCTGAACAAAACTCTACAGTGGTGTCAGGAAGGGCGTCTGGCCATTAAAACACTCTGCTAGCTCCATTCAGTTGCACTGACTCCACCCCACAAGGGATTATGGGGCTGTTAAATGATGATGTTCTTGACAACCCCATCAAACCTGACAAAATTACAAGATAGCTACCAATGGTGAAGGTATCTCCTGAACGACTTTGGCTTCTTTCATAAATAACTACTACATGATGTTACTAATCCATTCTAGTGGATAAGGAGGTCAAATCTAGCATAATGTGTCTCCTGTTGAATCATAGTGGGCATTGTCCTTCTTTATGTGGTGTAGGAAACTAGCCTTGCTGATTTGTAAATCATGGTGCTTGTTGGGTGTTCCTCATGGATCAAGCCATTAAGGAGGGGTTTAAGTCACTGGTGAAACAAGCCGTGACTTAACATGCATTATAAACTCAGTTTCCAAGCAGGCTTCTACTTTGCAACTGTTTGCAATTAGTTCCCCTTAAAGGAACTACTTCTCTTTAAGGAGAACTAATTATGTCTGGTCAGAGGTCTCCTACCATCCCTAATTTTTGTGAAACATTTTAATTGGAGGACACTGGTGGTGACCCTTCATCAAGTCAGCAACTTCTCAGTTCATCCATGTCCTCACCCTTCAAGTCAATCACGGAAAGAACAGCAAAAAAAAGGCCCTTGGCTACCACCTGTTCACTCGGGTTTGAGGAATTGAAGAAAGTTTTTAGGCTCTAGGGATGGACGCTGAAAAGAAAGTCCTCCCTTCTCAGGCATTCTGCAAAGCAATGATGATACATATCAGTGGTGGGATTCAGCCGGTTCGCACCTATTTGGGAGAACCGGTTGTTAACTTTCTAAGCAGTTCAGAGAATCGGTTATTGGAAGAAATCTCCTTTTGGTTTTCCCCTCACTTTACAGGGCTAATCCTGTAAGGAAGGCAGGAAGGAGACATTCTGGTGTTGTTTCTAGTCTCATCTTGATTGCCCTGCTTATAGAATCTGCCTCTCCGGTTAACCCAGATTGCATTGTCACAGCTAAGGCCAAGCGCCCATCGACCTGAGTGACATTGAGATGGCCCTGCCCGCATGGTCACATGACCACAGAGCCCCACCTACCCAGCTGGTCATTAGGGCAGAGAACTGATTGTTAAATTATTTTAATCCCACCACTGATGCATATATATTTTCTGAAAAAAGAAACGCAGCTTTGCTTCATTCCAACCATCCTGTCACTACCCAAAGAAACAGAGTTTATCCAATTTTTGCAGCCCTTGGAAGATATACTACACACTGAGGGTTACATACAAAAGTTAGAGCTATCGCAATGAACTGAATCTTTCAACGGAGGTAGGAAATAATATATTTTTACAGAGCGCTGTCTTCAAGCTGTTTCAAAATTTACATCATATGTGCTGAGCAAGGAGCTGAATCAAATGATCTAAATGCACCCTTCCAACTTAGAATGCTATAATTCTAAATCTATTTTACCTGTTGGGAATTAATTTATAGTCCCTGCAACAGAGATACTGCATGCTGAGTACTAACAAGTAGTGGTGGTGGTGGAGAAACGGGGAAAAGAAAGTTCATAAATATGCTGATCTTAGGCAAATCCACTTGTTTTAATGAAAACTGTTGAAGATTGGAAAATCTGTAAATCAGGTCTATATTGCATTTTGATGCTTATGTATTTTTAATCTTCAAAATGGATACGTTCGGTAGACGTGAAATACAACAATGCAGTCTGCACTGATATATATTCTAGCAAGAACCCCACATTATTAAACTCAGATTTCCAGCATGGAATTTAGAAGCAGGCTAGGTAGAGATTAGCCCATTTATTATTAAACCTGCACTCTATTTTGTCTACAGAGATTCTCTGTCAACCAGGTTCATGGTTGTCCCAAAAGTGCTTTTTTTTTCCTTCAAAAGGCAACTGGACTTTCTTTGTTTTTCCTTGAAGACGTTTCACTTCTCATTCAAGAAGCTTCTTCCGTTCTGAACTGAAGAGCTTCTTGTGTTGTAGGAAAAGGCCAAGACACACAGACAAGCTCTTCAAAGCAGCAAAGATTTTATTGTGCACAGTTTCAGAGATGGGCACGTAGCCCATACAAAATGTCTGCAACCCCCAAATAGTGACAAGGATTGTCACTTATACCCTCGGTGACGTAGACATTCCCGTTCTCCTACATCTGCCCAAATATGGAGGTGGGGGACTTGAAAACCTACCTGTTGACACAGTTTGCTTAGGTCGACAAGATATATGCATTCAGAGGCTATTTGTGGCTAGCAAGGAGATAAATGGGGAAGTTGCTGGGAAAAGATCGTGGGAGCAACCCAGCAAACAGGATGCTGTCTGGGGCAGGACCTTTTTGCAAATACAGCAATATATTGAGCGTAGCATGCAATTTTTACTTCTTGACCAAAGTGTACTTGACCACTGTTTCAGGCCTAGGCCTCTGTATCGTCCGTTGCTACCTCACTTGGATGAGAAAACAAAGGAAGTCCCATTGACTTTTGAAAAAGCACCTTTGGGTGCATTCTATTTTGATCTATGATTATTTGGTAAGACCACACCTAGAGTACGGCATCCAGGTTTGGCCACCACACTATAAAAAGATGTTGAGACTCTAGAAAGAGTGCGAAGAAGAGCAACCAAGATGATAAGGGGACCCGAGGCTAAAACATAAGATGTACGGATGCAGGAACTAGGCATGGCTAGTCTAGTGAAGAGAAGGACCAGGGGAGACAGGAGAGCAGTATTTAGCAACAAGGATTTAGGAGGTGCCTTCTCTGGCTAGCCCCACTGCAAAAAGAAAAAAGAAATTACTTAAGTTGAAATGTCAAGGATTCTTAATGATAACTTTGCAGAGATTCAGTGGTACAACCAACCTTCATTAAGATTTACCGGCCTATTTAAAGGTAGGTCCCTGCTGTTTTATGCAGGACAAAAACAGCTTAGAAACTCTCATTACTCTTTATGAGAAAGGGAGAGAAATACCAGCACCCCTGCTGGGTTTTCTTCCTGCATTTTGCCTTTTTAGAGCTCATACGAGAGAGGAACCTTTAGTTAGGAAGCAATGGGAAAAGATGTACTAGGCTACTTGCATTCAGGACCAATAACCATAGACAGTAGGTAAATAGAGAGCAGTGGTGGGATTCAAATAATTTAACAACCGGTTCTCTGCCCTAATGACCAGCTGGATAGGTGTGGCTCAGTGGTCATGTGACTGTGTGGGCGTGACCAACTCAACGTCACTCAGGTCGATGTCACCTTAGCGGTGACAATGTAAAAAGGGATAACCGGAGAGGCAGTTTCTGTAAGCAGGGCAATGAAGATGAGGCTAGAAACAACACCAGAATGTTTATCCTCCTGCCTTCTTTACAGGATTAGCCCTTTAAAGTGGGGGGGGAAACAAAATGAGATTTTTTCCAACAACCGGTTCTCTGAACTGCTTAGAAAGTTAACAACCGGTACTTCCGAATAGGTGCGAACTGGCTGAATCCCACCACTGATAGAGAGTATCAGACAGATACGATAATACCTGTAAATCACAGCCGTTTGTGCAGCTCAAGGGGCAGAAATCCAAGTGCCCTCAAAGGTAACACTCTCAACCTTATCCAACAACCTGTATACCTCTTTAAAAGGTAGTATATTTCAAACACAGTATATATTCAAACAATCCAATTCTTCCGCCTTCCCTTGGTCCATAGAGAAAGCTTTTGCCTTCCCTTCCTGGAGGTCAGATAGAGGTTCTATGAGCTAAGTAATCCATTATTTGTTTTTGTGGCTCTTCTATCATTCTTTAGCTTAGCGGTGAAGGACCCCATCTTCTTATATATAAGTGGCTGTGTGTTTGTATGGGACTCAAGCTTGAGTCACTCTTCCGTCCTTCTGACATCCGTAAAATGAGGACTTTGTACTGGGTAGAACGGAACAAAGCAACAGGACTGGCCTCTAACATTTTCCAGGATGGTCCTGCAGGCCAGATCTGGCCCGTGGGCCTTGTGTTTGACACCCATGTTGTAAACCATTCAAAGAGTGCTTTAAAGCACCATTATATTGATACAGTGGTGGGATTCAAACAAAAATTACTACTGGTTCTGTAGCATAGCTAGGTGGGTATGGCATGGCATGGCTTGGTGGGCATGGCAGGGGAAGGATACTGCAAAATCTCCATTCCCTCCCCACTTCAGGGGAAGGATACTGCAAAATCTCCATTCCCTCCCCACTCCAGGGGAAGGATACTGCAAAATCTCCATTCCCTCCCCACTCCAGGGGAAGGATACTGCAAAATCTCCATTCCCTTCCCACTCCAGGGGAAGGATACTGCAAAATCTCCATTCCCTCCCCACTCCAGGGGAAGGATACTGCAAAATCTCCATTCCCTCCCGATCAGCTGGGACTCGGGAGGCAGAGAATAGATGGGGGCGGGGCCAGCCACAGGTGGTATTTGCTGGTTCTCCAAGCTACTCAAAATTTCCATACTGTTCTCCAGAACTGGTCAGAACCTGCTGAATACCACCTCTGCATTGATGAAAATTACAGATTCCATTTAAGCAACATAACACAGCTAACATCAGACGTCTGTCTGAACATAGCCCTTATATGTCTCTAATTCAAGTTATGAATATCCAGGGAAGCTGTCTGGAGTCCTTCTGTCTGCGCATGGCTGTCCAACTAATTTCAAATCGTATAGCTGAGATCAGCAGCACAGATCTCTGATGCTTTCACTCCTTTCTTGCAGCCCTCTGCTTAGGAAAGAAAGGACCACAAAGAAGCTTGTTGGATGTGCTATCAAAGTGGTGTCACAGACACTAAAGAGTTCCAAGTGCCTTCTATTCAACTCATCCATCGCCATTGATTTTTCTTTCATTTTCAATTTCCTTTCCAGCCAGAAGAGGTCAGCTAGTGTTTACCGGGAGCTGAGAGAGAAAAAAGAATTAACTGTCAATTTTCCCAAACTCAGCTGCATTGTACAGTTCAAATTATCCATCCTTCCTGTCGGTCTTATCTTTAGCTGGAGTGCTCCAATCCCACTGCGAAGGTAAAGCATTTGCAATTCTGAGGGGGGAAAAGGGAGAAGTCATTGTATTACTGGATGCCTTTTTTTTTTTTTTTTTTACCGTGATGGTTATCATTGTCCTCGTTATTCTGTTCCTCGTTCCAAGATCTTGGGTAATTCCCAAAGCTGAAAACACCAAATTACCAATTGTAAAGTCACAAAATTACAAAATAAAAAACCATTAAAACCACATTAAGGGTTGTTTTCATTCTCTTTCCTTAAGCCAGAACATTTGTAAGTTCCATTGTTTATCAACTTCGAGCATAAACTACTCCAAATCACCAAGTCTGTAAAATCTATGATATCTCTCTCTGCTTTTTTTTTCTTCTTCATTTTTGTCTGTTTAGATCAGGGGTGGGTTCCTGCCAGTTCTAAGCTCTTCTATAGAAGAGGTTCCACAAATCTCCAGGGCCGTTTAGAACCGGTTCCAGCTCCATCCATCCATCATCAAGAGGAAAAGCGAGAGGAGGAATTCTGGGAGTTGAAGTCCACAAGTCTTAAAACTGTCAAGTTTGAATACCCCTGGGGGTTTTTTTTCTAAAGGGTTAGGGGTGCGAGGGTCTTGTAACTTGACAGCTTTAAGACTTGTGTACTTCAAATGCCAGAGTTTCTGAGCCAACATTTTGGTGGCTAAGCAAGAGCGTTAAGTGAATTTCACTACATTTTACAAGTTGGCCATGCCCACCCGGTCACATGGCTGGCAAGCCACTCCCACAAAGCAGGCCACACCTACAGAAGAGGTTCTAAAAACATTTGAAACCCACCACTGGTTTAAATAGTTAGTTTAGATCACGGGTGTCAAACACAAGACCTGGCCTGTGATGTGATTGGATCTGGCCCACGGAGCCGTCCTGGAAAATATAAGGAGCTGGCCCACATGGCTTGGACCCAGTCTATCCAATGTGAAGAGGAAACATGCCAGCATGTTGACGTTGAGTCTCCTCCCCTTAAAGGGACCCCGAACAGGAGCTGTGATAATTATCTCTCATTTAAGAGTCCTGTAAATTGGCTGATATATCAGGGATACTGGATAGCTCAAGGCATAGAGAAGCCTGTCTCATATGCTGGAAAGCACCAGTTCAAATCCCAGTAAAAGGAGTATGGCCAGCTGAAGAAGGCTAATAAGCCTGAAATGGATCCATCCTCGTCTCTTTATTTTCAGCCCTTAAAAATCTTCACACACACACACACACACACACACACACACACACACACACACATATATATATATATATATATATATATATATATATATATATATATATATATATATATATATATATATATATATATATATATATATGCTGGCATTGCTTGCTTCGGATATTTTCCCGTGTATAAGGCATGGAAATGTTATTGCAACGTTTCGACAAGATCTCACTTGTCATCGTCAGGCTTTGGTCTGTGACTGTCTGACGATGACAAGTGAGATCTTGTTGAAACGTTGCAATAACATTTCCATGCCTTATACATGGGAAAATACCCGAAGCAAGCAATGCCAGCATACCTACACCCGTGAAAATCTACGAAAGCATATATATATATATATATATATATATATATATATATATATATATATATATATATATATATATATATATGTGTGTGTGTGTGTGTGTGTGTGTGTGTGTGTGTGTGTGTGTGTGTGTGTGTGTGTGTGTGTGTGTGTTAGTTTTATGAGCTTATCAATTAATTGGGGCCTAATAACAGGTTGTTGTGAAACAATTACATATATATGTGTGTGTGTGTGTGTGTGCGTGCGTGCGTGAGTGTGTGTGTTAGTTTTTATGAGCTGATCAAAAAATCACACAACGGAATTCTTGGCTTTCTGTCTAGATGGTCTCTGGTGATGAGCTGAAAGGCAGAAAATGAAACAGTATGTCTCCTCCCTTAATTGGGGCCCTAACAGGGTGTTGTGGAATAATTATAGATATATATGTATATATATATATTAAAGGGCCATTAGGTTGTGCTAAAGAAAATGAACCCAATTAAAAAGCAGAGCCACAGTTTACGGGGAAAAAATCTACAGCAAGGCAGGCAGGAAGGCTGAAATACACATGTAATTTTCTCAAGAGAAATTTTGCAGGAGGAGCTCTTACTCCAGCGCGCAAATCTGCCCGTGTCACAGGCTCTCTCCCCCTCCCTCCCCCCCCCCCACCAACCATGCCGGTTTCCCAGAATTGTCAATTATATTGCTCATCTTTCTCTTGTCTTTTTTAACTTTATTAAAAACCCACACATCCGCCAACCAGCCAGCCAGCCACCCACAGCATAGCGGTGCCTTGGCTCAGATGGGCTTCCCAGACAAAAAGGAGAAGATTATCGCGAATGGAGAGGATTAATGCTCAGTCCTCCTTAATTAAAATTTAGCTAGGTAAAATATTTAAGGCCTCCAGATTTGTCCTTTGGGGAGTATTTGGGAGCCAGAGAGCTAATGCAGTTAGATAATGGAGGGAAAATAAATTACATTTATCTTCAAATTTTAAAACAATGATTGCTCAGGTTTGAAAAGAAAATTATACCCTTTTCCCCCATTGAAAAACCCTGGTGCTCCAAAAGTGAAGTTAAATATGCAGCTTAAATGTCAAGGATCATCCATCGTACTTCTGTTTAATGACCTGGTGTTTGCTCAGGTATAATAGGGACCCCTATACAATCTATCTCCCTCTTTCCTTTCTCTTCATCTTCCTTTTTTTCATTTTAGAGATGAGGTATAATTCTTCCAAAACAGCTATAGGCTTCACAGTCCCTCTCCTTCTTCTTTTTTTTCCCATTTGTTCCCCAATCACCCTAATAAAATAATCTCACATGAAGCTCTCAAAGCTGATTGGTTTTATCCCACACAGAGAAGTGCATAAAGAATTACAAAGCTGAGAATTAATCAATGGTGGAAAGAAGGAAAAGGAAGGAAAATCTCCATTCTCTCTCCACTCCAGAGGAAGGATACTGTGAAATCTCTATTCCCTCTTCACTCCAGGGGAAGGATACTGTAAAATCTCTATTCCTCCCCACTCCAGGGGAAGGATACTGAAAAATCTCCATTCCCTCTCCACTCCAGGGGAAGGATGCTACAAAATCTCTATTCCCTCTCCACTCCAGGGGAAGGATACTGCAAAATCTCCATTCCCTCCCCACTCCAGGAGAAGGATACTGTAAAATCTCTATTCCCTCCCCACTCCAGGAGAAGGATACTGCAAAATCTCTATTCCCGCCTGATCAGCTGGGACTCAGGAGGCAGAGAATAGATGGGGGCATGGCCAGCCAGAGGTGCTATTTACCGGTTCTCCAAACTACTCAAAATTTCTGCCGACAGTTCTCCAGAACTGGTCAGAACCTATTGAATACCACCTCTGCTTGGGGGAGGGGGGTTGTCACAGGAGGTCTGCGAAGGCTTGAAGAAATATTATGATTTAAATCTTAAATCATGGTGGTTGAGAACCAACTGATCTAGTGCATGTGGTGTTAAGCTGTTTCCTGGTTGTATGGACAATACAACAGATATTGACTATCTGATTATCCCAGGGGTCTGCAAAGTTGGCTCTTTTAAGACTGGTGGACTTCAACTCCCAGAATGCCTCAGCCAGCCTGGAACTGAAGTCCACCAGTCTTAAAAGAGCCAACTTTGCAGACCCCTGGACTATCAGAATAAGCCGTTGGGTAAGAATGTCCTTGGGTTTTGATCAGAGCGATGGAATGGGATGGGGTGCACTCTCAAAAGCAGAAAAGGCAAAAAAAGAGAGCAATAAAACCCTTTTTTTTTTTAAAAAAACGTTCTTATTTAAAAACCAAAACATTAGGACATCTAAAACAGGGGTCTCCAACCTTTGCAACTTTAAGTCTGAAGGACTTCAGCTCCCAGACTTCTCCAGCCAGCTTTGCTGGCTGGAGAATTCTGGGAGCTGAAGTCCTTCAGACTTAAAGTTGCAAAGGTTGGAGACCCCTGATCTAGAAGATGTAAAGTTGAAAAGGGAGATAAACGGAGAACAATTACACAGCAAAGGGAAGGAAGAAGAACCGCAAGAACCTAGACTCACACACTAAATTTGATTTGATTTGACATTCTAATTTAATTAAAGATAAATTAATTAACAACAGTTTATATTATTACTCCCTACGTATTAAATCACGTTCCTCTTCTTCCACATTAGAAGTAATGACTGAGCAGCCACTTCAGGGAGGGCTTGGGCTCCCTCACAAGTATTTTCAAGGACTGCATACGGTTGTGGGGATTTCGGAAAGCTCTAATAAGAATTCCTTTATTAGAATCCCCCGTTTCCTACTCTCGTTTGTTAAGTCAATAGGAAGGAAAGGAACAAGAGTGAACTGCCAGGTTTGGGAATGCTGAATGGGACAATAAGTGGTCAATATTAGGGGGAAGGAGGAGGGGGGAGGAAGAGGAGGAGGAGGAGGAGGAGGAAGAGCAGGAGCAGGAGAAGAGGAGGAGGAGGATGTGAAGAGTAAGAAGAGGAGGAGCAGGAGGAGGGGGGAGGAAGGGGAGCAGCAGGAGCAGGAGAAGAGGAGGAGGAGGAGGAGGAGGAGGAGGAGGAGGAGGAGGAGGAGGAGGAGGAAGGGGAGCAGGAGAAGAGGAGGAGGAGGAGGAGGAGGAGGAGGAGGAGATGATTAACTTTCCAAAATCCAGTTCTTAATCCAAATATATTCTATTCAATCAATCATCACCTACAGATACCGGATACCAGAATCAGGATAGTTCCAAAAATGTATTTTCAAAAATGACACCATCATCTAGAATGTACAGATCATCTACAGGTCCTGAGATCCATTCCTGGTAGAGAATTTGAATTCCATGGAAGAACATCTGGACAACCACAGTTGATGAAACCCAAAGAGGATGGCCAGTCCTATGAGGCCTCCTGCTGGTCACCGTAACCAAAAACACTTCCTAAATAGCTAAAGTCATGCTTGCTGTCTGTCTTAGACAACATCAAGCTACTTGGTGTTTCTGCTCTCTACTCTACCTTTAGAGCTTCCTACAAACCTCAGATTCTGACTCATGATTCTGACGGAAAACCTCTGGGACAGATTTTTTTTAAAGCTTTGCAATGTAGCTTTTGGTCCTGAAATTCTCCTATCCAAATGCAAACCAGATCCAACCTTGCATAACTTCCTTGACATCATCCAAGGGCAGCTAAGTGCTGCTGCCACCTGCTTACCTTTATTTTATTTCTTTTTATTTTATTTATTTGGTTTGTCAAACATGTAGAAGATAGCAGGTATAAGTATAAACATGGATGTGAAAAAAGGAAATGAGTACCAATACATGGGGACAATAGGACAGAGATGGAAAGCACGCTGGTGCACTTATGCACGCCCCATTATGGACCTCTTAGGAATGGGGTGAGGTCCACAGTAGACAGTTTGAGCTTGAAGCTGTGGGGGTTTGAGGGTGTAACATTGGAGTCAGGTAGAGCATTCCAGGCGTTGACCCCTCTGTTGCTGAAGTCATATTTTCTGCAATCGAGTTTGGAGCAGATTACCTTGAGTTTGTATCGATTGTGTGCTCGTGTATTGTTGTGGTTGAAGCTGAAGTAATCACTGATAGGTAGGACATTGTAGCGGATAATTTTATGTACTACGCTTAGGTCAGACCAAAGGCGGCGTAGTTCTCAGTTGTCTAAGCCCAAAATTTCAAGCCTGGTGGCCTAAGGGCTTCTATTGTGAGCAGAGGAGTGGAGGACTCTTCTCGTGAAACACCTCTGGGCTCGCTCGATTGTATTAATGCCCGATATACAGTGTGGGTTCCAGGCAGACGAGCTGTATTCAAGGATTGGTCTGGCAAAAGTTTTGTATCCCTTAGTTTGCAGTATAATGTTACCGGAGAAGAACAAGGTGCATTAAATTGTGTTGACATTTTTAATTTGCACAGTTTTAACATTTGATCTGCTTTTCGATGTATCTTTTTATGATCTGCAAGCCGCTCAGAGTCACCTTATTGAGGAGGTGGGCAGCATATAAATTTAATTTAGAAAACAAAATCAGTGGAGTGCACTTCCATAAATATATAGAGAACTGGACACAATATCTGTAGCTTTGTGCGTGTTTATTTCGATGTGCATCCTTCTGGAAGCCAGCAGACCTGTTTCAGAATAAATAACTGAGTTGGATTGCGCTAGTATATTCATTTATTGGAAAGTGGCTCCCTTTGACTTCGGTGAAACATTTCTGAGCATATATGTATGAGAGCAAACATATTTTTATTTAACCCAACCAATAACTGTAGCCCCCTTCTAGGTATACAACCAATAAGGATAAAACAGGACTTGTTTCCATTTCAAAAATAAGGGGGCTCAATAAACCCTGGGGAAATGGACCGATAATGGGGGGGGGAAACATTACTTTGAAACAACCAAACAGCAAGATTCTTTACCTCTTTCTTTTTCCCAAAGCCATTGGCTAGATGTGAGTATGAATAAGGAACATCAATAATGTTTGTGATAGAAGCTCTATTTAAAGATATATGAAACATATAAAGAACGGTTGCAGGAACTGGGTAGGTCTAGTTTAATGAAAAGAAGGACCAGGGGAGACATGGTAGCAGTCTTCCAATATCTCAGGTGTTGCCACAAAGAAGAGGGAGTCAAGCTATTCTCCAAAGCACCTGAGGGCAGAACAAAAAGCAATGGATGGAAACTCATCAAGGAGAGAAGCAACTTAGAACTGAGGAGAAATTTCCTGTCAGTTAGAACAATTAATCGGTGGAACAACTTTCCTCCAGAAGTTGTGAATGTTCCAACACTGGAAGTTTTTAAGAAGAGATTGGATACCCATTTGTATAAAATGATATAAGGTTTCTTGCCTGAGCAGGGGGTTGGATTAGAAGACCTCTAAGGTCCCTTCCAACTTTGTTATTCTATTCTATTCTATGGAGTAATCCCATCCTCTTTTATTTCGTAGCAACAGGTATGAACAGGTAACTTCAAAATTGCAGTTATGATATGCGGTCTTCCCCATTTTCTATCAGTGCTCTAATAATAACATTTCTGGGCCCTTTTTTTTTTCCTTGGCTTATCCCAGTGTTCCTCAAACGTGCAACCCTGAAAATGTGTGGACTTCAATTCCCAGAATCCCTCAGTCAAGAACTGCCCTATCTTTTCTTTTTGCTACCGAGTGCTACATCTCAAGTTACAAAGCAAGTTATCTTGTATGTTTCAACTTTTTACACTCTTTGGGTGTTTTCTAGCTACTTATTCACCTGACTTCCAGCTGTAAGGAGGACAATTCAATTTGGCGGGTTTCAGAAGACATCGGAGACTATTCTCAGTTCTAGAATATTCTTGCGTGTGTGTCAAAGAAAATGATTTAGAAGCAGCGTTTGGGGCCTTGCAAAGCTATTAGTTTAATTAATAGATAGAATCTTGCTGCTATTAATTAAAGCTGCCTGACTTTTCTCAGGATTTTGCACAAAACGATGAAGTCGCTTTAAGGAATCCGCTCATTATACCTGCGGAAGCCTGAAGAAAAAAAATGGGCTTCTATAATGAATAGCTATGAGGTCTTTTGCTAACAGTGGAAATACCCTCACATGATGGCTTCTATTGACAAAGATTTATAGGAAAGGTGGAGGGCATTTGAAATTCTCAGGGAAATAATTTGTTACTATAAAGACGAGAAAGAAAGGCCACCAAGCTAAGTTGTCATATTTAAGACAACAGAAGGCAAATGTGATAAAAGTAGCGGATGTGAATGGGTCCATTCTGAAGCTTAAACATAAAGGTGAAGCTTCCCCTCACACATATGTGCTAGTCGTTCCTGACTCTAGGGGGTGCGGCTCATCTCCGTTTCAAAGCCGAAGAGCCAGCGCTGTCCGGAGACATCTCCGTGGTCAGGTGGCCAGCATGACTCAACGCTGAAGGCGCACGGAATGCTGTTCCCTTCCCACCAAAGGTGGTTCCTATTTTTCTACTGGCATGTTTTACGTGCTTTCGAACTGCTAGGTTGGCAGAAGCTGGGACAAGTAACGGGAGCTCACTCCGTTACGCGGCACTAGGGATTCGAACCGCCGAACTTCCAACCTTTCTGATTGACAAGCTCAATGTCTTAGCCACTAAGCCACCGTGTCCCAGGGTGGGCATGGCCAGATCAATGTAACATGCTGTGCTTTTTTGATGTTAGGCATCCATTTTAAGTTTTCAGATATGATAGAACCTAGAAAACTGAAGGTCTCTACTGTTGATACTGTGTTGTCTAGTATTGTAAGAGGTGGTAGTATAAGAGATTTTAATACACACAATATGTATGTATTATGGAAAGGTGTACCCCCAAAAATGGCAACGTAGAGGAAATTGTGTGTGACAATTTCACATGACAATCTCCTCTAGCACCTTTTTCTCTTTATATTTATTCAGTTTGATGAAAGAGAAATTAAACTTTTTTTTTAAAAAAAAGGATTTTGGAAACGTTCTAATATGTAAATTTGTCACTTTTGTACACCATACAAAGCGACCTGGGTGTGTAAGTTTCCAAAATATCACTAGAAAAGCACCTCTCCATCAAACTGATCTCCCGATGCTATAATTCAGTCTCAAACATGTTTAATTTAATTTTTTTTAACCTGGACAATATATCTCCCTTTGGGAGTTTTTCAGGCTGGGAGACTCAAGTGGGAAAGTGACAGCATAGAAAAACAAAAACAGAAATTGCTTCCTCTGTCATCTCCAACAGAAAATCAGTTTAAAAATATCCTCAGGAGTAATTCACAAGTTCTCTGAGAACAAGGCTATAAGAAGGTTCTTTTGTAATGGAAGAAAACATCTGGCGGAAAAAATATTCAACGTTGATTTCAGCACTAGATTAGGTACACTCTGCGTTACGCGTGAAATAAATTCATGCTTCATGCACAAATGTGATGGGATATGCAACGGAATATGAGTGGGCGGGAGCTGGGGAGCATGATGGCTCAGTGGTCGAAAAAGCTGAGCTTCTCGGAAGCCCAGGTTCAAGACCCGAGCGCCACATAACAGGGTGAGCTCCCGTTCCTTGCCTCAGCTCCTGCTCAACTAGCAGGTTGAAAGCATGCAAATGTGAGTAGATAAATAGGTACCACTTTGGTGGGAAAGTAACAGTGTTCAGTGTGCCTCAGTCTGAGGCGGTATTCTACCGGTTCGGACAGGTTTGCCCAAACCAGTAGCAGAAATCGTGGGTGGCCCTGCCCACTCGCCCCGCCTCTACGGCATCCCATTTATGCCCTTTTTCCACCAAAAGTTCATGCGTGGAGGTGGCACATGTGAGCGAAGTGAGACCCCACGCACTCACATTTGCAAACTGGTAGGGAAGGTAAGTCATATTTCTCCAAGGCACCTGGGGGCAGGACAAGAAGCAATGGGTGGAAACTAATCAAGGAGAGAAGCAACTTAGAACTGAGGAGAAATTTCCTGACAGTGAGAACAATTAACCTCTGGAACAGCTTGCCTCCAGAAGTTGCGAATGCCCCAACCCTGGAAGTCTTTAAGAAGATGTTAGATAGCCATTTGTCTGAAATGGTATAAGGTTCCTGCCCACGCAGGGGGTTGGACTAGAAGACCTCCAAGGTCCCTCCCAACTCTGCTATTGTATTGTATATTGGCCTCATGACCACAGAAATGTCTTCAGACAATGCTGGCTCTCTCAACTAAGAAAAAGAGATTGAGCACCATTCCCTAGAATTGGACACGACTGAATAATGGAAGCTCTTCCCTTTATAAGTGCACATATCAGTGCACTTATCAGGCAAAGACCTAGCTCTCTGAACAAGTCAATAATTGTGGGGAAAGGAGAAGAGAAGAGAAGAGAAGAGAAGAGAAGAGAAGAGAAGAGAAGAGAAGAGAAGAGAAGAGAAGAGAAGAGAAGAGAAGAGAAGAGAGCAATCAGCAGATGGTGGATGGACCAATTTATAGCCGCAATGGCTGCCTCATTGGAAGAGCCAAAGGACCAGGTAACAATAATTGTCTTGGAGAAAATCTATGTGGTTGCTAAGAATCAACACTGCCATGATGGCACATAATCAATATCGAAAAATGGGAGCTTTCTGTAAAATTTTAAAAATGTATTGTTCCAACAAGCTTTTGATAGAGATGGTAGATCTGGTCTGTCTTAAAATTTTACTGAAGTTGTTCTCGTTAATGGTCTTAGTAACACTATATTTTTCTCGGTAACTGGATTGCGTCCATAAAAATGGACAAATAATAGAAGGAATTGTATGTATAAATCAAGCCTTTGAATTTGGAAGAAGCATTCACATGGCATCCATCATTGATACTGATAGTAGACATTCTATGTTTCCTACAAAGAAACCTCAAAATTATTTCTGAATGCTCTTTGGTAATGGAGGGATGCTAGGTACGAGTAAATTGTATTGTATTTCCAAACCCAGGAAGGTGCAAGGAAGAATATATCTTATTATGCCTAAATTTCACGGTTTGGAAACACCTCTGTGATAGCTCTATCGCCTCTTTTTGTTGCAAGAAGATGCCACTTCGGTGCAATTTCAGCACATACATAGTATTTTTCTTTCTGGGTTGATGGTGTGGAATGTCAAAAGATTGATTACAAGGGAGAGAAGATGAATGAGTCAAAGCGCCTTGGTGCATTTGAAGATAAAAGAGGGGGAAATGTATCTATTCAGTGATTTTCTTGAGGTTTTTATATTCTGCTTTTCAGGCTGAGTTCAACAGGTGGTAGGCATAAAATTATTAAACTAGGACCAGAACTTTAAGAACTAAGACTGAAGCAGATACCTTGGCAACTGTTAGCTTTTGACCACGACCAAATCAGGTTCCAACCAAAAAAAATCCCCCCTTTTTTTTGTGGCCAATTTCCCCTTCCACACCATTTTTTTTTGTAAGCACCAAATTTCCAAAATTAGGTCACGACCAAATCATATTGCGACCAAAATTATGACATGAATTATGGTCGTGACCAGAGGTTCTACTGCAGTACCCATGACATCTCAAATATGACTTTGGAGGAGGGGGGGGGGGGAAATAGAGGGGGAGGGAGGAGGGGGAGGAGGAGGAGGAGGAGGAGGAGGAGGAGGAGGAGAAGGAGAAAGAGGAGGAGGAGGAGAAGAAGAAGGAGGAGAAGGAGGAGGAGGAGGAGGAGGAGGAGGAGGAGGAGGAGAAGAAGAAGAAGAAGAAGAAGAAGAAGAAGAAGAAGAAGAAGAAGAAGAAGAAGAAGAGGAGGAGGAGGAGGAGGAGGAGGAGGAGGAGGAGGAGGAGGAGAAGAGGAGGAGGAGGAGGAGGAGGAGGAGGAGGAGGAGGAGGAGGAGGAGGAGAAGAAGAAGAAGAAGAAGAAGAAGAAGAAGAAGAAGAAGAAGAAGAAGAAGAAGAAGAAGAAGAAGAAGAAGAAGAAGAAGAAGAAGAAGAAGAAGAAGAAGAAGAAGAAGAAGATTGCCATGGCTCTAAAAACAAATTGCATCCTCACTCTAAAGAGAGTTATCAGCTGGTGGCATAGCTTAATTCTCGTTTTCAATAAAGGTATTTATCAAACTATATCAGGCCAAGTGTCTGGATGACTTCTGCCATGTTTGAGCTCAGCTGCCAAGCAAAGCCCTTCAAGCTCAGGGCTGTGTGATTTACAACTAAATCTTGGCCCAGGGAGCCCATCAAAAGTGGAATAGGAGACACTTACAAAGACAAGAAGACAGCAACAATTCTCAAGCGAGTAGAGGCGTCTACAGCCTCGGGGAGTATTGCAGACTATTGCAAGAATGATATAAAAAAAAAAAACCTTCTTCAAATCCATTCTGCTCCTGCTGTCGCTTTGCCTGTGCATATTTAGAGAGCTGAAGTGACAATTAATAGCTGCAGTGGCTCTTTGCCCTTTCGAACTCTGGATTCAGGCCAGCACTTTTCAGTTCCACTTCTTCTGCATGTCTGCTGGCTGACCACTGCATCTTCTCGATGAACTCTTGGTAGAGGAAGAGCCAAAAGAAATGACATAAGACTTGGACAAGCCAGGGTTGTAGAACTGTTGACGTGCTCTACAAAATTAATCTGCACTCATTGACTACAGGTTCACCTGATGTGTTTAGAAAAACCCTCTGCTGACCAGTTAAGATGACCAAAAGATTTCTGGTAGACCTAGGGTAAGAAACTCCTGTGCATCTTGGGAAGAAGCAACTCTCCCACGCTACTGCTTCAGTTGGCTTCATGAGCTGTTCCATCTTGTCTCCTTGAATTCTGATTGTCTGATATATATGATAAATGCCTCTATTAAAATTGGAGCATTTGTCATAACTAGGACATAAGAAGAGATTGGCAGCAAAGATGATTATGGACTGGAGGCTAAAATATACGAAGAACAGATGCAGGAATTAGGTCTATCGAGTGTAATGAAAAGAAGGACTAGGAGTGACTAGAATAGGGGGTCAACCTACTCTCCAAAGCATCTGAAGAAGCAATGGGTGGCAACTCATGAAGGAGGAACCAACCTAGAACTAAGAGGAAATTTCCTGACAGTTAAAACAATCAATCAGTGGAACGACTTGCCTCCAGAAGTTGTGGGTGCTCCAACACTGGAGGTTTTTAAGAAGAGACTGGACAGCCATTTATCTGAAAATGGCAAAAGGTTGAGCAAAAGGTTGAACAAGAAGACCTCCAAGGTCCCTTCCAACTCTGTTTATTCTGAAGGCTGCAGACTGAGAGAGCGAGGATTATACGAACGGAATATGAAACATTCCTACACATACCCCGTGACTATCTTGTCCCTAATTAAATCATTTCATAATTAAATGAAATGCACAGGTACAGTATAGGTGGTACCTTGCTCAATAGCAGTAACTGTGAAAGGGATCTTGGAGTCCTTGTAGACAACCATTTAAATATGAGCCAGCCATGGGCAGCAGCTGCCAAAAAAGCCAACACAGTTCTAGGCTGCATAAACAGAAGGATAGAATCAAGATCGCGTGAAGTGTTAATACCACTTTATAATGCCTTGGTAAGGCCACACTTGGAATATGGCATCCAGTTTTGGTCACCACAATGTAGAAAAGATGTGGAGACTCTAGAAAGAGTGCAGAGAAGAGCAACAAAGATGATTAGGGGACTGGAGACTAAAACCTATGAAGAACGGTTGCAGGAACTGGGTATGTCTAGTTTAATGAAAAGGAGGACCAGGGGAGACAGGATAGCAGTCTTCCGATATCTCAGGGGTTGCCACAAAGAAGAGGGAGTCAAGCTATTCTCCAAAGCACCTGAGGGCAGAACAAGAAGCAATGGGTGGAAACTAATCAAGGAGAGAAGCTGAGGAGAAATTTCCTGACAGGGAGAACAATCAATCAGTGGAACAGAAGTTGCCTCCAGAAGTTGTGAATGCCCCAACACTGCAAGTCTTCAAGAAGATGTTGGATAGCCATTTGTCTGAAATGGTATAGGGCTTCCTGCCTAGGCAGGGAGTTGGACTAGATGACCTCCAAGGTCCCTTCCAACTCTGCTATTGTATTGTATTGAATTGAAATCAATTAGTGGCTCAGCTTTAGCTATTTTGGATTCCATCACTTCCTTTTTACAAATCCTTGAGGTCTTGGGCAACGTATTTCTAGGTTGCACATTCTGAATAGTATTTTCTCAAAGAAGCATGGAAGCCAACAGCTTCTCTTCGACATTTGCTCTGCTCTATAGCAGCCAAGTGGGTTTTCCACTTTTCAATCAAAGGAATCTTTTTCATCACAGTCCATCACTTAATCCAATGATTAAACACACTTCCGCAGTCATCTGCAAATCACATCATATATGCATACATCAAAGTCGCCTCCTCTGTTGAAGCAAAGGCTCGAAGTGTTTGCTACGCGACAGGCAGTATTTGCATTTCTTAAAGAAGCATTTGCTTCCTATTTGCTCTCCAAAGTCTACCAACCCCAATCTGCATTGATTATGCGTTATGGCATAATGATAGGATGATCATGAAATATTGATACAGGCCCCGCCAATTTGTTGAGGCTGCTCGTATTCGGAGCGATTCCATTACCTAGATTGTCTGTTCTGCAAATTCTACCACCAAACCACCTTTCAGTCTACAACAATAAATTCCAGCAATTTGGGGGAGAGACTGTTTTATGAAGTACGATAATGATTATGCCTGCATGATGAACCATTTCAGTGTTAGCTCTATGAGAAAGAAAAGGGTGCAGCCACATGTATTATGAACCACGTGAAGTGCCGTGTACATTAAAGGGTAGCGCACAGCTCAAGAATCCATTGTTCAATTATAAGAACCTGTGCGGTATAGGCCTGGTGGAATTTGATTGATTCCATTCACTCATTGAATTAAGCCATGGGTTACTTAACTGTGGTTATTAAATGAACACAGTGCCTGGGCTCACACAACAGTCTGAGTCCCTATGTGGTCCTTGAACTGAGTACTATTAGTAGCAATAAAGGTATTTGCAATGAATTCCAATGTCGCCGTTATCCAGGCGGCACCCCATTATTTTCTGGCCCTTGACAGGTGTGCCAATGTTTTGTGTGCAAGTGTGTTCCTCAGACCACAAAAGTACTCCTCTGCACTAAACAATAAACTATAGTTTACAAATGATAGTAATGTGGGTCACACAGAACAAATGCAAAGTACAAGAGACATCATCATAGTTTTACATACTCTGTAACCTAAGATTTATCATGCTTTACGTAGGGATATTAATTTAAATGGAAAATGAATGTGTTAATCAGAATTAAGACCTATTGATTTCAATACTAAATTTTAATACAGTCTTGCACATATTGAGAATTTTTAAAGGGAGGGAGGGAGAAACAGACAGACAGAGATAAGAGGGAAAGGAAGGGAAGAGGGAAGGAAGGAAGGAAGGAAGGAAGGAAGGAAGGAAGGAAGGAAGGAAGGAAGGAAGGAAGGAAGGGCCATGGTGGCATAGTGGTTAGAAGGAAGGAATCAGGAAAAGGAAGTGACTTTTGACATCTCAAGCATTATAAACAAACTCCATTTCAGTTCGCAAAGCATTCCTGACCTGCTCTTGAGTTGCCATAGGCAAGGGGGATGGGGAATCGATCATTGCAGCTGTATTGAGGAACTCACACTTCAGTCAAAACAAAGCTCATTCCAGCCAGCCACGTCAAGGTCATATCCACACAGACCCACAGTGGCCGAAGGGAAGGACTTCTACAACCCACGAAATTGCTTTGTTGGAGAATGTGACTGATGACACACCTTGGGCGGGGGAGGAAGAAACAGGGTCAGAGCCAGGATGCAAATTAAGTGAGGTCAGAGTTGGCAGGTTGCAACCCTGACACTCCAAATCACGCTTCTCTCTTGGATTTTGCTAAAATCCCATCAGCCTTTTGTTTAATTCTCTTTCTTTTTTTTAATCATCAAGCCCATCAATCACTCCTGTTCTCTTCCCTGTTAGAATCCTGAACGTTACCCATGATAAATTTTGAACACTGGAGAGATGCTAGATGTTTGGAGAAGAGGAATCCTTTTCTTGTCAAAAATTCCTTATGCTTTGATTGTCCCTTACTTGTTTGTAGAGCAACTGTTGGCCGTTTCCCCCCCCAACAGCTGCCCATCTGCGTCCTCTTGGGCTCTGCCCAAAGACCAAATTAAAAAACTGGCATGCCAGACTGGAACAGCTGCATTGGCTGGTGCTTGAGTCATCTGCAAACACACCAAACGCGAACTCCTTCATTTAGAGATGGAAGAGGATCTGCCAGATCCAATACTGAAATGTGGAGGTGAAAACCAACTCCTCCACCGCACTGTTCTAGTCGTTTTTATTTTCTCTCACTCTCTAAGTAAAACGCCTAGAGCAGGGGTAGTCAACCTTCTTATACCTACCGCCCACTTTTGTATCTCGCTTAGTAGTAAAATTTTCCAACCGCCCACCGTTTCCACAGGAATGGTGATTGATGAAGTAGGGAAGTCAATTAAATTAAAAAAAGGAAAGTGCTTCAGTATCGGACAAAACCCCTAACGCCTTCCATGAAAGCTGGAATGCCCACTAGTGGGCAGTAGGGACCAGGTTGATGACCACTGGTCTGGTCTATTCTATTCTATTCTATTCTATTCTATTCTATTCTATTCTTTATTCTGATAGTCTATTCCAGTGGTAGTCAACCTTCTTATACCTACCGCCCACTTTTGTATCTCTGTTAGTAGTATAAATGTAATTTTAAAAAAATTCAGTGGAGTGCACTTCCATAAATATATAGAGAACCGGACACAATATCTTGCAACGCCTCCACAAGGCTCCGCGATGCCCCAGTTGCTTGGTGGAGCATCACGCAGACACTGTGCGCTCCATGTGCGTGCACAGAAGCACTGAAGAGCCCAAATACAGGTAAGGAACTCGGGTGGGTGGGTGGACTCTCCAGAGCACCATACCAGAACGGTACCCAGTGCTCTGGGCATGGTACGCCCGCAACCCACCACCACTCTGCACTCTCTCAATTGTATTAATGTCCGATACACAGTGTGGATTCTAGGCAGACGAGCTGTATTCGACAATTGGTCTGGCATACGAAATACTATTGCTTTATTGAAAGAAAAGGAACTTTCTAAAGAAAACACCTTTAAAATCCTAATAAGCAAGAACTCTCTATTGGTTTGGAGTTTTCATTGCTTTTTCCCACATAGCTTCAGTTGTCCAGTTAAGACCACCAGCAGCAACAGATGAGCAAATCACTGGAATCTATTGACAACTCACTAGTTCCCAGGCACCAAGAAAAAGAAATTCCATACTTCGTTCTTTAGTACTTAGCTGTGATTTACCAGAACAAATAATCTTGTGGATAATTAAGAGTTCTTCAGTGTTTTACTAGATAAGCTTTGGAGTTCATGCTACATTTTTAAGTGTCCGCTTAACTAATGAATAAAAATGACGGTTAGATTTACAGTAGTGGCCAAAAATGTGGAAACCTTTCGGGGAAAGTGTATTTTTGAGATTTGGTGGCTAATAACACCACTTTTTTGGAGGGGGGAGTTTCAAGATAATCATTTTCCACTGCTGGAATGGCCTGGGAATAGCCCAGATCTTAACCCAATTGAAAATCTATGGAGGCGACTAAAAAAACTTGTTAGTCAGAAGCAACCCAGGAATAAAACCCAGTCAATGGAAGCAATAATTCAATCTTGGTTTCCCATTATAACAGCTGCAAAACTAAAAGACTTGGTTCACTCCATGGGAAGATGTTGTAAGACCGTAACTCATGCTTAAAGCGCTCCATGGCTCGGGACCTAGCTATCTGCGGGATCGTATCCTGCCCCACACATCCTCACGGCCGATTCGCTCCCTCAGAGAGGGACTTCTCTGGGTGCCGTCCACTAGACTTTGTCAGCGAGCGACGCCCAGGGGAAGGGCTATCTCTGTGGTGGGCCCAGCCCTCTGGAACGACCTTCCCCCCGACATTAGAACAACCACGGACCTCCGCTCCTTCCGTCAGAAATTAAAAACATACTTTTTCTGCTTGGCCGGCCTAGGTTAGTCTCTACCTTTAGGGTTTAGGGAACACTAGTTTTAATATGGGGATTTTAGTGCAGGGACAATTAAGTTTAATTTGTTTTTACTTTATTGTATCTATTTTTGTATATATATTTTATGTGTTTTAATCTTTCCCTGTGCACCGCTCCGAGTCCCCTTGGGGAGAGGACGCGGTATATAAAAATAAAATATTATTATTATTATTATTATTATTATTATTATTATTATTATTATTATTATTATTATTATTATTATTATTATTATTATTATTAAAGGTTACCCAACTAAGTACTAAATGAGGTGATAATTTTTATATATCTTGTTTTTTTCTACATGTTTCACTTTTCTTCTTTATGCTGTAACTGCTTATCCTAATAGCAAATCCTTCATAAAAGTTATTGCATTACATTCTTGATTAAATTATCTTTCCATTGATATATAAATTGATGGTACTACTCCCCAAAAAAGTGCTGTTGTTAGCTAGTTTTAGAAAATACTTTTCCCAAAAGGTTTCCATCATTTTGGCCACTACTGTATATTATTTTTGTTCTGCTGATTGATTTTAAAGGGCTTTTTTTCCTCTACATAATGCAAAGCAAAATATAATTTGGCTTGCAACCCAACCTGCTCTAAAGTTGATGAAGCTAATGGTTCTTTTCAGACAAAAAATACTGCAAGTAATTATTCAAGGTATAAGGATGTATATTAATGAAGACATACACTAAAACCATAAAACCATGTACACAATATAGATGAGCAGAAGGGATGTGGTGGCTCAGTGGCTAAGTTACTGAGCTTATCGATCAAAAAGGTCGACAGTTCAACGGTTCGAATCCCTAGCACCACGTAATGGAGTGAGCTCCCGTTACTTGTCCCAGCTTCGGCCAACCTAGCAGTTCGAAAGAACATAAAAATGCAAGAAGAAAAATAGGAACTACCTTTGGTGGGAAGGGAACAGCGTTCTGTGGGCATTCAGTGTTTAATCATGCCAACCTTATGACCACAGAGACGTCTTCAGACAGCACTGGCTCTTCAGCTTTGAAACAGAGATGAGCACCGCCCCCTAGAGTCGGGAACGACTAGCGAGGGAACCTTTACCTTTATAGACAAGCAGAAACATCAATGCACATTGGAAATTATGATTTAATAGGATGCAACGAATGTGAACATGAGAGATCCAAATTTTGTTTGACTTTTTTTGTTTTTGGACCACAGATGATGCAACAAAGGTTCATTGTTGTGCTAGACTTAGTTTGGAAGCATGACATGCCTAGGTTGGTTATCTATATATATAAATATTTATATTCCTGGGATTATACACTATTAGTTTGGGCAAATGATTTTTTTTTAAACATGTTTGTTTAGTGAGTGCTAGATAAACAGGTGAGCCGGCATTGTTCCTCAACCATCTGTGCTTTCTCAAATAAGAAAATAAAACAAGGAAATGGAACTGAACTGGTTCCTGGATGTGCAAAAGGAACGCATTTAAACATCAGATGCGAACGGGAGGAAAATCTATTTCAGGAACTAATCATTAATATGCAACTTTCAAATGTTCCGTCTTTGTTATAGGAACAGTGGAATGAATGATAGGAAATCAGCGAAGGGGGAAACTGTCAAAGGTGTTGCAAAGTGTGAACTCTTGAAAATAAAGGTTGCCGAGAAATGTTCACTTCATTACAGTTTCATGACATCACCTTTTGGCTGCCGAGCCATATTTTGATCACAGATAATTCCTTCGCTTTTCGTGTACATCCCAAAGGTCATGTTCATTAGGGATTCTTTGAATATTGGCTCATCGTTTAGGACTGAACAACTTAACGGGTTTCATCTTTTTCCTCTTATTAATGTCAACATGGCTAGTGTTATGGTTGTGTGAACAAGGAGAACTTCTTCGTAGGGTGTTGATCAGTCTAGCATCTGGACTCTTCCGCATGCAGAACACCTAAGGAGGTCAATAATCAGTTCTATGTTTGGAGATCCCCTGTCCAGAGGAAAAAGCTTCGCAGCCATCTTCTGAGTTAACAGATGACTATCAAACAGAATCACGGCCTTCTCAGAAAATGTTTGATTCTGGGACTATGAAATCAGGGGGAGGGAGCCCTTTAGCACTCCAGCTCATGTCTGTCAGAATATTCATGAACTGGCAGAGACATGGTAACCAGGTCAGCCAATGAATAGGCATGGTAACAGGCCAGCCAGTGAGGCTTATTTGGAAACAGAAAGGATACTGTAAAATCTCCATTCCCTCCCCACTCCAGGGGAAGGTTACTGCAAAATCCCCATTCCCTCCTGATCAGCTGGGACTCGGGAGGCAGAGAATAGATGGGAGCGTGGCCAGCCAGAGGTGGTGTTTACTGGTTCTCTGAACTACTCAAAATTTCTGCTATTGGTTCTCCAGAATTAGTCAGAACCTGCTGAATGCCACCTCTGAAACAAATGCCTCTGAACATCCATTGCAAAAGGGACAAGACTAAGAAAAAAAATATTGGCCATGCCTGTGGTTGTGGACTTCCCACAGATATGTGGTTTGCTGCTACATAAAATGGGTTGCCAGAAGAAGAAGCGTTTGATCCGATTGACTAAGGTCTCTTCTTATATCATTCCCTTGAAGGCTATGAAGCACCAAAACAGCAGGAGCAGAAGGCAGCAAGTATTTTTCTTCCTGTTCTAAGAAATTCTGCCATGTTGTCTTGTCCATTAATGTTCATCTGAAGCAAAATGGTCCCCCAATGGGACAGCCACAGCACTTGGCTCCACTAGAGAAGAACGTTTGTGACAACTGCAGAGAAGCCCCTGAGGCTGACCCAAAATTATTCATTGAGGCAGACTTTAGTCAAAGAAGAATAATGAACGAAAGTTGAATGGGTCATCTTTGTTTCCCCAAGGCAAAGCCCCTCATCAAGTTGGAATCTAGGCTTGATATTGGAAAAATATCTAAGATATCTGCAAGATAGCAGACTGTCTACTGTTGACTTCAACCCATTCCCAAGAGGCCTGCAAGGGGCATGCATAAGCGCACCAACATTCCTACTGTCCCTGCCCTAACAACCCCATTTATTCGTATCCATTTCCTGTACTCATAATCTTGTATATACTTCTATCTATTATCTATAATTGTTCCACAACACCCTGTTAGGGCTCCAATTAAGGGAGGAGACATACTGTTTCCTTATCTGCCTTTCGGCTCATCACCAGAGACCATCTAGACAGAAAGCCATGAGTTCCGTTGTGTGATTTTTTAAATATGCGTGTTAGTTTTATGAGCTGATCAATAAATAAATCAGAGAGACTAGTATAGATCTATTTCGAGCTTTTTAGCTCTCATCAGCTAGCCATACCCTTACTGGGATTCGAACCGGGGCTGTATTCTATCTATTACCCTATACACCCTTGAGAAAACAAATCAATAAAAAATTTATTTAAAAAGAGGCAAGAAGATTAAAGATTCTTGTTAGTGAGACTGAATGTCAGAGTTCCAAGTAAGACCCCCAACGAAAGAAGACTTCGAGGCTTGAGATTCCTCAAAGTTCCATTTCGTTAGAGATGTCCTATTGGCACATCTGGGAAAACCTGACTCTGAAAGCTCCCAGGTTTTCCCGACTCAAATGAAAGCTCAAGTCCCTGCCCAGCACCCACATGTCCATCCCATGATCCAATCAGGCACCGTCCAAAACTGGAGATGCCTCCCAGTCACACCCCTCCAGCTGCAGGGCAAGATGTCCTTGACTCTTCTGAGAAAGGAATGTTATTTTGACTATACATCTCCCATACTCCATCTAATCCCACCTCTCATTTTCCCCCAGCATTCAATGTGGCTGGCCTGAAGGCCCAACACAAAAATGGCTTCCAGGCCTGACACTGAGTTACACCTCTGCTAAGGAAAAACATCTGAAGAGAACATGAGAGTGGTCCAACCCAGAAGCTTCCACCTCTGGAAAATAGGGGTGATATGCAAGCTTCACTCTTAAACTACACAGCAGTGTCAGAATATTTGACTTTCCCTTGAACATTCCCTATCTACTAATGTAGTAGTAAAACAGTAGAAGAATTACTTTCTGCAGAGCAAGTTGTGGGTCAGGAAATAGGCTCAAGTCAGCCATCATCGACCTTAGTCAAGTAGTAGTATAGCCTTTTATTGTCATTCTACATCATGTATACAACAAAATTGGGTTTAGCCTCACTGGTGCAATCCATGACAAAAAAAACCACAAACAACATAAATAGTATAAAGAATAATCCCTATGCAAATAATTAGGAAAAGAGAAAGAAAAAGAAAACCTAGTCATAGATTTCCAAGTATGAGTGGAGTGATGTGCCACAAAGAAGAGGGAGTCAAACTATTCTCCAAGGCACCTGGGGGCAGGACAAGAAGCAATGGGTGGAAACTAATCAAGGAGAGAAGCAACTTAGAACTAAGGAGAAATTTCCTGACAGTTAGAACAATTAACCTCTGGAACAGCTTGCCTCCAGAAGTTGTGAATGCCCCAACCCTGGAAGTCTTTAAAAAGA
This sequence comes from Rhabdophis nuchalis, assembly GCA_039707465.1. NCBI lineage: Eukaryota > Metazoa > Chordata > Lepidosauria > Squamata > Natricidae > Rhabdophis > Rhabdophis nuchalis. Next base: position 7,082,461 of record CM077659.1, on the reverse strand, counting down.
TGTTAGATAGCCATTTGTCTGAAATGGTATAAGGTTCCTGCCCACGCAGGGGGTTGGACTAGAAGACCTACAAGGTCCCTTCCAACTCTGCTATTGTATTGTATTGTATTGATTGTGGTTGAGTTTAAGAGTCTGGATAGAAACTATTTTCAAACCTACTTGTTCAGCTGGCTATGCCTTAATGTCTTCTGCCCAATGGTAGAAGTGCAAAGCGACACCGACCAGAGTGTGAATCATCTCTAAGTATCTCCCGTACTCTGCTAAAGCAGCGAGACCTGGTGAGGTCATCCAGTGGTGTCAGAGGGCAACCAATGGTTTCTTGTGCTGAATTGATCCCTCTCTGTAGGGCCTTCCTGTCCGCAGCTGTTAAACCAGCATACCATACTGCAATGCAGTACGTGAGGATACTTTCTATGGTGGACCAATAGAAAGAGATCCTCAGCCGTGCATCCTACTATGCACTCATGTCCATTTCCATGTCCTTAAACCTATTTGTCTTCTGCCCGATGGTGGAAGCACGAAGAGACATTGACCAGGGTGTGAATCATCTCTGAGTATCTTCCTTACTCTAAAGACGCCTAGTAGATATCTTTAACCAAAGAAATGGAAGAGCAAGAGTTGATCAGAAGGCACTAAGATGCATTCTGATCAAGGACTATTGTGTACTTTTTCTGTCAGAGCTCCTTCTCAATACCATAATTATAGGGAGGGGAAAAAAGAGCACGAAGACTCATTTAAAGCCTTAAAATGAATTTGGAATCCTCAGGATTAAAGTATTTTTTCTCTCTCTCTCAAAAGGACGTATTAAAAAAAAAAAAAGCCCGTTTCAACTTAATACCTTCCCAAGCAATCTTTTCAATTATCTAACCATCAATTACATGCACAATGGGAAGTGAAGGTGAATTAGAGACAAAGGGCAAAGTCTAATTCCTAAGTCCTTGCAAGGATCAAGAAATGTGCTGGTCCTTTTTTTTTGGGAAGAAAAATCATATTTATTGTTCCGCTTAACTTTTCTCAAGGCGTAACTTGTCAATCAGAAAGGTCGGCAGTTCGGCGGTTCGAATCCCTAGTACAGGTCTCCTGCATGAACAGGGGGTTAGACTAGATGGCATCCGGGGTCCCTTCCAACTCTGTTAGATCAGGGGTGAAATGCTACCGGTTCGGACCAGTTTGCTTGAACTGGTAGTAAAAATGCTAGTGGTTCGCCCGAACCAGTAGTAAAAAAAAAATGAAACCAGTTCGGGCGAACTGGTTTATGTGACGATCAGCTGTGATGCACGATTTATATTAGCTACAAAATAGGATTTCCTGCTTTCCAGCTGATCTAAATCGCATGGCACAGAGGATTCCCCTCCCTCCCATGCTGCTTGCTTACCTTTGCATGCTTGATAGCAGGCTCCGCCCACTCACCTAGACGTCATCATGTCCATTTTTGATGCTCTGTGCATGCACAGGAAGTCCTGCGCCGGTTCGGCCAACTAGGTAGTAGCTTCAATAATCAATAATCAATAATTTAATTTGTTGACCGCTCCCTCTCCCCAAAGGGACTCGGAGCGGTGCACAGGGCAAATAAAACAATAAATACACATACACATAATAAAAACAAATTAAATATATCCCTGCGCTAAAAATTACCAATTAAACTACTAAAATCCCTATCTAAAATTATTAACAATCCCATAGACGAGAGACTACCCTAGGCCGGCCAAGCAGAACAAATATGTTTTTAATTTCAGGCGGAAGGAGCGGAGGTCCGTAGTTGTTCTAATGTCGGGGGGAAGGTCGTTCCAGAGGGCTGGGCCCGCCACAGAGAGAGCCCTTCCCCTGGGCGTCGCCCGCTGACAAAGTCTAGTGGACGGCACCCAGAGAAGTCCCTCTCTGTGGGAGCGAATTGGCCGTGTGGATGTATGAGGCAGGACGGACATGTGACCATACCAGTTCTATTTGGGTGCCGCCATCTTTATTTTCTATTGTCCACATGCGCAGAACAATCTTTATTGAAAAAATGTATTTTTCCCTTTTTTAATGGTGTGCGCATGCGCAGACCTTTTTAAGTGCCAACGGGTCATTTTTTGCTTGTTTTTTTTGCCTCCTAAAGGCTATTCATGCCCTTTTTCGTGAAAAATGGGTCATTTGTGGGAAGTTTGCAGAGTGCAAAAACATTTTTTTAAAAACTTTGCCTCTTCAAAACCTTGGTGCGTCTTATAGACCGGTGCGTCTTATACTCCCAAAAATACGGTAAGTGGATTCCACCCCTGCATAAGATGGTGAGAGGGGAAACTTTTCAAATTTCCTTGCCACAGTTTCTTTCCAGTCTTTTAAACAGCTCAGTTTGCTAACAATCGCAACCCACTGCAAGATGTCTTCTTTATTTTTATCGCTCCGGCGAAGGAAATACAATAGGAAGAGATGAGAGAATGGCTAGTTGACCAAACACCTGCTTTCTGATGAATAAATTAAATTTAATAGGTTTTGCATAATATCAAAGCGACAGTGTCTCGGCAGATGGCAAGCCATGCCTGATTTGTCTGGATTGAGCAGGATTGAAACTTGCTAGCGGTTGGATGAGAAACCAACAGGAAAATCCAGGTGGATGTTGAATAGGAACTTGAAAACTATCCCAAAAGACGGTAAGGACAATTTGTTTCCACCTCAATGCCAAGAAAATGACATGGAAGTGTCCATAAAGACACCAAGACACCACGTCACTTCAAAGGGGACGTTATGAAAACTGTAATATCTGCTCCCCTTGGAAACGCCGTGCTTACAAAACCTTCATTTTTAGGAAGTCTTTAGCATTTCGTTCCTTTGTGCCGTGATACCCTGATACTTGAGAGTTCAACCATCCTGAAAAATAATTAGAAATTTCCAGGATTAACATTAATCTACTAAAGTTTTAACTTGTCCATTTGCCAGCCAGATGGTGCTCATCTCTGTTTCTTGGTCGAGGGAGCCAGTGCTATCCAAAGACCATTTCTGGGGTCATGTAAATACTAAATGCTTACTAGTTATTTATTTATTTTTTATTTTATTAAATTTATACCCCGCCCTTCTCCTTGTTAGGACCCAGGGCGGCGCACAGGCATCTTAAAAACACAAAAATACAATAAATATTGATTAAAATGTAATTAAATTCATTAACCCGTGCTAAAAACCCAATATTAAAAACCCTACCAAATTACAAATTTCCTTAAAACGTCAGAAACAGGGGGCTATCCTAGGCCGGCTTGTTGGAATAAGTACGTCTTAAAACGTTGGCGGAAGAGGCGGAGGTCCAAGATTGTGCGAAGGTCGGGGGGTAGGTCGTTCCAGAGGGCCGGGCCCGCCACAGAGAAGGCCCTTCCTCTGGGTGTCGCCAACCGGCATTGCCTGGCCGACGGCACCCGAAGAAGACCCTCTCTGTGGGAGCGGATCGGACGAAGATATGTATGGGGCAGGAGGCGGTCTCGTATATATATATATAGTTACATCTAAATACCAGCAAGACAAAGGAGATGGTGCTAGATTTCCGGAAGCACAGAGAGGAACCTGCCCCACTGTATATCGAGGGGGGCTGTGTGGAGAAGGTTTCCTCTTTTAAATTCTTGGGAGGGCTTATTAGCCAAGATCTCACCTGGAAAAACAACACATCTCTGGTGATTGGAAAGGCCCAACAGAGACTTTATTTCCTTAGAGTCCTGTGAAAAAAATCAGGTGGAACAACGGCTGATGACCTCTTTCTATTGGTCCACCATAGAAAGCATCCTCACATATTGTATTACAGTATGGTATGCTGATTTAACTGCTGCGGACAGGAAGGCACTGCAGAGAGTGATCAATTCGGCACAAGAAACCATTGGCTGCCCTCTGACACCACTGGATGACCTCGCCAGGTCTCGCTGCTTTAGCAGAGTAAGGAAGATACTCAGAGATGATTCACACCCTGGTCGGTGTCTCTTTGCCTCTACCATCAGGCAGAAGATATCAAATTACAGCCAGCCGAACAAACAGGTTTAAAGATAGCTTCTATCCTTGGGCTGTGAGACTTTTAAATTCAACCACAATCACTCCATGCACATGCTTAGTTTTTCTTTTCTTTTTTCTTTTCTCTCTTTTTTCATTTCTGTTATAATTCTGCACCAGTGAAGTTAAAACCAATTTCATTGTAAACACAAGTACGATGACAAAAAAGATTATACTTATATTTACTTATGTGGCCCGCATAGCTATAGGCCATAGGTGATGGAACACTGTTACCTTCCCACCGAAGTGGTACCTATTTATCTACTCACATTTACATGCTTTCGAACTGCTAGGTGGGCAGGAGCTGTAGCAAGCCACAGGAGCTCAACGCAGAGCTCGGGTCTCAAACATTGGGTGCCAGCATCTTTAACCGCTGAGCCGTTGCTTCACCCAATCCTATATGTACTTTCTTAGAAATAGGTCACACTCAACTGAGTGAGTTGTATAAAACTCTGCTACAGGGTTGTAGAATATTTTTCCGTTAAGTTACTTAACAGTTATATATCCCTCCATTTTGGTCGGGCTGGCTGGGACTATTGGAAATCCAGCAAGATTTGTGGTGCCTAATGAAATCTCTAAGCTTCCAGCCTTAAACATAACACAACTTGGCTTTAATTTTATTCCCCGCCTCATTTTTTTTTTAAAGCAACAAAAAGCAGATTAATTAATGCAGCTCTGCAAAACATTTCTGTTCTTCACACCCCTTGCATCATTCTTGTTTATATTTGAATCAACTATTTTCTTTTCAGCCGAGGCAGCAAGGAAACATTCTTTTCCAGGACATCTTAAATATTTCTCTTTCCGCCACGCGAAATGTCATGTGCTATAACACAAGCCCACACACACAGCTGGGGAATGTGCCCGTTATTGCTGGATAATTGCATCATTCATAATTAAGGGGGGACCAAATGCTTCAGATGAAAAATCACAATGCCTACAGAGTAGGGGTGGGCTTCGACCATTTCAGCAATGGATTCTCTGCCCAGTTGCTGGATGGGCATGACCATGGTGGGCATGGCCTGGTTGACCTCCTGCACCATGGCATTCAAAAGCATGTAAAATGCAAGTAAAAAAATAGCGTTCCGTGCACCTTTGGCATTGAGTCATGTCAACCACATGACTACAGGAACATCTTCGGACAGTGCTGGCTGTAAAACAGAGATGTGCACTGCCCCCTAGAGCTGGAAACAACTAGCACATATGTGCGAGGGGAATCTTTACCTTACCATGTTTAATATAATTTAAGCATTCACATTATAATTTAATATACACTGTATCTTGGATCTAACTTACTACATGTTAGGTTGTTTTACAAACGTATTTAAAACTCTGTCTTGTTTATTATCTGTCAAAGGTGCACAGAACACTGTTACCTTCCCACCAAAGGTGGTTCCTATTTTTTCTGCTTGCATTTTAACCTACTTTTGAACTGTTAGGTTGGCAGAAGCTGAGACAAGTAACAGGAGCTCACCCCGTTACGCGGCGCTAGGGATTCAAACCGCCAAACTGCCGACCTTTCTGGTCGACAAGCTGAGCGTCTTAGCCACTGAGACACCGTGTCTCTTTCTGTGGCCAAAGAAGGAGATACATTGTGTGAACCACATAAAAGAGATGAGTAATTCCCAACATAGAAAAAATTGGAAGACCCGTGAACCTTTCTATTTATTTATTTATTTATTTATTTTATTAGATTTCTAAACCGCCCCCTCTTCCCGAGGGGACTCAGGGCGGTGTACAGGTAAAAATTAAAAACTATTAAAACCATAACAATACATACAAAGTTAAAATCAAATTAAATAATCCTGTACAAATTTATAAAAGTTAAAACTAAACCCATAAAACTGAATAAAATAAGTTAAAATTACAGACTGGGGCGAGAAGCATGAGTTAGGCCAAGCCGGCTTGATGGAACAGGTGAGTTTTGAGTTTCTGGCGGAAGGAGCAGAGGTCCGTGGTAGTTCTGATATCAGGGGGTAGGTCGTTCCAAAAGGTTGGGCCCATCACAGAGAAGGCCTTTCCCCTGGATGTCGCCCGCTGGCATTGCCTAGTGAACGGCACCCGGAGAAGTCCCTCTCTGTGGGAGCGAATCGGCCGAAGGGGTGTATGGGGCCTCTTTATTCCTCTTTGCTATCGGTTGTATCAACTGCATCTTTCTGAGCCTTAATAATTAGGCAGATCACAGTTGCCACCTAATGCTAATTTATGTTTGTCTAAAGTTAGATTAACCTGGAGACCTGGATGCAATTTTCCTCCCAAACAGGACCATAAAAAAAAAATAGACTAGGCGAAAAAAAGGGAAAAAGAAAGAAGGAACAAGGATATTGGTAGGAAATAAGTCCACACCGAAGCCAGGCATTTAATGCACCTTTCCTTTGCTACGGTATCTTAAATCCATTCCCTGTCCATCATTTCTTTCGCTTCTTAAGGTCAGCTTTTTCATTTCCTCCAGGAGAGATCTGGAGGGGTGGGGGGAACAGCTTTGTGTAGTTTCATCATGATGGACTACACAATACCCAGCCTTTTCATCTTATCTATCTCACCTGTGATACCAGCTCTCTCTAGCCATGCATTTATATATGCCTTTATTCCATGGGTAGCAAACTTCAAATAGGAGCATCAAAGGACATTGGAAGACAACCCATCATCTAAACCAAACAAACATCCAAAGGTGATGTCCTGAACAATGGAGGGGAAGACAATACAGGAGGCAGATCATAAAGAGAGAACAAAGATGAACCCCGACTACCGACGATAGCTTTCATCTCAAGAGACAAATCCCACGCAATGCCATCAAGCTCATTGTCTCTGCAAGCCACAGCTGCGGATCATTAGAAAAGGAGATGAAAAGGGTGCAGGGAATGATGGGAAACAGAATCCATTTCACAGTCTGTGTGATCTTCACTTAGGCATCCCATCCATGCACCTGTTCACTAGAGAGGACATGTTCTCCATATCTCCAAGTGAAGACATGCATCATTATTATTATTTTTGAAATTGCGGTGTTTGTCTTCACATTGGACCAAATCGAACTGAATATGTTCATGACAGGTTAAAAGTGAACTGAAGGAGTTCTAGATTGTTCTCTGATCAGAAGAATATCACCTTAGAACCCCAAAGTCAGGAGGCTCTTCATCATTAACATTGGGTGTGTTCTCCACAAAGTTCATGAGATCTTCAGAGAAATCACCGATTTGGATCTTCGCATGATCCAGAAAAGGACATGTACTCCACAGGTGGATTGAACGTATAGTTTAGTATCTGAAAAAATCAAATTGGCAAGATTTTTCATGTAAAGTGGGGAAGGTAGTAAAATAGGATCCCAAAAATTACTTCAGCAATTTGGACTTACCTTCCTAAAGATTCCCCTCGCACATATGTGCTATTCGTTCCTAACTCTAGGGGGCAGTGCTCATCTCCATTTCAAAGCCAAAGAGCCAGCACTTTCTGAAGACATCTCTGTGGCCATGTGGGCAACATGACTAAATGTCGAAGACGCAGGGAATGCTGTTCCCTTCCCACCAAAGGTGGTCCCTATTTTTTTACTTGCCTTTTTACATGCTAGGTTAGCAGAAGCTGGGACAAGCAATGGGAGCTCACACCATTATGCGGAGATAGGGATTCAAACCGCCAAACTGCAGACTTTTCTGATCGACAAGCTCAGCATCTTAGCCACTGAGCCACCACGTCCTAGTTATTTGACTATTGCTTTTCATGGAGAAAAAGAATGGCAAAAAAAAAACCCACATTGACATAGTTTGAAAGTAGAAAAACAAAACAAAATAAAAACAGAGGTCCAGTTAATTGTGTCTAAGAAAATTAGCCTAACTATGCAAAATTATTTAATTGTACCAAATGTTAAAAAGGTTTTATATCTGCTTGGAAGTTGGCATCTTTTAAAAGCAACCCTCTCAGACTCATTTTAAGGGACAGATAGCATACTAGCAACCAATAAATCAAAGAGAGAAATGCAACCTTAGTTTGAATGCCATCTAATGCTGAGGTTGGTTGGTCAGTACTTAAGAGTTGTCCTACCACTTTCCAGCATCACAATGACCATCCCGGTAAGACGAATGCCTTACCTTCTGTCACTTCAAAATCAAAACCTTGCGCTTCAAGGTTTTGACGACCATCTTTAAAGCGCTCCATGGCTCGGGGCCTAGTTATTTACGAGACCGCCTCTTGCCTCATACATCCCTTAGACCGATACGCTCCCACAGAGAGGGCCTTCTCAGGGTGCCGTCGGCCGGACAATGCCGACTGGCGACACCCAGGGGAAGAGCCTTCTCTGTGGCGGGCCCAGCCCTTTGGAACGACCTACCCCCCGAATTACGCACCATCACCGACCTCCACCTCTTCCGCCAATGTCTAAAGACATACTTATTCCAACAAGCCGGCCTAGCCTAACCTCCCATGGGGACTTTTAGATAGTTTTAAATCGGGTATTTTAAAATTGGGTTTTTAGCATAGGATAAGATGGTTTAATTTATATTTTAAATTGTGTATTTATTTTGTATTCTGTATGTTTTTTTAATTTCCTGTGCGCCGCCCTGGGTCCTCTGCGGAGAAGGGCGGGATATAAATGTAAATAAAATAAAAATAACTAAAAGACCTCATATCCTCATGCCTTTCAATCTTCTGGAGTTGGGCATTTGTTGTGTGAGTGTGTAAATGTGGGTCTGTGTGCCTACAGCTCATCTGCATGGAGGCCACACTGTATATCAGACATTAACACGATTGAGCAAGTCCAGCGGTATTTCACGAGAAGAGCCCTCCGCTCCTCTGCTCACAGTAGAATCCGTTATGCCACCAGACTTGAAATTTTGGGCTTTGACAACCTGGAACTGCACCACCTGCGGTCCGATGTAAGCATAGCACACAAAATTGTCTGCTACAACATCCTACCTATCAATGACTCCTTCAGCTTCATCCCCAATAATACACGGGCAAACAATTGATACAAACTCAAGGTCAACCGCTCCAAACTCGATTGCAGAAAATACGACTTCAGCCACAGAGGGGTCAACGCCTGGAATGCTCTACCTGACTCTGTGGTTACATCCTCAAACCCCCCACAGCTTCAACCTCAAACTGTCTACTGTGGACCTCACTCCCATTCCTAAGAGGCCCGTAAAGGGGGCGTGCATAAGCACACCATCGTGCCTACCGTCCCTGTCCTACTGTCCCCATTTATCTGTATTTACTTCCTTTGTTCGTTTTTATGTTCGTGCCTCTACTTGTTTTAATAATACAATAGCAGAGTTGGAAGGGACCTTGGAGGTCATCTAGTCCAACTCCCTGCCTAGGCAGGAAGCCCTATACCATTTCAGACAAATGGCTATCCAACATCTTCTTGAAGACTTGTTGGGGCATTCACAACTTCTGGAGACAAGCTGTTCCACTGATTAATTGTTCTCACTGTCAGGAAATTTCTCCTCAGTTCCAAGTTGCTTCTTTCCTTGATTAGTTTCCACCCATTGCTTCTTGTTCTGCCCTCAGGTGCTTTGGATAATAGTTTGACTCCCTCTTCCTTGTGGCAACCCCTGAGATATTGGAAGACTGATATCATGTCTGCCCTAGTCCTTCTTCTCATTAAACTAGACATACCCAGTTCCTGCAACCATATATATATATATATATATATATATATATATATATATATATATATATATATATATATATATGATGGATATATATATATTTAACCTGCCATTTAGTCGAGAGTGAGGGTTTTTTCCCCCAGGATCACCTTGCTTCTGCTGCTGGTAATGTCAAACCATACATTTCCCAGAGAGGAAAAAAAAAATAGATTTGGAAATCCATTTGGAACGGAGGCTGATGTCACATTAAGCCAACTAGCCAAGCAAGGCGGAAGATGAATGAGCAAGAAGCGACTGGCTTGTAGGGCAAGAGCATCCTGAACATGTTGTGGAGGAGGAATCTGGACCAGCAAAAGAAAAAAGAAAAAAATAGATGGCAAATGGAGATGTTTGTGTCGAGGGTGATGAAGCAGGGCTGCTGAAGTTTCCCAGAGTTGCTTTGGCAATAGATGGTTCCACCGTTTCCCCTCTCACGCACCGAAGCTTTGTGGATGACTCTCTGATGCCTCCTTTTTTTTCTTTTTTTGCTTCACAATAGCTTTCCCCATTAATGGCGGGGAGGTTGTATTTGTAATTAAAAATGGGCTGACCCTCTCTCTCTGTGTTTGTTTTCATTTCTCTCCATTCGGGGAGGGGAAATTAGCCCCCCCAGGAAGCTCTGCCTCACATTGTCTCCCCCGTGTTATTTCAGCTGTGAAAAATGCTAATGAGCTAATATTAATTTTCCTGGAGGAAAAGGCACATATGTTGTGTAAAAAAAAACAACCAATATTGGCGGGGCCCCAACATTCCATCATTTGATGTCCTCTGTGATTGTGTTTCGCTGCAGGAGAAGGATGGGGGGTGGGGGAAGCCTCTACTCCGTTGGGTCAGACCTTCCCTAAGAGTTGGAGAAGTGGGAAAACTCACATTGGGCTGTAGGAAGAAATGTCCATCTGGGCTCAGCTCCAAGTGGGGAGAAAGACACTGGAAACAAATGGTGGCTACTTGGAATGATGGGGAAGAGGACCACAGGGTTTGAGATCCTGGACAAAAGAAAAAGTACCCGGGTTAGAGATAGCGGTGGTATTCATCCAGTTCTGACCAGTACTGGAGAACTAGTAGCAGAAATTTTTAGTAGTTCAGAGAACCGGTAAATACTTATTTATTATTATTATTATTATTTATTTGATTTATAGACCGCTCCCTCTCCCCGCAGGGACTCGGGGGAGAGGGAGCGGTCCACCTCTGGCTGGCCCCGCCCTGCCTCTATTCTGGCTGGCCCCGCCCTGCCTCTGGCTGGCCCCGCCCTGCCTCCGGTCCACCTCTGGCTGGCCCCGCCCTGCCTCTATTCCCTGCCTCTAGAATCCCAGCTGATTGTGGGGGAATAGGGATTTTGCAGGAACCTTCCCCTGGAGTGGGGAGGGAATGGAGATTTTATAGTACCCTTCCCCTACCATGCTCCATCAAGTCAAACGTTCTGAATTCCTGGCAGTAGCTACGGGGTCCCTTTGGGGGAGAGAGAAAAGGAGACAGTTTCTAAATTTGATGAATGAATAAATACAATTTTTTTTAAAAATGGGATGCAAGCAATGTCATTTCTGGAAAGAAAAGGAGGCGTGGAAGAGCTACAGTTTCCACCACTGACTTTGAAGACTTCAGCTCCAGCTCATTGCAGCCTTCAAGGGACAAGCCCTTTTTTCCTTTTCAAGAACAGAAAAATTGACAGGTAGCAAGGAAGCTTCTGAATTCAGTGATTCATACATCTTCTATTTTCAGAATGTTGTTTTTTTTAAAAGGAGAGCTTAATCATTTTGGGGTGAATCAAGTTATTCATTGGAGTGGCATCCCACAATGTTGACGTCTCTGGAGTAACCATTTTATAGAGACCATAAAACTCAGAGAGGGTATTCAGCTGGTTCGGACTGATTCACCCGAACTGGTAGTGGAAATTGTGTGTGGGCCGGCGCACCTACCCTGGCTCTATGCCATCCTATTTAGGCATGTTTTTGAGCCCGGGTGCATGCTCAGATGGCTAGGCGCATGCACAGAAGGGCCACGTGGACCTGCAAAGTGGGTGCATGTGCGAGAATTGAGCCAACATGCAGAGGGTGAACAAGTGGAAACAAACTCTGAAACCCACTACTAATAAGACCCCAATTTAATGCAATTCTATCATAGTTTGGACACACAGAGAGGCAGAGACTCCTTCTTGGTGTCTCAGAAACAGAACCAGTAGTGGGATTCAAAAACTTTTTACTACCGGTTCTATGGGTGTGGCTTGGTGGGTGTGGCAGGGGAAGGACACTGTAAAATCTCCGTTCCCTCCCCACTCCAGGGGAAGGTTCCTGCAAAATCCCCATTTCCTCCCAATTCCTCATGTCTCTCTCCCTCCCCCTCTCCCCCTCTCTCTATCACTTTTTTAGAACCTCTTCTGTGGGTGTGGCCTGTTTTGTGGGAGAGGCTTGCTGGCCATGTGACCGGGTGGGAGTGGCCAACTTGTAAAATGTGGTGAAACTCACTTAACAACGCTCTTGCTTAGCCACTAAAATGTAGGCTCAGAAACTCTGGCATTTGAAGCACGCAAGTCTTAAAGCTGTCAAGTTACAAGATCCTTGCACCCCTAACCCTTTAGGGAAATAAAACCTCAGGGGTATTAAAACTTGACAGCTTTGAGACTTGTGGACTTCAACTCCCAGAATTCCTCCTCTCGCTCTTCATCTTGATGATGGGCGGACGGGCGGACGGAGGGAGCTGGAACTGGTTGTAAACGGCATTATAGATTTGTGGAACCTCTTCTATAGAAGAAGACCCTCCCCTGGTGAATACACACACATACACACACACACACAGAGGCAGAAGAAGCTTCGAAAATGGTTGCTTCATCTGCTTACTTACAATTAGACTAGCCCACGAAGTGAATTAATGTTAAACACATTATCATGACATTGCCATAATAAATCTTAAATTATGTTTAAGTAGGAAGATCATCAACGCTTTATGCCAATCAGATTTTCTGTGTATTTATAGCTGCTTCTAATCCCTTAGTCATTAATTTTCCAGGCTGCAGATCTGAATGTAATTAAGAACAAAGTATTGTTGCACATGTGGCTATGAAAATAACATGCTGATGTGATTGATTGTGTTTTTTTTTAAGCCAGGCATGCTTGACACTCACCAATGATAATTCATTCAGATGTTAAGTAATTAAAGTTTTAAACAAGTTGATAAACTTTTTTATGTGATCCCCATGTAAGGAGGCTATCAACAACCTTGGGGATTTGGTGCAGGTAATCAGTGGGAAGAATAATATTTTCTACCTTCCTAGATAAGGTGATCGCTCAGTGGTCGCCAAGACGCTGAGCTTGTCGATCAAAAAGGGCAGCAGCTCGGCGTTTCGATCTCTAGCACCACATAACGGAGTGAGCCCCCATCATTACTTGTCCCAGCTTCTGCCTACCTAGCGGTTCAAAAGCACGTAAAAATGCAAGTAAAAAAATAGAAACCACTTTTCCTTTTCCCATTCCCTCCATACTCCCGGGGAAAGGAAAAGTGTTTCCTATTTTTCTACTTGCATTTTTACGCGCTTTTGAACCGCTAGGTAGGCAGAAGCTGGGACAAGTCATGGGGGCTCACTCCGTTATGTGGTGCTAGAGATCGAAACGCCGAGCTGCTGCCCTCTTTGATCGACAAGCTCAGCGTCTTGGCCACTGAGCGACCACCTTATGTAGGAAGGTAGAAAATATTATTCTTCCCACTGATTACGTGCACCAAATCCCCAAGGTTGTTGAACCCTGTTCCCTCTCCACTCCACTAACCTGCTTTCCAGCTCCGTTCTCCGGTGCAGGGCCACAGAAGAAGACCCAATTGATCATCTGAGACTCAGGAGGCAGAGACTAGATGGGGACAGGGCCACCCAGAGGTGGTATTTGCCAGTTCTCCAAACTACTCAACATTTCCACTACTGGTTCACCAGAAACAATCAGAACCGGCTGAATATCACTTCTGCTCCAGACTAGGCAGGGATGAACAGACTAAGCTCCCAGGTTGATCTGGAGCTGTCCAAAGTTCTGAAAGGGAAACTGGAATGCTACTTGGGTTTTAATTTCCATCTGGCAATGATTATAGTGCAGAACTAACAGTGCGCGGAAATATCCCCTCCGGTTTTAGGAAAACCCTTCTCCAAATCTTAGAAGGAAACATCTGGCTTATTTCCTTATTTCCAGGGTTCCTCGGAATTTCTTTTGGTCTTCTTTCATAAATCCGTTGGACGTGGAGAAGGCGAGTATTGTGTTGTTTAAGAATTAATAGTTGAGAAAACTTCCATGCGAGTTTAATCCCTTTGTCAGCAAAAAAAAAAAAGGGCTGTTTTTGTCTCTCTCCAATCTAAAGGACCTGGAACATTGACTAGCCTCCCACAGAGAGGGCCTCCTTCAGGGTGCCATCTACCGGTCAATGCCAGCTGGCGACCCCCAGGGGGAGGGCCTTCTCTGTGGCGGGGCCGGCCCTCTGGAATGACCTGCCCCCTGACCTTCGCACCATCACGGACCTACGCCTCTTCCGCCGGGCGCTCAAAACACACTTTTTCCATCTGGCTGGCCTGGCATAGATTAAATGATTAATTTTAAATATAACGTTTTAATAATTTTTAATTACATTTTAGCACAGACTTACTCATTCTTTAATTCTATTTTATACTGTGATTATATGTTATGGGTGTTTTTATTCTTTCTGTGCACCGCCCTGAGTCCCACCAGGGAGATAGGGCGGTATAGAAATTTGATCAAACAAACAAACAAACAAACAAACAAACAAACAAACAAACAGCTTATTTACATACTAAAATGCTGCTTTTGGGGGGAGAATTGCCCTATCTAGAATATTGTATACCGGAGGCAATTCTGATCATCTGCAATATGATAGCACCTGTGTCACTTTCACTTAAGTAAGCCAACTTCAGGCACCAGATGCTTACCTGACATTCATCTTCTGAACTGACACCTGGGATAGTTTGATTGATTCCAGTGGTCCATGAATTTATAAAATAATCAGGATATTAATGCACAGAGCAATTCTGCAAACGACAGCTTTCAACAGGAGATGCTTTAGTAATCTCAGTAGGGGTTTTAGTCAGTCCAGATCCATTAAAATTAGATAAAATGGCTATGGGAAACTTGAAGTTTGCCAGTGCATGGAGCGACTTGGCTGTCCATGTTAATTATGGTGCATGAAAGGATATATTTTCCAGAAACGTTGCAATTTAATTGGACAATTAGTTGTCTCATGGTAGCACCATAATAATATCATTCTTCATTCCATCCTCCCTTTCTGTGTGTATCTGTGTGAGTGTTTGAAACAGAGATGATGGCTACCACTCCTTTTTTTTATGACCCCATAATCCCTTAATGTGTGGTATAGCAACTAAATAGCAGAGCATTTACTGGCTGGATACCCTTCCTGACACCACACAGAGTTCACAGCAATTTTTTTTTTATTTCCTAGGAGAGAAACATTTGCTGCTACTTAGGATTGAACCCTCAATCTTCTGAGTGGGAGGCAAACACCTTCACCCCTAGGCCACCATGCCACTGACTCTCCGATGATATCATTGAGATAGAAAAAGGAAGAATTATCTGCTAAAATCTGAGCAGAAGACCCTCTACTATCTTCGAAGCAATAAGCAATATATTGACAATAAGGATTTATTTTGCAAACTATCCCCTTTTAATCCAAAGAAATCTGGACTGGCATTCCAATTCCTTTCTGGAGCCTGGACCAGAAGTTGGAATTCCAAACATCTTTAGAGTCAAATTTTCACAGCCTTCTAGTAGGATGCCTGCTGAGAAAACAATTGCCCCTTCAGTGGTATTGTGGGATACATTATGTTTCAATGACATTATCTTCAAGTCTTCTTTGAGATAGCGACAGAATGAGGAATGCCCTTTGCTATGCCCTCACATGAGTGAACAGCCTCAGCAAAGCCCGCAATCAATTGGATATCAGCAGATGGTCAGGAGAAAAGAGGGAGGCCAAAGAAAATCTACTGCCAAACATTTCAGGAAGACCTGAAAAACATCGAGCTTAAATGGAAGGATGTACATAGAGATTTTAGCTGTAGACTGAGAACTGTGGAGTATGTTTGTAGCCCAATGCCAGAGGTGGGTTGCTCCTGGTTCGGCCCAGTTCAGCTGAACCGGTAGTGGTAAGGCAGGACGTAAAGTGAGATTTGGACATTAAATGTGAAACCTCCTGGGTCAGGCTAGACAGCCTCTTAGGGACCTTTTACTTCTATATTAAAAGGCGACATAGGCCGTTACTCCTTGCAAAAGAAGGGAAGTAAGTGCCTAACCGCAGAGTTCAATAGTTCTTACAAAACCACAAGGTTCAGCTAAAGTTCACTTAGAGACACGTATGGCTTAAGACAAAAGGAGAAGTAAAGACCCCCAACTCCTTACAAGGCTTGACCCTCAAGGTAACCAATAGAAATGGTTCAAGTGTTTCCGGGTTCAAAACTGCTCTTTGAAAGATATATAAGAATCTTCTTTTTCTATGGATCTTTGTCCGGATGTTAGCATAACTTATTTCTGCTCGGACCTTTGGCCAAAAATAAAAGGCTCATCTCGATCTCGTTCTCCGAGTCTCCTGATTTTCTGAAACAGTGGGATTCAGGCCTGGGTCACAGAACCAGCAGTGACCCAGACCTGCCATTCCCTCGAACCAGTTGCCTCACCAATTTATCCGATCGATAGTATCAGATTGGTCATATTGCCATACAAATTCAATGGGCCTTGCCTCACACAGTTAGAAGTGCTTTGAGTTCGCAAATCTTGTGGCCTTATTCGGTGCGTGGATTTTAACCCCAACTGCTGTGTCTTGGATGAGACTCACAAGTTTCACAACGTCTTTTAAAAAGAAAAAAAGCAGAAATGAGGGAGAGAATGGAGCGAAAGACAAGCTACCCTGGTGAAATCCTGACTCACAGTTCATAGATAGCGAATCGGACACATAGTTCATTCATGCCAATATTTGCAAATAGCCAAAGATCTTTTGCAACATTTGTTTTCATTTGCGTTACAAGTTGCTGGAATTGTTGGGTGGTTACCGACACGAATTGCAAAGGACTGCCTTAATATAGCCAGCTTCACTGCCAAATGTGTGCGGGAATGGATACACCCACCCACCCACACACATATACAAACACAGAAAGCTGAGTCAATCTTGAGGCAGTTAGGATTGAACTGCATACTCAGGGCATAGTTAGCCCGCAATACTACATTCTAACCAGAGGTGGTATTCAGCAGGTTCTGACCAGTTCTGGAGAACCGGTAGCGGAAAATTTGAGTAGTTCGGAGAACTAGTAAACACCACTTTTGACTGGCCCTGCCCCCATCTATTCTCTGCCTCCAAAGTCCCAGCTGATTGGGAGGAAATGGATTTTGCAGCATTCTTCCCTTGCCACGCCCACCAAGCCACGCCCACTGAACCAATAGTAAAAAAAATTGAATCCCACCACTGATTCTAACTACTTTATTTTTTATTTTATTTTTTCAAATTTATACCCCGCCCTTCTCCTTCCAAGGACCCAGTGCCATCAGGAAGAGGTAGAGCGAAAGAAAGAAAGAAAGAAAGAAAGAAAGAAAGAAAGAAAGAAAGAAAGAAAGAAAGAAAGAAAGAAAGAAAGAAAGAAAGGTAGGTAGGTAGGTAGGTAGGTAGGTAGGTAGGTAGGTAGGTAGGTAGGTAGGTGGAGGGAGGGAGAGAGAGAGAGAGAGAGAGAGGTAGGGAGGGAGGGAGGGAGAGAGAGAGAGAGAGAGGTAGGTAGAGAGAGAGAGAGAGGTAGGTAGGTAGGTAGAGAGAGAGAGGTAGGTGGGTGGGTGGGTTGAGGGAGGGAGGGAGGGAGGGAGATAGATAGATAGATGATAGATAGATAGATAGATAGATAGATAGATAGATAGATAGATAGATAGATAGATAGATAGATAGATAGATAGATAGATAGATAGATAGATAGATAGATAAATAGATATAGACAGACAGACAGACAGAGAGATTGTGTGTGAGAAGGTGCATGTTTTTACAAAAATATAGAAAGCCGAAGGCCCTTTGGTTTGTCATCCATCACCCTTTCTCAAAGATGGGCATGTTGCATTTGGATAGTTAAGAGCCACCAGAAGGAGGCTGCTAACAGGATAAAACTATGTATGATAAATAATAGAAGTTCATATTCTCTCTCTCTTCAGCATCATAAAATCACACTTGTCAACTTGCCTGTTGGACGTTGCCATGCAGAGATGCTTCTATTAGAACGCCGTCCCTTCCTTTCTTAACCTCCTATGGCCGGTTTCCCGCTGTGCGAGCTCAAAGTTGCTAATAAATATTCTAGTTGTTAGTTCCCAGCCATCTTCTTGTTTTCTATTTTGACTTTCCCAACCCACAAGGCGTTAGCTGGAAAGGAAACATGTTCCTTTGCTGTGCCCTAGTATTACAAATATTTGCTCCTAATATGCTGAGGTTTCTTGAGTTATTAAGCACGGGGATAATGAAGCCTTTGCCAAAAATAACTAGAATGTGATCTATGCTGGCAAAAGCAACAAAGCAAGGAGTGCATGAACAAATACAATAAATTAGTGCAACTGCAACACAATCTTAGTTCCGGCAGATAGTAATTTATAATTGCATTGGTGTGGTTCGAGGTTTTATGACATGCTCCTCCTCAAATGTTGGCTGTTTCTTTACAAGGCCAGCATGCTAATTAGTACATTATTCAAGGCTGAGATGAGTAATGCTCTTTGGAATCTTATAAGGTTTGTGGGGGGGGGGGGTTGGTTTCTTTCTTGTGCTAACCCAAATTACGCCTGTGGAAGAAATAGTAAAAGTGTAATCAGTCAATCTGGTGCCTATAAATCATTACAAGAAATACCGATATGGATGCGGGTATGTACAAAACCGGAAGGCAAAATTGCAAAACTGCATCTCATCTACTTTGGGCATGTCGTGCAGAGAGATTCACCAGAACTTGTCTCCTAAGTCCACCTCAGGTCTCTCCTTGCGTGGTTCACCAGATATCCCAAATCAATGCCATGAATTAAAGGGGTTTGAAACAAGAACCTTCTTCTCAGCCTCCAAGCAGGATTATCTTCCACTTGTTTGCAAGCTCTAGATGGAAAAGATTTCAAGCCGGTGCAGTTAGATATTATTTAACTCTCAGAAGATGAAAAGGACCAAATAGGAAAAGGAAAAGGTTCCCCTTGCATATATGTGCTAGTCGTTTCCAGCTCTAGTGGGCGGCGCTCATCTCCCTTTCAAAGCTGAAGAGCCAGTGCTGTCCGAAGACGTCGCCATGGTCATGTGGCCAACATGACTAAAAGCCAAAGGTGCACAGAATGCTGTTACCTTCCCACCAAAGGTGGTTCCTATTTTTCTACTTGCGCTTGTTATGTGCTTTCGAACTGTTGGTTGGCAGAAGTTGGGACAAATAACAGGAGCTCACTCGGTTATGGGGCCCTAGGGATTTGAACCGCTGAACTGCCAACCTTCTGATCAACAAAATTAGTGTCTTAGCCACTGAGCCACCATGTCCCTCTCCATAGACATATGGCTGCCCAGTTTTTCATGAACTCTTTCATCTCCTTAAATTCACAAACCTATCGATTTATCGTTGCATTTAGTCTGGTCCTCAGTTACATCTTCTTTTGAGGAAGCTAAAAATTAGGCCAATTGTCTGTTTATCAGGGTGCAGCAGAAATGCTCCATTTTCCTCTTAGAGAGCCGATAGATCGCACTAGGTTGGCAGAAGCTTGGGCAAATAACGGGAGCTCAGTCCATTATGCAACGCTAGGGATTCGAACCGTCGAACTGCTGACCTTTCTGATCCACAAGCTCAGCGTCATAGCCACTGAGCCACCGCAATCCTTAGAGGCCAAATAGAGAGCTCTCCAATTATTCTTCTTGCTCTTGCTTATACGTGCATCAGATGACACAACGTATGTGACAATCGTCCCCCCAACCCAATCAGTATGGCCACCGCTCTCATCCTGATTCGCCACACTAGTTTGGCCTAAATTCTACATCGCTCTAGAAGTCCTCTAGAGGTTTTCCTCCGCAAGTAAGGTTATTTTCTTAAAACGGTTGTTAACATTGTTTGGGATCATCCCAACGTTGTTCCCCCTCTTCCCTTTTGCTTCGTGGCAATTGAAGCATTTTACTGAGTCCTTTTGATGTAACAAACCAGCCCACAAGTGAAGAAACACGATGTCACTTTCACTGTTTTCCTTTGCACATCAAGAGCAAAAATTTGTCTGCAGGCTTCAACGGTGGCAATTCCATTGGGATGGCGACTGTGGAGAGTGGATAAATCAAAAGGTAGCTTCAGTTTTATAAACCGAAGTGACAATTTTTGAAGTAATTGGTAAGGAAATCTGCAAGAAAAGGGATGAATTTATATGCAGGGCAAAGGCTGGGCTGAAAGCAAGTAAATCCAAGAATTAGGACGGAAGGGAAAACCCCAACAAAAGAAGATTTCTGAAGCTCAATTTGGCATTTATTATCCTCATTCAACATCATCCAGAGCTGGTGGGCAGCCTATAGGATCAAAATCATTCCAAAATTTAAGGGCGTTTTGTTGACATTCTGGGTAGAGAACCAGTGTTACAACTCTGGTCCCATAACCAGTGTTAGGGGTAACAAACACCCCATGGGAAAATAAATGCGGAATAGTGTAAATCACCGGACAGCAAAGAGATACGTTGCATTCAACCACAAACAAACTCTAAACACTGACAGTAAGAAAATAAATAGTCTTTACTTTGTAGCAACTAAAATACTTCTTCCGACCAGTGATAATAACTTCTCAAACAATAACAGTCCTTCACCAAAACACAGAGTTATCTTACAGTGATGCAAAACAAATACTTCTTCTATCTTCAGTCTTCAGCTTCTCCCCCAGGGGCAATCAGGAAGCAAAGAAAAGCAAAAGGGTCAAAAAGGGAATGAACTGTGTTACTGAGCTTCCCTTTATGGTAGAGCTGAGAAGCACAGCCAATCAGAATTCAACATAGTTCTTAAAGCTACATATACTCTTTAAGAATACAGGCTTATATATATTGTCAACCCAACATAAGTTTGAATATCCAAACACCTTTTGACCCCTGGGAATTGTCCCACTAAAAGTAAAGAAAGTGGATATAAATTGTAGCTACTTCGTTTTTCCTAATTTAGGACTATTTATTTGACAACCATTCAAAGTTATAACATTGCTAAAAACAGTTGTTTACACCCGGTCCTCATACTTATGACCTTTCCAGCATTTCTGTGGTCACAGGATCAAAATCCAGGTGTTTGGTGGCTGGTATATATGTCTGAGGGACGTGGCGGCTCAGTGGCTAAGATGCTGAGCTTCCCAATCAGAAAGGTCGATAGTTCGGCAGTTCAACTACACGCCGAAGATGCGCGGAACGCTGTTACCTTCCCACCAAAGGTGGTTCCTATTTTTCTACTTGCATTTTTACGTGCTTTCGAAACAGCTTTCGAACTGCCAGAAGTTGGGAGAAGTAAGGGGAGCTCACTCCGTTACACGGCACTAGGGTTATGAACCACTGAACTGCCGACCTTTCTGATCAACACGCTCAGCATCTTAGCCACTGAGCCTCAGCATCCCTCATCTGCCTCCTAGGGATGGTTCACTTAGGTTCTCTGCAGAAGAAGAGACTAGATGATCATCGTGGTCCTTTTCAGTTGTCTAATTCCTCTCTTCCTAGGAGGTTGAAGGATCTTCACATCTTCTGCAAACCTTCCTAGAGAACCCAGAATATTATTTGGAGAAAGCTCCCCCCTCTATTTCTTCTTCTTCTTCTTCTTCTTCTTCTTCTTCTTCTTCTTCTTCTTCTTCTTCTTCTTCTTCTTCTTCTTCTTCTTCTTCTTCTTCTTCTTCTTCTTCTTCTTCTTCTTCTTCTTCTTCTTCTTCTTCTTCTTCTTCTTCTTCTTCTTCTTCTTCTTCTTCTTCTTCTTCTTCTCCTCCTTCTTCTTCAAACACAGCCATTTCCCCCTGCATGCTTCTCTCAATTTTGCAGTGTAGTTCTCAGCAAAGCTAATTGTGCACACAACTTCTTTTTCTGCTTTCCGAAGACCTCGTCTGGGCCAAAACCACCTTTAAACCTCCAGTTGGCCTCCTTCAGAAAGGCAGCAGACCCATATCCTGACCCCTGGAAGGAGGCAAAGTGCCAATAAAGCCCCCCTCCAAATTGTGTAGATTTAAATGACCAACAGCTTCATCTGACCAGCTTCCACTTCCCATATGCTGCAGCTTCGCTCTCTGATTTAATGGGAAGGAAGACAAGTCTGTCCTAATAATTCTGCAGATGGCATGCAGTGAGAGGGGCTGAAAACTCAACTAACAACTACACCACAAAGCAAAAAAGGGGGGGGGAATGATGCTTTACCACCGCTTCCATTGCCAAGCGTGTAGATGTCACACTTGTGCGATTCCTCATTTGGTATTAGGTGTTGATTGCTCATTAAGGCAAGCAGCTTGCTAACTCCAGCAATGCACCATTCCTTTTCAGTGACCGAAATGATGGTTGGGGGGGGGGGGGAAGGGGGAGGAAGAATCCCATTCTTTAAAAAAAAAAAAACATATCCCAGAAACAAGATGGTGATAAAAAGAAGAAGAAAACCTCTGGATAATTTTATTTAAAGATAAATAATCCATTAGCAAATACTGCAGTCTCAACCATAGCAATAGCAATAGCACTTGGGTTTGTATATTTCCCCCATAGTGCTTTACAGCACTTTCTGGGCAGTTTACAGAGTCAGTATATGACACACACACACTCATCAATTTGGGTCCACATTTTACTGACCTCGGAGGACGGAAGGCTGAGTCAACCTTGAGCTGATCAGGATCAAACTCCTGGCAGTCAGCAGAGTTAGCCTGCAATTTTGCATTCTAACCACTGTGCCACCATGACCCTTCCTTCCTTCCTTCCTTCCTTCCTTCCTTCCTTCCTTCCTTCCTTCCTTCCTTCCTTCCTCATTTTCCACTTGCCAATAGCGCTTAGACTTATAGCCTCTTCCACCAACGTCTAAAGACACACTTCTTCCATCTATCTGGCCTGGCCTAATTTCCGAGACTATTTTATCAACTGTTTTTAAATTGATTTAAAGTTTTAATAAGTGGGTCTTAAATTGATTTTAGCACAGGGTATTGTTTAATTTAATAGGATTTTATATTGATTATTTACGACGTATTTATTCTTTTTATATATGTTTGTACCCGTGTTCTTAATCTCCTGTGCACCGCCCCGAGTCCCTTATGGGAGAGGGCTGCGGTATATAAGTTAAAGAAGAAATAAGTTAAAGAAGAAATATCCCGCTTAAGAGTGCTTTACGGTCATCTCTAAGTGGGTTACAGACTCAGCCTATCACCCCCAACAATCTGGATCCTCATTTTACCCACCTCGGAAGAATGGAAGGCTGAGTCAACCTTGAGCCAAGGAGAATCGAACTACTGACGGTCAGCAGAATTAGCCTGCAATACTGCATTCTAACCACTGCACCATCAGGGCTCTTTTCCACTTTGAGCTACTGATCAGCCGAATGAGAATTGCATCTGTCTGAAACAATGCAAGTAAGAAAAGATGGGATGAATGATGTTGGGCTATGTACAAAAAGAGAAGATAACAAAATAGGATTCCTTCCATTCCATGTGCTTTGTAGTCTCCTTAACTGCTTCCATTGGCTGATGTGGAGGGGGGAAAGACCTTTGAGAAGAGGTACTTTATGCAGTGGCTCAGTGGCCAAGACGCTGAGCTTGTCGATCAGAAAGATTGGCAGTTTAGCGGTTCGAATCCCTCGCACCGCAGAATGGAGTGAGCTCCCGGGACTTGTCCCAGTTTCTGCCAACCTAGCAGTTCGAAAACACATACAAAATGCAAGAAGAAAAATAGGAACCCCCTTTGTTGGGAAGGGAACAGCATTCCGTGCGCCTTCGGTGTTGAGTCATGCCGGCCACATGACCACAGAAACGTCTTCGGACAGCGCTAGCCCTTCGGCTTTGAAACGGAGATGAGCACCGCCCCCAAGAGTCAGGAACAACTAGCACATATGTGCGAGGGGAGCTTTTACCTTTACTTTATGCATTCTTCATCTTTTGGTTTAACTGGAAGTGTGGAAACCAAAAAAGCTGAAGACAGCTGGAGGCCCATCATAGGCAAGATGGCACCTTGTTTACCTTACAAGCAAGGGAACTGCGCCAAAGGAGAATTCCATCATTTCTTCTGAAAAATAAAGAAACTCGTTCCTTTTCTTGGATGGGGGTTTAAGAAATACAAAAGGCCTTTTCAGCATAACATAGATAATTGAAATCCTTCCTTGTGGAAGCTGCAACTTTCCATCAAACAGTTTCAGAAGAGAAGACGGTAGGATGCACGCCATAATCCAGGTCACGTGGTATGAGACAGAGTCCCTACCTCCCTATTTATTTTCTGGCTCCTTACATGGGGTGGGAAGTCAGTTCAAGCTGCACCTGAAGCTAAGGAAGATCAGTCAGTTTGGTACACCAGCTAAGGAGCTTTTATGGCTGAGAACTGCGTTTAATCTCGCTTTTATTCTCCAGCTCCCTGCGTAGGGAGCATGATCAGCAGTGTCAAAGCTCCTCTTGATGCTGTCTCATAAATCTATAGTAATATCCGTTTAAAGAGGAAGGGACCCAAGATTGCTGGGTGGAAGCTGCTTCCATCATGCCGTGTGAACATGCTAATTATCTTCCCAGAAAATAAGATGGCTCCCCAGAGGCCAGACATTTTAGAAATGGCTTCTGTGTGACTTATTCATCTGCAAACAATTCTCATAAAGGCATGATTCATGTTTTTATGAGCGTACACATTTCAGCTCTGGTTGCCAGCTCTGGATCCAAGCTATTGTTTTGTTGAAGGCTGAGAAAATGCATCGGAAAGGGACGGACTCAAGTTGGCTTTGAAGAATAATCTATTTCCGTTCTGTATGGATTCACTCGTAAGCCCGATTCTGCATCCCTTCCTCATTTCCTTCCCTTTCTGGATGCGTAGATGTGAGTTTTTGGCAAATCTGATCTGTATGGATGAAAACCAATCCTGTGCAATGTTTGGAAGCCAGATTAAGATCGACAAAATATGTGTCTATCCAATATCTGATATCGAACAAAGAGAAATGTCACCCCAATTTTTGCATGCTCCAAGAACTAAAGGTAAAAGTTCCCCCCACACATGCGTGCTAGTCGTTTCTGGCTCTAGGGGGCAATGCTCATCTCCCTTTCAAAGCCAAAGAGCCAGCGCTGTCTGAAGACGTCTCTGTGGTCATGTGGCCAGCATGACTAAATGCCGAAGGCGCACGGAATGCTGTTACCTTCTCACCAATGGTGGTCCCTGTTTTTCTACTTGCATTTTTTACGTGCTTTCAAACTGCTAGGTTAGCAGAAGCTGGAACAAGTAACAGGAGCTCAGTCTGTTATGTGGTGCTAGGGATTCGAACCTCTGAACTGCCAAACTTCTGAGCGACAAGCTCGGCGTCTTAGCCTCTGAGCCACCACGTCCCTGAACTGTGTCTAGCAGTGTGCAAACACACGTACGCATGGATAGGAAAAGATCTAGTAAGTCTATAGCAAGATACTCCGATCAAATATTTAATCTGATCATTTTATGTATTATTAATATGTTCATTGATTACCTCTTTTTATGATTTGTTTCATTGGTTTTTCTAAGAGGACAAATTGCTTAAATCTTTTGTCTCGGTGTCTCTACTGTGTTTGATTTTTTCAAAGCTTTGTTTTATTGCTCGGCTAATTTAATTTCCTACATTTTGCTATAGCAGGTTGCTTCGGTATCTCTTTTTATCTTATTCACGTTTGACTCTCTTCTTACATTTTCATCTTGTGATTTTATTGCTCTTTCCAGATGTTGACATCTATTACTTTCTACAAACCTCAAGTAACCCGTTTCAAATATAAATAATAAATACATTTGATCATCATGTTTGAAAAATGGTGTGGGTTTTTTAAAGGCACTGAGCTTGTTGATCAGAAAGGTCGGCAGTTGGGCGGTTCGAATCCCTAGCGCCACATAACAGAGGGAGCTCCCATTACTTGTCTCAGCTTCTGCCAACCTAGCAGTTCGAAAGCATGTAAAAATGCGAGTAGAAAAATAGGGACCACCTTTGGTGGGAAGATAACAGCTTTCTGTGCGCCTTTGGCATTTACTCATGCTGGGCCACATGACCCCGGAGACGTCTTCGGACAGCGCTGGCTCTATGGCTTGAAATGGAGATGAGCAACGTCCCCTAGAGTCGGGAACAACTAGCACATATAATAATTAATAATAATAATAATTTTTTATTTATATACCGCATCCTCTCCCCTGGGGGACTCGGAGCGGTGCACAGGGAAATTAAAATAACTATAAAAATACATAAATAGAATGAATAAAAAACAAATTAGAATGAATAAAAAACAAAGGGATAGAATCTAGATCGCGTGAAGTGTTAATGCCACTGTATAGTGCCTTGGTAAGGCCACACTTGGAATACTGCATACAGTTTTGGTCGCCACGATGTAGAAAAGACGTGGAGACTCTGGAAAGAGTGCAAAGAAGAGCAACCAAGATGATTAGAGGACTGGAGACTAAGACATATGAAGAACGGTTGCAGGAGCTGGGTATGTCTAGTTTGATGAAGAGAAGGACCAGGGGAGACATGATAGCAGTGTTCCGATATCTCAGAGGGTGCCACAAAGAAGAGGGAGTCAAACTATTCTCCAAGGCACCTGGGGGCAGGACAAGAAGCAACGGGTGGAAACTAACCAAGGAGAGAAGCAACTTAGAACTAAGGAGAAATTTCCTAACAGTAAGAACAATTAACCTCTGGAATAGCTTGCCTCCAGCAGTTGTGAATGCCCCAACCCTGGAAGTCTTTAAAAAGATGTTAGACAACCATTTGTCTGAAATGGTATAAGGTTCCTGCCCATGCAGGGGGTTGGACTAGAAGACCTACAAGGTCCCTTCCAACTCTGCTATTGTATTATTGTATTATTGTAAATTAAACTAGATTATCCCTGCGCTAAAATCCCCAAATATATATTCCCTAAAATCCCTTTCACCCTATTAGACGGAGACTAACCAAGGCCGGCCAAGCAGAAAAAGTGTGTTTTAAGTTTTTGACGGAAGGAGCGGAGGTCCGTAGTTGTTCTGATATCGGGGGGAAGGTCGTTCCAGAGGGCTGGGCCCGCCACAGAGAAGGCCCTTCCCCTTCTATGTGCAAGGGGAACCTTTACCTTATCCTGGCTTATTCTCTAAATCATGTTTAGTTATCACACTATTTCCCAAAACAGTGTTTCCCAACTTAGCAACTTTGACATATGTGAACGACTCCCAGAATTTCTTGCTGGCTGGAGAATTCTGGAAGCTGAAGTCCACTCATTTCAAATTTTCCCAGATTGAGAAACATTGTCTTAAACAAAGGACACCATAGGTAACTTTGTTTGTAAACCCAATCACTGGCTGTTTTCTAGTTGCTGATTAACAGGTTTAATTTCATTGCCGTACTGTTTATTTAATAAAAATGTGTCTCTTTATTCTCTTCATAACTCCTATTTCAATAGGTGGTACAAGTTCTAAATCATCTTAGTGTTGATAAATAGTTTATGGTAAGATGCTTTTATTTGTCCCTTTTCCAAGAAAAGCCTGAGTTAATCTCTATATTGTCTCTGATGCTGTCAGAATATGAAAGATAAATGTCTTTAATCCACTTAATATTCTCCTGATCATACTCACTTATTTAATTTTAAAGATGCTACCAATGCAAATTCAAGGATTGCCTCTCCCTGATATACATAAGTGGCTGTGAAAGAAGACTTAACCGTTAGTGGGGGGGGGGGGGGAGAGGGATTTAAAATTTAATCCTTCGCTATTGCATCACTCAATAAATTGACTTAAACTCCAAATCTGTTAAATAGATTACAGCACAGACCACGGAGCCAAATATTTGGAGGAACAACGCAATCTGTTGAATGGATGAAATTGCCTTCTCTCTTTATAGAAAATATAATAATTATATTTTTGTTCTTGGACATCCATGTCCAAGTCTCTTTTTGGTGAATGATGCTCTTGGTATGACTTTGGACTACTTCTTTTTTCAATCCACTTCACACTTCTGTTTGCAGAAATAACCTTCGAAGCACCTTGAACTTCTGAAGGAAAGATAGGATGCAAATCTAGTAGATCAATAAAATTTAGGTGTAACCTCAAACTCGGCTATGTGCTTGCACTCTTGCATCATATGTGCGCATTTGCCACCTTGAGAATCCCTCAAATGATTTTTTTTAATTTTATTTAAATTTATATCCCGCCCTTCTCCACAGAGGACCCAGGGCGGTGCACAGGAAATTTAAAAACATACAAAATACAAAAGATAAATATATAATTTAAAATAACTATTAAACAATCCTATCCTATGCTAAAACCAAATTTTAAAATACCCAATTTAAAACTTCCTAAAAAGTCCCCATGGGAGGTTAGGCTAGGCCGGCTTGTTGGAACAAGTATGTCTTTAGACATTGGCGGAAGAGGCGGAGGTCGGTAATGGTGCGTAATTCAGGGGGCTGGGCCCGCCACAGAGAAGGCTCTTCCCCTGGGTGTCGCCAGTCGGCATTGTCCGGCCGACGGCACCCTGAGAAGGCCCTTTCTGTGGGAGCGTATCGGTCTAAGGGATGTATGGGGCAAGAGGCGGTCTCGCATATAACTAGGCCCCGAGCCATGGATCAGCCACATCCTAGGAGAATGCTGTTCACAACTGAAAAAGGAGAGGTATTGGATGTAGATTCACCAATTCTGCTCTCCCTTCAAAACTGCCACCCATTTCGAAACAAGATAGGCAAGCAAATAAATGTAATCAATCAATAAAATTAGAAAGCCACAGTAGATACAACTCTTTGATGAAGGTAAAACTAGGAAGCACCTGAAGGCCAGACAAGGAATAACGGATGGAAACTGAATAAAGAGAGATTCAACTTGGAAATAAGGAAAGATTTTCTGACAATAAGGGCAATCCACCAATAGAACCTCTAGCCTTCGGAAATTGTGGAGTTCCATCACTGGAGGCTTTCAAGGAGAGACTGGACTGCCATCTGTCAAAAATGGTGTAGGGTCTGCTTGGGCTACGAGTTGGACTAGATCACCTACAAGCTCCCATCCAACTCTGTTAATCTGTATGTCTGTATCAGGGGTGGGTTTCTGCAGGTTCGCACCTACTCCCGAGAACCGGTAGGTGAAATTTAGAGAACCGGTGAGAGGGAGTTCCACCGGCGTACCTGGAAGTAAATCTGGCCCACCACTGCCAGTGACCCAATGGGAAGGAAAGGAAAGGAAGAAAGAAAGGAAAGAAGAAAAGAAAGAAGAAAGAAAGAAAGAAAGAAAGAAAGAAAGAAAGAAAGAAAGAAAGAAAGAAAGAAAGAAAGAAAGAAAGAAAGAAAGAAAGAAAGAAAGAAAGAAAGAATTTATCATCACAATTGAGTCCAAAATTTTGGTTGCTAAGCAAGAGCGTTGTTAAATGAGTTTCACCACATTTTAAAAGGTGGCCACTCCCACCTGTCATATGACTGCCAAGCCACGTCCACAAAATAGGCCACACCTACAGAGTAGGTTCTAAAAAATTTGAAACCCACCCCTGGTCTGTATGCTAGATGGTGTTTATTAAAAATACTGAGGAATGAAATGTCTGCAGTTCCACCCTTGGCAGTAATGGTTGGTTGCAAGACCTAACTCCACCCATCACGTTTGTTATTGTCACAGCTAGTTGTTGTTCCGTCACAGTGCCTGACTCTTTGCGACCCAAGGCATTGTAGCATGCCAGGCCGATCTGTCCTCCACCTTCTCCCAGAGTTGATCAAGCTCATGCTCTGACCTAGCTATCCAACCATCTCATCCTGTGCTGTCCCTGTTACAGGTGGCATGTCGCCCGTAGCGACAGATGTTCATAACCACCCAACAGACTAAACCTGTAGTGTGTGGGTGGGTTGATACTGGTTCTCATCTGAAATTTTACAATGTTGCTTGGTTACCATGAAAAGGGGAAGATGTTACAGGTGGTATGTCTACCTTATGTGCAGCTCTATCATTCCTCTCTATTGTAGTTGGTTCCTATATCCCATGGCCACTCTAGGATTCATCTCCATTGTTCCTGTGATGCATTTCCTTTTCCTGCTGTATTGCTCACTCTCAAATAAAATGGTTTCTGCAGGGTGATGGCTTGTAGTGAGCTTCCTTACCCTACATCAGGGATGTCCAAACTTGGGAACTTTAAGACTTGTGGACTTCAATTCCCAGAATTCCCCAGCCAGCATAGCTGGCTGCGGAATTCTGGGAGTTGAAGTCCACAAATCTTAAAGTTCCCAAAATGTAAATGTAAATGTAAATTTTTATTTGTAGCCCGCTCTCTCTCCCCAGAGGGACTCGAGGCGGGGCACAGGAGAATTAAAAACAATAAACACAAACAAAGTACAAAATTTAAAATCACAATTAAACATGTCCTGCGCTAAAAACATCTATAAAAACTAAAAATTGTCCCTAAAACCCCTTAACACTATAACTAATTAAAATTACCCTAGGCCAGCCAAACGGAAGAAATTAGTTTTTAAAAGCTGTCGGAAGGAGCGAAGGTCAGTGGTCGTTCTGATTTCGGGGGGAAGGTCGTTCCAGAGGGCCGGGCCCGCCACAGAGAAGGCCCTTCCCCTGGACGTCGCCCGCTGGCACAGCCTAGTGGACGGCACCCGGAGAAGTAATACAATACAATACAATAGCAGAGTTGGAAGGGACCTTGTAGGTCTTCTAGTCCAACCCCCTGCATGGGCAGGAATCTTATACCATTTCAGACAAATGGCTGTCTAACATCTTTTTAAAGACTTCCAGGGTTGGGGCATTCACAACTGCTGGAGGCAAGCTGTTCCAGAGGTTAATTGTTCTTACTGTTAGGAAATTTCTCCTTAGTTCTAAGTTGCTTCTCTCCTTGGTTAGTTTCCACCCATTGCTCCTTGTCCTGCCCCCAGGTGTCTTGGAGAAAAGTTTGACTCCCTCTTCTTTGTGGCACCCTCTGAGATATCGGAACACTGCTATCATGTCTCCCCTGGTCCTTCTCTTCATCAAACTAGACATACCCAGTTCCTGCAGCCGTTCTTCATATGTCTTAGTCTCCAGTCCTCTAATCATCTTGGTTGCTCTTCTTTGCACTCTTTCCAGAGTCTCCACGTCTTTTCTACATCGTGGCGACCAAAACTGTATGCAGTATTCCAAGTGTGGCCTTACCAAGGCACTATACAGTGGCATTAACACTTCACGCGATCTAGATTCTATCCCTCTGTTGATGCAGCCTAGAACTGTGTTGGCTTTTTTGGCAGCTGCTGCACACTGCTGGCTCATATTTAAATGGTTGTCCACTAGGATTCCGAGATCCCTCTCACAGTTGCTACTATTGAGCAAGGTACCACCTATACTGTACTTGTGCATTTGGTTTTTCTTGCCTATATGTAGGACCTTACTTTTTTCACAATTGAATTTCATTTTATTAGACAGTGCCCAATGTTCAAGTTTATCTAGATCCTTCTGTATCTTAAGCCTATCTTCTGGAGTGTTGGCTATTCCTGCCAGCTTGGTGTCGTCTGCGAATTTGATGAGTTCCCCATTTATCCCCTCATCCAAATCGTTGATGAAGATGTTAAAGAGTACTGGGCCTAAAACAGAGCCTTGGGGGACTCCACTGCATACTTCCTTCCATGTAGATGCAGTTCCATTGAGGACTACACGTTGAGTGCGGTTGGTCAGCCAGTTACGAATCCATTTGGTGGTGGTGCTGTCTAACCCACAATTTTCTACTTTATCTAATAGTAGGTTATGGTCTACTTTATCAAATGCCTTACTGAAGTCCAGGTAAATTATATCAGTCCAGGTAGATTATAGTCCCTCTCTGTGGGAGCGAATCGGTCGCAGGGATGTATGAGGCAGAATGCGATCCCGCAGATAGCTAGGTCCCGTGGCATGGAGCGCTTTAAAGATAGTAACTAACACCTTGAAGCGCACCCGAAAGACGACAGGCAGCCAGTACAGCTCGCGCAGGAGCGGTGTTACATGGGAGAACCTAGAGACATCCCTGCCCTACATGAAACAGTCTCTTTCTCCATTTGCTGTTGGAGCTAGTAGCGCTATTCTAAACATCCAGACCGCTAACTTTCCTGGAAAGGCAAGGGAATAACCTTCGCCCTCTGCATATAAAGCAAAAGGTTCCAGCTTTGAGCTAGTGGCTTTGCATCCACCTCTGACTGTAACTTATTCTCCGGTGCAAGAAATGCAGTAACTCCTGCTTCAGAGAGAACAAATGAAGTTATTTCCCATTCCGAGAAGTTCATGTCACCTGCGAGGCATCCATTGTGCTAAAAAAAAATGCCAATGACAGAGACAGTCTAGCATAAGGGGTGGAGGGGCAGCACTACCCTCGCCCCGAGGCAGACCCCACACCGATGAAAATGACCTGATTTTTGTCTCCAAAGCAATTTCCTTCTGACAAGGCTAAAGAGCCGATAAGGGTATTGGTTCCTGCAGTTGCTGCTGAAGCTTTGCGGTGCTAACTTGAAATATTTTCTTGACATTACGTTATCTCTTTAGTATGCTGTGTCACCAGAATAGTCAGAAACCATTGCTAAGGAATGCTCTCTTAGGTTTAATGGGCACAGTTCAGGAGGTTCGTACTCACTCGCCGTCTTCCTTGTAACTAACCACCATTAAAATGCCAGCGAGTACTTCTCTGCTCATCTAAGGCGGTATCCTGCAAGCCCTCTCTGCAAGATTTACTTGTTAGCACAACTCCATCTTTGAGACACAAAAGCCAAATTGCCCAGGTAAGGGTTGTGTTTGCTGTTGGAGCTGGGAAGCACTTCTAAAACAAAGCAATGGATCGTTTTTGCTTCAGCCTGAAAGGATCCTTGCATAAGGCTCCTGAACAATAATCCTTGGGCATCAAAAGGAAATACGTTTGTCCCATTAATATTTGGGGAATATAACTGATGCAGTGTAGTGAACAAGGCATTGCTCTGTTCAGGGGTGGGATTCAGCCAGTTTGGAATGGTTTGGGGAAACCAGTTGTTATGATTTTGCTCAGTTTGGAGAACTGTTAAAATCGACCACTGGCTAGCTTGCCTATCCCACCCTGCCCTGCCCTGCCCTGCCCTGCCCTGCCCTGCCCTGCCCTGCCCTGCCCTGCCCTGCCCTGCCCTGCCCTGCCCTGCCCTGCCCTGCCCTGCCCTATATATTATCTTCCCTTTGCCACATGGTCCAGGCTGCCCAGCTAATCTCTGTGCCTCACCTGCTCTGCTCACAAAAGGTAAGCATGCCACCCACTCGCCCTTCACCTTGGGTCAGAGCCCAGGGATATGCCATTCTCCAGCTCTGGCCTTGCCCTGGAGCCTCCGCCTGCTCGCTGCCTATCTCAACTGATTCGGGGAATGCATCATTCCCTGGCTCCAGCCTTGCCCCAGGCCTCTGCCCACATGCTGCCCCCCCCTCTGGTCTCAAACTACCAGACAGTTCTTACCTAAGTGAGATAGGAAGGAGAGACTGTGTCATGGGCCAAGGACCCCAGACTCTGAATCTGATTCTAAGGATGCTACTCCAACAGAACCTGTGGAATGTCGGCCTCAGGAGACAGCAAGCCAAGAGTCACAGGAGGCTGATCAAAGCCAGCCATCACCTGGACAGTTGGAGCTGTCAGATGAGGATAACGTAAGTGGAATGAAGAGCAGAGCAGAGCAGAGACATTTTATGACATCTTGCCAAGCAAGGGACTGATGACAGTTGGTTGCAACTGGAGGCAGCTCCTATGTTGCTTTGCTGGAAACAACTGATTTTTGGCTCTTATAAAATGTTCCTGTGGTTTCTGCCTGTTAATTTCTGACTCTGGGCTGGCTGACCAGGCTCTCAGAACCTTGGACTGATTTTGGACTATTCTGCTGCGTGCTCCATTTGCCATCAAATTATTCAAACAAGCCTGTAAGAGATTCTGTTTTTGGTTTGCATGATTGACTGGTCTTTGGTCGCGAATAAACTGGGCTATTATAGCAACTGTGTATCAGGCAGTATTCGAAGCCTGAGCTAGGACACATTGAACAAACTTGTAAATAAATAAATAAAGCGGACATGAACCCAAATTAACCTGCTCTGCTCACTTCTACACTTTCTGGCTCATAGTCATTCAATTGTAATTCACTGCTAACAGCAACCAAGTTCCCAGTGGAAATCTATATTACTAGGCTCTGAATCTGAACAGCTTTGATGCAAAGTGAATTCTTTTCTCTTTAAAAAGAATATGACGACTTTATATTCTGAATAGGGAATATGCAGGATGATTTACAGGAGGCCATGCCGCTAATTAATACCGGACTTAAAAGCATATTAACGTCACATCCCCAATATGCTACAGGTTCACTATAATATATTTAATATTGAAAAGGCTTTCATTGAACAGATGGGCTTAATGATGTAGAGAGGGAAAATTGCACCTGTAAATATAAGCAAAGACCTCTGTACTTTCACATTCAAGGTTTCTTTCTCTCCCTACCCCCTCCTGCAAATTTGGAAATTCTATCATGATCCTCAGTTGCCTATAACAAAAGTTTTAGTGGTCACAAGAGAGTGATTACACCAAGATCTTTGTTTTCCGGATTATCTTTCTTCCTTACCCTCCCATGGATATTAATTGGGTTGCTATGGAAGCAACTTTCAACATCCAATTAGTGGATATCAACCCCACTGAAGAATTCTCAGTATTACTTTAGGTTACCACTGTGGGTTTCTCTCGACATCAACAATGGAAGACCAAAGGGAGGAAATTAACAGGAAGTCATCCATGCATTGTCATTCGCTTCCAGTGTTTACTTCGAGGAGACAATCCCCAAATCCCAGAGCTTGTAACATTCAAAGGAAGAAATCTTTCATTGCGTTACACAAAAGGACCGCATCAAATCACATTCTTTCTGCTTTGAAATGCGGCGTGAATTTCAAACCCTCATCAGGGCACGGATGTTTGAAGGAACGCTATCTCTTCCTTACACACAGACACACATGCATGAAGAATAATTATTTCATACTTGCATTTTCTGAGCAAGAAGAAATCCATGGGACAACAGGAGTGGGCAGAACTTCAAAGAAGAATCATAGAGTTAAAAAACACTATTTGGGTTATTCAATCTCATCCCTACTCGGTACTGAAATTCGATTTAAAATATTCTACCCTTATATGGATCCTTCTTTGGTTTCCCCCTTATATGGTTTTCCTAGTTGCAATGGATGGCTGTGAATGTTGGACCATAAGGAAGGCTGACCGCCAAAGAATGGAGGCCTTTGAACTCTGGTGCTGGAGAAGATTTCTGCGAGTCCCTTGGACTGCAAGGTGATCCCAACTGCTCAGTCTTAGAGATCTGCTCTTGAGAAGGCAGGATCCTGAAGAGGAAACTCAAAGACTTTGGCACAAAATGAGAAGGAAGGACTCCCTGGAGAAGAGCCTCTTGCTGGGAATGATGGAGGGCAAAAGAAGAAGGGGACAACAGAGAATGAGGTGGTTGGATGGTGTCACTGAAGCAGTCAGCATGAACTGAAATGGACTCCAGAAGATGGGAGAGGACAGGAAGGCCTGAAGGAACATTGCAAAAATTTTCAGGCACCGAACCAGTAGTAATGCTGTCAGGAACCCCCCCCCCCCCCCTGGAGGAGACCAAGTTGAATGCCCAATGCCAAAGGACAAGTGTACCTTTATGAGCCTTCTTAGGAATCTTCTGGGACTTTGGGAAGGTTAGAGGATCCAAGAAACCTTCTAGTTACCATATAAAACCATATATTATTTCCAGAGAGCTGTTGTTGTTTATATATGGTCGGGACTCTTTAGCTACAGATAAAGCCTGTGTTGACACGGCACTATTTCCTTGATCATAAAAGAGGAAGCCTGCATTAGCATTTCAGAAGGTGGGGGAACAATGAACCCCCCTAAAAAAAAAACCTCCTGGCACAGCTCTGTTGCTAACCTCTAATCAGACGGTGGTCACATCCATCTAAGGTTTACTTCTTTACGCTTTTGTGTTCGTTTTGAGAAGACGCAAATAAACAGCCTTCATGTCATATGGGACTACACTCCTGAGATCTCCAGCTGGTGTAATGCTGCTTTTTCCTTCCACCCCCAAACCCACCCCCCCGCCCCCCACTTCTTTTATTCATCAGAGAATGGCTTTTGTTTTTATTCATACTGTGGCCATCAATATTCAGCTTCGCTTGCGACTCAAAAGAGAGAGCTTTGAACGCGTCTTCTGGCGCTCAAAGGAAGAAATCTATACAAGTGACATGGTGGCGTTGCTGACTTCTAATGCAGAACTCAAGACCTATCATCGGGGTAGGTGGTTGAATCAGCGCGTAGCCAGGCAGTAGAATAACAGAATAAGAGTCGGAAGGGACCTTGGAGATCTCCTAGTCCAACCCTCTGCTCAAGCAGGAAACCGTAGACCGCTTCAGACAAAGGGTTGTCCAATCTCTTCTTTAAAAACTTCCTGTGTTGGAGCAAACACAACTTCTGGAGGCAGGACGTTCCACTGGTGAATTGTTCTCAGGAGATTTCTCCTTGGTTCTAGCTTGGTTCTCTCCTTGGTTGGTTCCCATCCATTGTTTCTCATCCTGCCTTCAGATGCTTGGGAGAATACGTTCACAGGTTATAGTCACTTCTCTCTTTGGATGGAATGATATGTGGGAATGCCCTTAAAAATGGGCTTCAAAAATATTAACAAAGCGTTCTCTGCCCGGTGGGCGTGGCCATGGTGGGTGTGGCCTAATTGACCTTCTGTACCACAGAGGGGGTGTTTTGACCTCTCTGGGCTCCTGACGCTTTTCTTCAGCTTCCGGGAGGGCAAAAACAGCCTCCCCAAGCTCTAGAGGTCCTCTGGAGTCCAGAAATGAGCCTATTTCCCACCTTTCTGAACTTCCGGTAGGCCTGTTTTTCATCCTCCCTGAGCCTCTAATGAGCTCTGCAGTTACTTGCATTCAAAACAGGCTGCATGGGTTCCCATGAAGTTCCCATGGGTTTCCATGAAGGCTGAGCCATCCAGGAGTGGGATTTGGGCAGAGGTGGGTTGCTCCCAGTTCAGCCCAGTTCGGGTAAACCGGTAGTGGCAGCGGCAACAGGAGGCTCTGGAGAAGCGTCGCACACGTGAGCACAAGCAAACCAATAGCGCCAGGATTTCCCACCCACCTCTGGATTTGGGGGTTCTCCAAACTGCATAGAATCTTAGCCAGAAGGATTAGGATTAGGATTTACATGCCCCCCTTCTCCCAAAGGACTCAGGGCGGCGCACAACATAAAAACACATATTACAAAAGTTAAAAAAAAGATTAAATAGTAAATCCAATAACCAACTGACCATTCACAATTAAATTTAAAATTAAATTAACAATTAACAATTAAACTTAATAGTTTATTTTACTCAGGCCAGGCCGGCTTGCTGGAAAAGCCAGCTTTTTAGGACGCGCCAGAAGGATGGGAGGTCGGGAATTATGCGAAGCTCCGGGGGCAGCTCATTCCAAAGGGAAGGCGCTCCCACAGAGAAGGCTCTCCCCCTGGGGGTCGCCAGCCGACACAGTCTGGCCAACGGCACCCTGAGGAGGCCAACTCTGTGGGATTGTACTGGATGGTGTGAGGCTACCGGTGGCAGTAGGTGGTCTCGCAAGTAACCTGGGCCTAAGCCATGGAGCACTTTGAAGGTTCTAATTAATACCTTGAATCGCACCCGTAAAACAACTGGCAACCAGTGCAGGCCACCTAAAAGGGGTGTAACATGGGAGCACCTAGGTACCCCCATGATAACCCGCGCGGCCGCATCCTGGACCAGTTAAAGCCTCCGGGTTCTCTTCAAGGGCAGCCCCATGTAGAGAGCGTTACAGTAGTCCAGGCGAGAAAGGATGAGGGCATGAGCGACTGTGCACAGGTTTCTCCTGAGAGAGACCGCCTTCTGCCCCATACATCCCTTCGGCCGATCCGCTCCCACAGAGAGGGTCTTCTCAGGGTGCCGTCGGCCGGGCAATGCCGTCTGGCGACACCCAGGGGAAGAGCCTTCTCTGTGGCAGGCCCTGCCCTTTGGAACGACCTACCCCCTGAATTACGCACCATCACCGACCTCCGCCTCTTCCGCCAGCGTCTGAAGACACATCTTTTCCAGCAAGCCGGCCTAGCCTAACCTCCCGTGGGGACTATTTTAGAGAGTTTTAAATTGGGAATTTTAAAATTGGTTTTAGCATAGGATTAGTATAATTTAATATATTTTTAAATTAAGTATTTATTTTTGTATGTTTTTTAAATTCCTGTGCGCCGCCCTGGGTCCTTTGTGGAGAAGGGCGGGATATAAATTTGATTAAAATAAATAAAATAAATAAATAAATCTTCCGAACCCCTGTGAACCTCCAACAGCCCAGCCCTGCCTTAAGAGACAGAAAGAAGAGCCACAGAGTAGGCAACAGTCAGTTAAGAGGCAGCTGACCCCCCCCCCCCAGAAGGAAGAGGGATGTAGCCAATATCTCAGGAGAGACCCTCCCTAATTTCCTGGACAGTAAAGAGGAAGGTAAGTGTAGTTTCAGATTTGCAAGATTTTGTTAATGTTAACCGTACACTAAAGTTAGAGCTAGCACCTCTGGGTGTACTTCTTGTCTAGACAACCTCACCAGGCTGACAACATGTGACTGTTCCATGCTTTCTAATGAGGCCTCAGTGGCATCGAACATATATTCTGTTGTTTGTCAGCATTGGAAGATGCAGACTTGAGAAAAAAAGGACAGCAAATTCCTAATAGATCACCCGTTGTTGTTAACTTGTTCTTTTCCCCCCCCTGTTCTATTTCTAATTTAAAAATGATGAATTGCTGGGAAGGAGACAGGATAAGTTAGACTGCTTCTTTTTTTAATAAGCAGTAAAAAGATAGAGGCTTCCTTAAAATGAGCTTGTTTTCTTGGAAATTAAAGAATAAAAGAATCAGAAGGGACCCTGGAGGTCCTCTAGTCCAACCCCCTGCTCAAACAGAAGAACCTATGCCATTTTCAAGAAGTAGTTGTGCAACCTCTTCTTTAAAACCTTCCATGTTGGAGCGCCCACAATTTCTAGAGGCAAGTCGTTCCACTGATTAATTGTTCCACGTGTCAGGAAATTTCTCCTCATTCTAGGTTGCTTCTCTCAATGAATTTTTACCCATTGCTTCTTGCCCTGCCCTCAGGTGCTTTGGAGAATAGTTTAACTCCTTCTACTTTGTGGAAGCCCCTGAGATATTGGAACACTGCTATCATGTCTCCCCTGGTCCTTCTTTCCATTAAACTAGACCTACCCAGTTCCTTCAAACGTTCTTCATATGTCTTAGTCTCCAGTCCCCTAATTATCTTTATTTCTCTTCACTTCACTCACAGACTAAAGATTACATCCACGTAAGGCTTCTTAACATGTCCATGTTCTTGAAGATATCTATCTATCTATCTATCTATCTATCTATCTATCTATCTATCTATCTATCTATCTATCTATCTATCTATCTATCTATCTATCTATCTACACTCCCTGTTCTAGATTGCACCTAGTGGTCTAACAGTCACAACATCCGCACTAGACCAGAGGTACCCAATTCCTACAACTGTTTTTCTTATGTTTTGGTCTCCAGACCCCTAATTCATCTTTATTGCCTCCAATATTTTATCGGAAATTCAGCTTCCAGAAATCTAACTTGTAAATTATCCCTCTTCTTAAATAGTGTGTGTTTTCCTCAGAGAGCACATTCAAATGTCAACAGATGGGGGCCCATGTGGTGGTCATGCAATATGTGTGTGTGTGTGTGTTAGGTTTTTGAGCTGATCAATAAATGTATATCCCCTAAACATTAATGAAAATATAATTTACTAAGATACATGTTGACTGCAGCAAGAATAAACCTAACGCAATATTGGAAATTAGATGCCTAGCCTACAATCACACCGGGAGACTAAAATGGGGAAATATCTTGCAGGGGTAAAATTGACAGTATCCACAATATCCACAATAGAGGCTGAATTACATTCATGCAGGAATGGCTCCCTTATATGCCATATTTCACAGCACAAGGCAGTTTTAGACATCTGGAATATGGTTTTTAGCATTTAAATAGAAACTAACAACAGTTACTAATGTTTGAGGCAAAGTTCAAATAACTAGATTGTAGCTAGCGGCCCCAGAAACAAATGGAAGGGGAAGAGAGGATGTATCATTAAAAAATAATTTACTTTTTTTTGTTTTCAGTAAGGTTTTTTTATTATTTAAATGTAGAAGTTTCTCTCTTTCTTTCTCCTTGATTTAGCTTGGTTTTTTTTACTTTCTTTGTCTTTTGATAGTTATTTTTTTCTATTTTTTTGTAGTTCAACATTTTAGCAACAAAGCATATGGAATATGTGTGTGTGTGTGTGTTTGTGTCACAACACCCTGTTAAGCCCCAATTAAGGGAGGAAGCATACTGCTTTCCTTTTCTGCCTTTCGGCTCATCACCAGAGACCATCTAGACAGAAAGCCATGAGTTCCGTTGTGTACTTTTTTAATATGTGTGTTAGGTTTTTGAGCTGATCAATAAATAAATCAGGGAGACTAGGATAGATCTATTTCGAGCTATTTAGCTCTCATCAGCTAGCCATACCCCTACTGGGATTCGAACCAGGGAAGTCTTACATGTTAGGCAGATGTTTTAGCCACTAGACTACTGGTTCTTATCCTGATCAGCTGAGACAGGAGGGTAAGTATATGCTTGTGTCACAACACCCTGTTAAGCCCCAATTAAGGGAGGAAGCATACTGCTTTCCTTTTCTGCCTTTCGGCTCATCGCCAGAGACCATCTAGACAGAAAGCAATTAAGAAAGCCCCTTAATTGGAGCTTAACAGGGTGTTATGACAAAAGCATATTCTTATCCTCCTGTCTCAGCTGATCAGGATAAGAACCAGTGGTCTGGTGGCAGTTACAGCTGCCTCACATGTAATACTTCCCTGGTTCGAATCCCAGTAAGGGTCTGGCTAGCTGATGAGAGCTAAATAGCTCGAAATAGTTCTATCCTACTCTCCCTGATTTATTTATTGAGCAGCTCAAAAACCTAACACACACACACACACACACACACACACACACACACACAATTGCTTGCTATATACAGTGGTACCTCGGTTCACGAACTTAATTCGTGAACTGACTCTGGTCGCCAACCGAATTGTTCGTGAACCGAGGCACTGTTTTCCATATGCTAAAAGCATAACAAAAATAAAAAAAAAGTCACTGAAAGTACTCACAGTGTGCGTGCTGGGGCTTTTTTCTGTATTTTCTTCTCTCTACGATCTTCCTACAGGAAGTCACAACCATGTGACAGCCAGGAATACATTAAAAATGGCCGCGGTTCCTGTTTGTGAACCGAAGCAGAGTTCGTGAACCGAAGCTCATTTTGAGGAAAATTTCTGTTCGTAAACCGAATTGGTCGTGAACAGAGGCGTTCGTGAACCGAGGTACCACTGTATATGAAATGAGTCCATTCATAGCTATAGGCACACTGAGTCTCTCAAGAAAACAGTTTTATATCTTTCCTAGCAGAATTATCGCTGGCATTAGAATATCAATAGAGTTGCTTTGTGTTTATACTGTTAATTCTTTTTTTCCTTTTTCCTTTGCATTTTCCTGAAAAGCAGAGCTTCTACAAAACATCATTTGTGCTCCAGGCTAACGCAAGGGTCAGCAACCCATGGCTCTGGAGCTGCATGTGGCTCTTTCTTTTCTCTGCTGCAGCTCCCTATTGCCACAATTGATAGGGCTTTCGGTTAGGACAGGTAGAGGAAAAAGGATGCCATGCTAGGAGGAGATTCTATGGTGGGGGAAACCAGACTTCTGGTTGGCTCCAGAATTGAACAGGGGGGCTTCCGGTTAAGCCCTTTGTGGCTCTTTGAGTGTTTAAGGTGTTTAAGGTTGCCGACTCCCGGGCTAATATAATCCTAATAATGCCAAGCAAACTTTACAAGGAGATCTGTTTCCTACTTTTTCTTTTCCTTTTCCTGGGAATTAGGATCGCATCATTGCAAAAATGCAGAAGCTACCCTGCAAAACTACCCTGCAGTTAATGTGCGGTCACAAGGTAATTCTCGAGAGCCGAAGCGACTCGGTTTTATTCATGAGGACATTAGGGTGTATTATTCATAGATCCAACATTTTATGCGCTGTTTAATGACGGTCAGTGGCTTCCCTTTAAAAAGAGATAATTGCTAAGCAATCCTCAGGAAAGGGAAGCTTTTGGCTAAGGTTCCAACACAACCATTGGCCGACGGTGCGTTGTTGTGGCTCTCTATAGTCACAAATAAAAGAGGTAATACAGATTCTTCCAAATAAGACAATGCAAAAGAAGAGAAAAAATAAAACTGTCTAATAAAATAAAGGTAGAGTCAATGGTGGGTTCCGGATCCCGCAATGGGGCCCGGCATCCACCACATCAATGCACACATTGCACACATGCGTCCTAACATCCTGCGAAGCTCCGCAACGCTCCCGCTACTTGGTGGAGCGTTACACAGGCGCCATTGCGCTTCATGCACGGAAGCACTGAAGAGCTCAAATACAGGTAAGGAGGGCAAGTAGACAAGTGGCCCCTTTGGAGCACCGTGCCGGAAAGTTACCCAGGGCTCCTGGCAGGCACTGGTACGCCCATACCAGGGCGTATCACCTGCAACCCACCACTGGGTGCAGCGCACATATAAAAACAGTAGTTATGAGTAAAAGAAGAGGGTTTAGAATGGTGAAATCCAAATGAAATAGAACAGAAGGGGAAACAATATAAGATGAGCGGCTTCAATTAACAATGGCTATTAGAAAGAACAGGAAGTTCCTGTTCGTAAATGTAGCGTATGTCTAAGTTTTGTGTGAGTGCATTTCAGTGGTGGGTTTCAGTAGGCTCGCACCTACTCGCAAGAGCCGGTTGGTGAAATTTAGAGAACCGGTGAGAGGGGGTTCCACCGACGTACCTGGAAGTAAATCTGGCCCGCCGCTGCCAGTGACCCAACAGGAAGGAAGGAAAGGAAAGGAAAGGAAGGAAGAAAGGAAAGAAGGAAGGAAAGAAAGAAAGAAAGAAAGAAAGAAAGAAAGAAAGAAAGAAAGAAAGAAAGAAAGAAAGAAAGAAAGAAAGAAAGAGAAAGAAAGAATTTATCATCACAATTGAGTCCAAAATTTTGGTTGCTAAGCAAGAGTGTTGTTAAATGAGTTTCACCACATTTTAAAAGGTGGCCACTCCCACCCTGTCACATGACTGCCAAGCCACGCCCACAAAATAGGCCACACCTACAGAGTAGGTTCTAAAAAATCTGAAACCCACCACTGGTGCATTTGATATGTATTTTTTTTTTAAAGTTTTATTGGAGTTTATAATTTTTTACAAATAGGGTAAAGGGTAAGGTGTATAAAAGATATTGTGAGAACTTTCACGTCGAAGTCGTCGACCCCTTCCGAGGCTTATGTATTTTATATGTTTGTAAATAAAATGTATTAATTTTAAAAAAACAACCATGGGATGTGGTTAAAGTAGGAAAAGAAACATATAAGGGCATTTCATATATAGCAGCTGAGAGCTCTACCCTGCATCGCTTGGGAGTAATTGCAGGTGAGCTACCTTCCTAAGTGTTTCAGCAGGTGTCTCAGCCAAAACAAGGCAAGATTTTTCTTCTTAGACCAGCCAGGACTGTTGAACAGGAGGAGGGTGATGAAATCTCTACTCCAAACTCTGTTAAAAAAAAGTGGGGGCAGAACAATAAAATGTGAGTAATGGGCTCCATATCTCCGTTTTATAGAACACAGTCAATCTTGCATTCAGGTGTTTTTGTATGTCTCCTTTGTTAGCAGAGAAAATCTTGCCAGGAAAAAAACACTTGGATGTGACACATTCAGGTTGTTAATTTTGTTGGAGCAAACGGTGGTCCCTTTAGGCCAGGGATGTCCAAACTTGGGAACTTTAAGACTTGTGGACTTCAACTACCAGAATTCTGGGAGTTGAAGTCCACAAGTCTTAAAGTTCCCAAGTTTGGACATCCCTGCTTTAGGCTGACCCCCCCCCCCCCCGTGGAAGTGTATCCAAAATTATTGTGTTTTTATGTTGAGCTCACACCACACCCTCGTGTCTACGGAGAGTCTCAGTCGCCCAGGTCCTGGTTCTCCCACAGATGCTTTTTTTTAAAAAAGACAACTGGGCTT
The DNA here is from genome assembly GCA_039707465.1 of Rhabdophis nuchalis. Taxonomy (NCBI): domain Eukaryota; kingdom Metazoa; phylum Chordata; class Lepidosauria; order Squamata; family Natricidae; genus Rhabdophis; species Rhabdophis nuchalis. Next base: position 7,038,583 of record CM077659.1, on the reverse strand, counting down.
CCTTTGTTTTTCTCTGAAGGCGTTTCGCTTCTCATCCAAGAAGCTTCTTGAACAGGAACTGAGGAAGCCTCTTAGGATGAGAAGCGAAACATCATCAACATCTTCCCCCCAAAAAGCACTTTTGGAATATCACATTCATCTTACAACTTTGCTTGGGTTCCCAGAATGTGGGATGGATGGATGGATGGATGGATGGATGGATGGATGGATGGATGGATGGATGGATGATAGATGGATGGATGGATGGATGGATGGATGGATGGATGGATGGATGATAGATGGATGGATGGATGGATGGATGGATGGATGGATGATAGATGGATGGATGGATGGATGGATGGATGGATGGATGGAGGGAGGGAGGGAGGGAGGGAGAGGGGTGGGTGGGTGGATAGGGAGAGGGAGGGAGGGAGATGGATGGATGGATGGATGGATGGATGGATGGATGGACGGATGGACTGACAGACAGACAGACAGACAGATGGATGATGGGTGGGTGGGTGGGTGGATAGGGAGAGGGAGAGAGAGAGACAGATGGGTGGGTGGGTGGGTGGAGAGAGAGGTGGGTGTGTGATATAGAAGGGTGGGTGGGTGGGTGGGTGGATAGAGAGACAGAGATACAGACAGATAGACAGACAGATGGATGGACAGGTGGGTGGGTGGGTTGGATAGGGGTATGTATGTATGTATGTATGTATGTATGTATGTATGTATGTATGTATATGGATAGGGAGGGAGAGAGATACCAGGAAAGAGAGAGAGAGAGAGAGAGAGATTGATAGATGGATAGGCAGGTAGGCAGGCAGGCAGAAAGATAAATGGAGAGATGGATAGATAGAGGATAGAGAGAGAGAGAGAAATGTGGATATAGATATTTAGACAGATATGGATAAATGAGGAAGGGAGGGAGCAGGGAGAGAGAGGGGGAGAGAGAGAGGGAGGGAGGGAGGGAGGGAGAGAGAGAGATCTTTTCATAGTAGCTGGACCTCTTGAATTGGAATTTCCTCATCTTGCTTAGGTAAATCCGTGCAATGTGTCTACTTGAAATAAAGCACGAACCGACTTGGATAGGGATTCATTCCTGGTTAATCGTCACCCTTGCCTTTGGCTTTGGGGGATAGTGATGTGAATTAGGCCCAGAGGGGAAGGCATGCAAACCAACATCTTTCCCTAGAACGAAGGAGCCAAGAAGATTCGGAGGGAGCCACGTCTTGGCTCCACCTTCTGCAGAACCTCCTGGTAGGCCCGGATGAAACCCCCCCAAGCAACCTTTGGCAGGGAGCTTGAAATAGCTGCATCTCTTCAACCAACAGTTTGAAGCTGTGATTTCAAAAGTCAACCCCATGATCACTTCATAATTACCTTTTCCACCACCACCACCCCTTCCTCTCTTCCGGGGGCTGTAATAAACTTGCTATTTTATTGCCAGCCTGCAATCGCTGCGCCTTTCAAAGTTCAAAGTGTCCTCTTGACACCCTAATGAAAGTGCATTCGTACATGTCAGGCCCAGCAATTATGCACCAGAGACAAATGTGCATAGGAGAATTATTCAGCCACTTACCTCACTTCTCTCCCCACCCCCACTTCCCTAATACCTGCACCCAGCTGACATTTTCAAACAAGACATGAATATGAGAAATACTCAGAAGAACAAGGTATGCTTTGCAGTATCTGCAGATTTTTTTTTTTTAAACCTTCATTCAGGTATTTAGGGAAAGGGAAGGGAGAGAAATAAAATAAATGTGTGTGTGTGTGTGTGTGCCCAAACACACACACACACACACACACACAGAGTTGAAAGTTACATCAGGTAGTCTTCAACTGTTGTGGCCCACCAGTGGCCAGCGGAGCTGAAGGCAGACTCAGACAATGAGGAGGTTGGGGAGGAACGCGGGCCAGTCCTGGAGTCTGGGGAAGGCTCTGAGGAGGGCTCTGTGTTGGAGGCAGAGAGGGGGCCAGGGCCGTCTGACAGTGATCATCTGCCTTCGGAGTCATAGATCCGTGGAGCAGAAGAACAGCTGGAGCCTGTTCCCAGTGTGCGCATGCGCAGGGTTGCCAGACGAAGGGAGCAGCTGAAGAACAGGGGTCGACTTCAGAGTAAAGTCACAGGTGGCCGACGAATGGCCCCTCCCAGAGGAAATAAAAGAGGAGCGAAAGGGGAGTGGAGTTTGCAGGAGACCATGGGTCCGCTTCAGGCCTCTCCGAGACTCCTTGACCAAGTTTTGCAGATATCAGCCTCTCAGCTCTCCAAGCCAGAGAAGGTCTGGGACTGTAAATCCTCCCTCGAAAGACTTTGCTGGATGTGAATGAGCAGAATTCACGGCAAATTAATACAAGGGTTTTTTGTCGGGACCAGGAGTTTGCTTTGTGCTCTCGGGAAGCCTCGATCAGAACACAACGCATAGACTGGGCACAGAGGAAATGGATGGGGAGATGAGCAGCTGTAGAATGAGGTGGATCCACGGCAAGACATCTGATGAATCACCATGCCTAGGGCCTTCCAACATTGAAAGATAACCCTCCAATGAATTAGGCCAGGGATGTCCAAACTTGGGAACTTTAAGACTTGTGGACTTCAACTCCCAGAATTCCCCAGCCAGCTATGCTGGCTGGGGAATTCTGGAAGTTGAAGTCCACAAGTCTTAAAGTTCCCAAGTTTGGACATCCCTGAATTAGGCCAAACCTGTACCTTTTTTTTTTTTTGCATTATCTTTGCTTTTGCACCCTAGCACCAGGGTGTTTGCCTTTATAATACAATAGCAGAGTTGGAAGGGACCTTGGAGGTCATCTAGTCCAACTCCCTGCCTAGGCAGGAAACCCTATACCATTTCAGACAAATGGCTATCCAACATCTTCTTGACGACCTGCAGTGTTGGGTCATTCACAACTTCTGGAGGCAACTTCTGTTCCACTGATCTGACTATTTCCCGTGTCTGATTCTACTGGCTAGAATCCTTCTCTCCTTCACTCCTAATCCTTCTCTTCGTTATACTAGACCTGTGATGTTGAACCTATGGCACGTGTGCCAGAGGTGGAGTGCAGAGCCCTCTTTGTGAGCACGCATGCCGTAGCCAGCTGCTCTTCTGGTTTCTGGCAGCTGGTCTTTGTGGGCACTGGGGCACCGGAAAACAGCCTAAAAATGGCCCCCAAAACAGCCAAAAAACAGGACTTTGGGGGGCCATTTTCAGGCCATTCTGGGTGACTGAAAGTGGCCTGACAACAGCCTGAAAATGACCCCCCAAATGGCCAAAAACAGACATGCACATGCCGGCCAGCTGATCTTTGGGTTTCCGGTGCTCCAGTGTGCAGGCATGTGTGTTCCAGTTTGGGCACTTGATGCCGAAAAGGTCCGCCATGACTGTACTAGACTTGTAGTGTTGTTGCCTTACTTAACAATGATTTATTCCTCCATCGCCCTTGCCTTTAAAACTCTTCCAACCCATGGGTTATTGTAAATGGCTTCTCTAGGCTTCATTGTCTGCTAGCGTTGGGCTCACACTTGTGCCTAATGATAAATGAAGAAGGGGAGAAGATGGTCCCTTGGTTGCTCTCCAGTGCTTAGATCTTGTACCAGGGAAGAAAAAAGAGTCCAAGTTTTCCTATTTACGATGTGCAGGTCCCAGAAGGAAACAAGAAAAGAAATGAAAAGAAACACACCCAGGAGCTTCCTTGTTTTTGAGTCAATATTTGTACTCCGGTGTGTGTAGACCTACAAAGGAGAACAAAGCCTTTTGTTTACAGTAGGTCACAGGCAGCCCACACGGTTATCAGTCAAGTTTCCATGATCCATAAATGACCTCCAGCCCATAAGAAGACAACTGCCTCAAGAGAAGACGTTCTGGTCCCTTAGTAGCTCACATCTTAGTCATTCCTGCAAACAGAGTTTGACAGAGAAAAATTAGTATCCATGTCAGTGGAATATACCGAATTGCTGATTGCTTTTTTTTTTTCCTTTTCTTTCTTCCCATTTGGGAAATCCTATTAAACAGAAAAACATCACCCTTATTCAATTATAATACTTTTGGGCTTGTGTATGTTGGCTCCATTGGAATCCGGTTTTATTCCAGCCATGCTAATAAATCTCAACTCTCAAAAAAAAAAAAAACCACCGCAGCCCATTATTGTGGACGTATTTGGCAAGCATAAACTTACCAGGCTCAATGTGACGAGACGAGTTCTTTTATTGCAGATAAGAATTAAGTCACAGATAGGCGGGAAATCTGCCTTCCCCATTCATAGAAGCCAAGACTTGTATACAGGACAGGGTTCTAAGATTTAAATTTTGGCTTTTTTCTTTCCTTTTGGCTTTTCAAGGTCAGGGGATGTTTTGCGATGTTCTTCAGGTCATGGAATGCAGGTGTGGTCTAACAACATAACAAAACTATCCAGCTGAGAACTGCTGGTTCTTTCTTTCACTCTTAAAACTCAAGTCCCACTGAATTCAGTGAGATTTTTAGAATGACAGAGTTGGAAGGGACTTTGGAGGTCTTCTAGTCCAACCCCCTGCTCAGGCAGGAAACCCGATACCATTTCAGACAAATGGTTGTCCAACATCCTCTTAAAGACTTGCAGTCTTGGGACATTCACAACTTCTAGAGGCAAGTTGTTCCACTAGTTAATTGTTCTTACTGTGAGGAAATTTCTCCTCAGTTCTAAGTTGCTTCTCTCCTTGATTAGTTTCTACCCATTGCTTCTTGTCCTGCCTTCAGGTGCTTTGGAGAACAGCTTGATTCCCTCTTCTTTGTGGCAACCCCTCAGATATTGGAACATTGCTATCGTGTTTCCCCTAGTCCTTCTTTTCATTAAACTAGACATACCCAGTTCCTGCAACACAGAGAGTTGGATTCAACTATTAACAGATTTAACAGATTTACAAAGTTGGAAGGTCATCTAGTCCAACCCCCTTGCCCAAGCAGGAGACCCTACATCTGCCTCTACCTAGGATTGAACTCACAACCTCCTGATTGGGAGGCGAGAGCTCTACCTCTAGGCCACAGCGGTGATTAGTTTAAGAGGATCTGAGAAAAACAACTTGGCAGCCAACAGCAACAGGAAGATACATTCCTTCTCTGGAATCCCTCCCACTTTCTCAAAATTATCACACTATTTGCTAGATTCAATATTCCATGCCCTAGTTTTTTATGCAACCTCTAAAACACTACCTAGTTGAAATTCAACACTGTGTAAAGCCATCCTAGTGTTAATCTGTAATGAAAGAGATGCAAATAATAAAACAGCAAGTAGCATTTCCCTGTGAGATTAATCCACAGAGTACTGCAGTTCAGAATATTATGTACCATTTGGTAGTTCGCCTTCTCAGAAATAAAAGTAAATAAAAGCATAGATGCAGACAACTAAAATGAACTAAGAGATGGAACATTTTCCTAGCAAAGAAAAAAAAATCAGATATTTAGGCCAGGGCTAAATCTTCCTTCCATGTGTTCTAGACTTTAGACTTTTAGATGCTTGCTTTGGTCATCAGTTCAACTTTCAGCACCTTGCGTTCTTTGAACTACCTGGAGAATCCCTCATAACCTATCCTCGACCAGTTAGGGTTTTGAAACTTCCACACCTCCTGTTTGAACAGGGAGTTGGACTAGAAGATCTTAAAGGTTCCTTCCAACTCTGTTATTCTGTTAAAAGTGATCCAGCCCATCTTCCAAAAAAGAACCTACCAAAATAGGCACAATATAATCTCCATGAGTGGACACGGTAGCTTAGTGGCTAAGACACTGAGTTTGTTGATCAGGAAGGTTGACAGTTCAGTGGTTCGAATCCCTAGCACCACATAAGGGAGCGAGCTCCCATGACTTCTCCCGGCTTCTGCCAACCTAGCAATTTGAAGCACGTAAAAAGCACAAGTAGAAAAATAGGGACCACTTTGATGGGACAATAACAGCACCCCGTGCTCCTTCGGCATTTAGTCATGCCAGCCACATGACCATGGAGATGTCTTCAGACAATGCTGGCTCCTCGGTTTAGAGACGGAGATGAGCACCGCCCCCTAGAGCCGGGAACGACTAGCATGCATGTGTAGGGGAACCGTTACCAAATCTCCATGAAGTTCCTTGCCTTATACGGAAACAGTTGGTGTAAAGGGAGGCAAATCCCTACGGGGTTTTATGTACAAGTCTGTTGATCACTTTAGATCCTGTAGGACTTCAGAGACAATTAAAAGAGACTGTCTCTTTTTATTCTTTAAGCTTGACCCAATAAAAGGCAGAAAGGAAGGATCATTGATCATAGCATACCACAGCCACTGGAATAGGAAGTGCTGATAGCAAAAAAGCACGCTCCACTTGCTAAGGTATATTGAGGGACGACTGGAGGAAATGAGAAATGTTTCACCTGTCAGTTTCTGGAATCACTGGTTGTGTCACAAAGCTCCCTCTGTCTCCCAGTCATCGTGTTGCTCTTCCTTGCTTTTGTTTTCCCTGATGGAGAGACACTTCCAAGTTCTGGTTAGTAACGTCAAGATAATTCAGTTGAAACCCTGTGCAATAGCATGCCAAGCAAACAATCCTGATTAATTTATTATTGGGGTAATTGATAGAAGCCCTTAAATCTCTCTGTTGTGGCCCACCAGCGGCCAGCGGAGCCAGTTGGTGAGGAACAAGGGCCAGTCCTGGAGTCTGGAGAAGGCTCAGATGAGGGCTCTGTGTTGGAGGCAAGATGGGGCCAAGGCCGTCTGGCAGTGATCATGTGCCTACGGAGCTAGACAGCAGTGAGGCAGAGGAGCAGCTGGAGTCTGTTCCCAGTGTGCGCCTGCGTAGAGCTGCCAGAACAACTCAGAAATCAGGGTAGACTTGGGAGTAAAGTCACAGGTGGAAGGAGATTGGCCCCTCCCATAGGAAATAAAAGAGGAGCGAAAGGGGAGTGGAGTTTGCAGGAAACAATTCATTCGCTCGGTCGTTAGATTCGTTTCAGGAGTGTGAAGATCTGTCCGTGAATCTCAGAGACTCTGTGCCCAGCCTTTCCTTGCACAGCACTGCATTTGGAAAATATTTCCATGGCAGCTTTCCAAGCTAGATAAGGTCTGTGGTCATAAATATTCCTTTGAAAGACTGTTTGCCGGGCCTCTGCTGAATGCGAACGAGAGGAATTCACCTTCGTTTAATAAAAGGGGTTTTGTCGGGACCAGGACTCTGCCTCGTGCTTTTTGGAGAAGCCTAGGGGAGAACGTTCCCCCTGGAAGGGTGAGATTAGAAGCACAGCATCAGCCGTGGAGAAAGGTTAGAGCAATCATCCTGACTTTCTTCCAATAAGCTTACCTTTGCAATGTCTAACCATTTCACACGAGTGGACAATCCCAAAGCACAGAGATTGGTTGCTGGAAAGGTTGCAGCGATAACACGGGGTCTTTCGTGCAGGTTCAGCTATAATGTTTCCTGTCAGTCAGGTAATTCCAGCGAAGGTCCCTGGATCTGCAGTTGTCAGGCTGCCAGAAATGGTCTGTTCCTTTGTTCTGCAGGGTTAATTTACCCTTAGCTAAATCCAATCCTTGCCCGTTTCAAATGGAGCAAGGTTGAACTCTGAAATTCATAGAATCCCACAGCATAGTGCGGCACCGTCTCTCATCTAGACAGGCTCCGTTATTATTATTTCCAAAACAAAACACATTTCCAGGAAGATAAACTGCTTGATTGGCTTGTTTGTTTGCCAATTCAAGGAAACTTGCCTGCAAGGTAAATCGGTAAAAAAAAAACACCAAAAAAACAGCTTTTATATAAAGACAGAAGGTTGTCAAACATTTCAGGTCATTTATTCATCAAAGGGAAGGGAAGGCTCTCAAGCAACTTGGTTGGATTGAGGTTTGCCTTTTTTGTTTTTAAATCAATCTTACTTAGCACTTTAAAGAGAGGGAGAAAACTGACTGAAAATTCTAAGTTTGCAAGCTGGAAAATAAAATAAAACAGTGTGACGTTGCACCTTTAATATAAGAATGCCCCGAGTCACTGCCCCGAGTCCCTTCGGGGAGAGGGGGCGGTTTAGAAATTTAATAAATTATTATTATTATTATTATTGTTGTTGTTGTTGTTGTTGTTGTTGTTGTTGTTATTATTATTATTATTATTATTATTATTATTATTATTATTATTGAGCAATTCAAAAGCATGTGAAAAATGCAAGTAGAAAAATAGAAACCACCTTTGGTGGGAAGGGAACAACGTATAACTAGGCTCGGGGCCTAGTTATATGCGAGACCGTCTCCTGCCCCATACATCCCTTCGACCGATCCGCTCCCACAGAGAGGGTCTTCTCCGGGTGCCGTCGGCCGGGCAATGCCAGTTGGCGATGCCCAGGGGAAGGGCCTTCTCTGTGGCGGGCCCGGCCCTCTGGAACGACCTACCTCCCGATCTCCGTACCACCTCGGACCTCCGCCTATTCTGCCAGCGTTTAAAAACGCACCTGTTTCAGCAAGCCGGCTTAGGGTAAATCCACCCGATAAACGACTGAGGGTTAGTTATACAAATTTTTAATTAGAGGGTTTTTAAACTATTTTTTAGCGCAGGAGTATTTAATTTAATAAGGTTTTAGGATGTTTGTATATTTTGTATTGTATATTGTGTTTTTAAATGCTGGGTGCTATTGGAGATAGGTGCGGGATATAACTTTAATAAAATCTAAGTCTAAATCTTAATCTTCGGCATTTAGGCATGCTGGCCACAGGACCATAGAGATGTCTTTGGGCAGCGCTGGCTCTTCGGCTTTGAAATGGAGATGAGCACTGCCCTCTAGAGTCAGGAACGACTAGCACATATGTGCAGGGGAACCTTTACCTATATGTCTATGGAGATTCTCAGCCATCCAGGCCCTAGTTGTCCCAAAGGTGCTTTTGCAAAAGGCAACTGGAGTTTCTTGGTTTTCTCTTTCAACTGTTTCACTCCTCCGTTCAAGAAGCTTCTTGGATGAGAAGCAAAGGACCTTCAAAGGAAAAAGAGAGAAAGAAACGACTTCAAGGAAAAGCAAACCAAAGTTTTGAAAAAGCACCTTGGGAACCTGGCAGCCGTATAGGGCCCGATGCTCAAACCTTTTTTTTCTTATTGTGATTTCATTGGAATTACTCTGAAGCCGTTTCCTGAGATTCAATAAGAACTATTTTTCCCGAGCAATCAGTCCGTCCCTTTCCCGATATCCCGTTGAAAGATCGCTCCCCTCTTTGTAAGGAAAGAAGAGAGAAATTGAATGTAATTTTCCTGCCTCTTCGTTCACATAACATTGATACATGCCGCAATCTATCCGAGTGCATTAAGGTGATTTAACCACGCACATCAATGCCTTCCATAGTGTTTCTCTGCGAAGTTAACGGGGCATCTTCCTATTTTACAGCGCATCTAGGCATTAAATGTATTTATCTTTTTTTAATAACACAACTATCATTTCCCCATTTAACGATGCAGCTAGATACTTTTCACACTTCCTCTTAACATTCAGGGTTTTGACACATCTGCGTAGCCAGCCCAGAGATTACCGTTCTGCTAACTTGCTATTTTGTTTCTGGGAACTTAAAATTGTCAAAATATAGATGCAATGGAGTCAATTTACCAAGGAGAGGTAGACCTCCACTTATGGTCATCTGTTTAATGATCATTAGTTACGACGGACTTCCCAACAGCTACTTACAACTCATCGTTGAAGTTATGACTGCTGCTTCCTTCCTAGATCATGTGATTTTATGTCGGGAGCTTGGCAACCAGCTCAACTAGCTGATAATCTGGCGCTGCCTGGGCATTTATTTATCCCAACCCTCCTTCTATGAACGTCACCGCAATTCCTAATGTTGGATTTTCCCCTTTACCAGACGGAGCCCCCTTGTGGAGTACTGTGAAGCCGTTACCATGGCAACTCCACAGCACTGTACAGCAGAAGCCATTTTAAGGCACAACAGGCTGTATCTTAAGAGAACACCACCAACCCTCCCCCCCCAAAGGATGTTACGCTTGTCTTAACCCCACAGTATTTGTTTCCAGAGAGTAAGTCATCTGTGTGCCAAGTTTGGTTGAAATTGCTCGAGGCGTTCAAGAGTTATACTGGAAAACACACACACACAGCCATTTATAGATAGATAGATAGGCAGACAGACAGACAGACAGACAGATTACACCATTCCATGGTCACATAATCATGATTATGTTTTTGCCTGTTTCCGGTAGTTTTTGTCAGTTTTAGGAGAATCTATTTGTTTATCTAATGTTTTATGATGAATGCATTTTTACAATGACTATGAGTAATGATCTATCACTATTTTTGTCTGTACACTGACAGCTTATGCACCAGAGACATATTCTATTCTATTTTAACAACTACACAGCTCACTTAGGAATCATGAGATTTGCTTAACGATCATGGTGACTCACATTATAACTGTTGTGGTGCCTCAACATGTGACCACAATGACCGAAATTTCAGGCTCTGTTGTAGTCATAACTCAAGGACTACTTGGGTTTTCTTATTCATGTCCTCTGCCTAAAAATGTCTCATCCGTGCTTCGTGATTTACCTTTACTGCAGGATGTTGAAAACCTCCTTATCCCTCAAAATGGATGCTTTAGATAATCACAAACTTTCCAGCTCATCAACCGACAAATAATATTATCAGCCTGGCAGATTTCAGGCACTAAATTCTCCCTCCACCTTACAAAACGAAATGCCATCCTTGGGTTGAGAAGAATACCGTAGCTTTGTTTCACTGTGGGAAGATAAAGATGGGAGACTAAAGGAGGCAATTACGTGCCAAGATCCGATTTCCAAAGGCTTGTGTGAGGTTTCCTGTAAGCTGCAATATGAAACAGGCTTTTGTGGATTAAGGAATATTTTCCACTTCAAGAAAACTAGGAGAAGATTAAAGAAAGGTGAAGGGAGTTAAAAAGTACGGAATAGGATGAAACTCCAGATTTATGAAGTATCTCTACCTGGTGTAATAGATTGAAAAACCATCATCATCATCATTGTGGCTTATCCAAAAGGTATATCCTATCATTGACATTGAGTCTTTATTGATTAACCCCTCGGCCATATCAAAGTACAAAGTTCCAGAAACAAGTAATTACTAAAATTGTTAGGCCCGCAGTTTTCTTTTGGATCTTTGGCCTGCCACACTTTCTATTATTCTACTATGCTTTTTTTTTCTATTGTGGGAAAGATGGGAGGGAGGATTGTACGGAGTTAGATGATATGTAGCCATAACAAAATTCTTTCTGGAAAGCCAAGGTCATCCTTTGTTTCTGTACTTCTGCACCTGAAGCTTTCAGATTCGGGTTTTCTCAGCTGTGCCAACATGGCGCTCTTACAAAAATGGAACTTTGAGCAATACTTTGCCTTGGACTCTGATTTAATTTGGATGCTATTTGGAATCCTGACATAAATTTGATAAAAGCAATATAAAATGGAATTCAATATAATACAATTTAAAATCGAATTGGAATAAATTACAGTCTAAAATGAAATTGGAATAGAATACAATAATTTAAGATATAGATAAAATATGATAAAATATAGAGTAGAGTAGAGTAGAGTAGAGTAGAGTAGAGTAGAGTAGAGTAGAGTAGAGTAGAGTGGAGTGGAGTGGAGTGGAGTGGAGTGGAGTGGAGTGGAGTAGAGTAACAGAGTTGGAAGGGACCTTGGAGGTCTTCTAGTCCAACCCCCTGCCTAGACAGGAAACCCTACACCACTTCAGACAAATGGTTACCCAATCTCTTCTTAAAAATGTCCAGTGTTGGAGCATTCACAACTTCTGGAGGCAACTTCTGTTCCACTGATTAATTGTCCTCACTGTCAGGAAATTTCTCCTCAGTTCTAAGTTGCTTCTCTCCTTGATTAGTTTCCACCCATTGCTTCTTGTTCTGCCCCCAGGTGCCTTGGAGAATAATGAACTACTCTCCCCTCAACTTTCTAGTCTCTTCGGTCAATTTGTTGAGAAACTTATTTGATTCTACTTCTTATTTATTTTCAGTACAGATCACATCTATCTACTCTCCTCGGTCCATTCTCGCAGTAATTAACCCAGAGAGAGAGAGAGAGAGAGAGAGACTGTTTAATGGGAAACTAAACCTCTCCAAAATTAATCAGGCTAATTAGTGCTAAACAATTGAATACTGTTGCATATTTATGTCAAAGGCTGCCCAGAGGAAGCCTTCGGATCACAGCTCCGATGTTTGCCCACGGCCTCGGGCAAAATGTACAATGAAATGAATACCGATCAAATGTGCTCTAATGAAGCAGAACCTGGACCGGCTTGAAGTTCAAGGATGTGAAGATTTATCAGGACTGAGTTGTATCACCAGTGTGGTCCATTTCGCAATCTGCATGATGTCAATTAAGGTGTGCAAACAGAGTCCGGTCAACAATAGTTATCATTCTTGCATCTTGAATGGTTTGCTGTGGCCATTACAAGGGATTACTACAACAGTTCAGGTGACAACAATCCTGGTCTGCATAATTTCCCAAAGGATTCCCAATCTAGAGAGTCGTATGATCTTGTTAGAATATTCATGACTGGGACAGACATGGTAACAAGGTCAGCCAATGAATAGGCATAGCAACTTGCCCCGCCTCGAGTCCCTTCCGGGAGAGAGAGCGGGTTATAAATAAAAAATTCAAAATTCATTCATTCAAGTCAGCCAATGGGAACTTAAACAGATCTGAGTCTGTGCTGAGAATCAAAACTGAAACTTCGCTGTCAGCTCTGAACTCTGAAATGAAACTAACTGTTCTCTCCTGCTTGTGTTCTGCTTGTAACTTCTTCCACGTTGAAGGAATCTACTATTAGTATTGTACATTGATTCATCTGTTATTCTGCATATAAAGAAATTAATGAATCAGCTGAATCAGTTATCTGTGTGTGTTTTCTGGATTTGATTTTTCTGCAACAAACTCTGATAGATCTGGGTTAACCACACCCTAGTTTCTTGTGAAGAACTCGATACTTATGGAGACCAACTGGCAGCTGTGATTTTACATTGTGAATCTCAGGCACCCAGGTCATGGTTGTCCCAAAGGTGGGGTTTTGGTTTTTTTTTTACAAAAGGTAGCTGGACTTTCTTTGGTTCTTCCTTAAAGATGTTTTGCTTCTCATCCAAGAAGCTTCTTCAGTTAAAGTTAAAGAACTGAAGAAGCTTCTTGGATGAGAAGCAAAAGATCTTCAAGGACAAACAAAGAGAATCCCATCCAAAGAAAGAGAATCCAAGAAGCTTCTAACTGAATGGTGGAGATTGGAGGCATTCAATTGCATCTGAATGATGGACGTTATGCACAGATAAACCTCCAAGTGGCCTCAATGGCTCTCAGAGAGAATGCTAACAACCAGGTGACTGGATTTCCTACTTGAGCAAGGGGTTGGACTAGACATCCAAGGTCCCTTCCAACTCTATGCTGATTGGTTGATTGATTGATTGAGTGATTGATTGATTGATGATTGATTGATTCTACTCTTGATCTTAGTCAAAAGGCCGAGAAGATTGATTGATTGATTGATTGATACTACTCTTGATCTTAGCCAAAAGGCTGAGAACCTTGATTGATTGATTGATTGATTGATTGATACTACTCTTGATCTTAGCCAAAAGGCTGAGAACCTTGATTGATTGATTGATTGATACTACTCTTGATCTTAGCCAAAAGGCCGAGAACCTTGATTGATTGATTGATTGATTGATTGATTGATTGATCGATTGATTGATTGACTGTAAGGAATATATATCTTTTCATCCTCCACCATTCAGTCAGAGCTGAAGAAACCTCTTGGATGAGAAGCAAAACATCTTCAAGGAAAAACAAAGGCAGCCCAGATACCTTTTGAAAAAAAGCATCTTTGGGATTGTTGTGAATCATAACCACGAACAGCGTACTTACAAGCTATTCAATTGTATTGAAGGGGCGCATTCCGCACTTTGCCATACAAAGTGTAGCTAATGGTCCATGAACTCCAGCAAGGGCTTTGAATTCTTTTGATTTGCAAGAATAATTCCAGCACGGAGTCAGATCCTGTCCTCCCGCAGAACTGGGGTGCGCATGATATGATGTATGGCAAGAATTGCATAGGGCATAATTGCTCATAAAGGACTGGAGGCAACAGACCATTAACATGGCTAATTTTGCTTTATGCTCCTAAGAACAGTAAGTAAATAAATGTTCTCAACCCTTATCTGGAGGAGAGTTGCAAATCAATGCTTTCTCTCCCCCCCCCCCGGGCCCCCCAGCCCCTTGAATCTGTGCATTCTTGGATGGTGCGTAATTGGATCATTAGCATTGGTGATAAACTGTTTTTGCAGCTTTTTGTTTGTGAGTCTATCTTTAGTTGCTAGATAGTTAATAGTAAGAAGTCATGGTTGACTGGTCAACAAGACTGTAGAGTGGAGAGAATAAAGCCCAGATTATTATTATTATTATTATTTAGTTGGAAGTTAATGGGAGTACATTTATTTAATTCATTCGTTCAATCATCCATGTGATTCCCCTTTAGGAAGAAACTGGAAGAGTTTGATGCTCCATTTATGCAGTACCCCGTCAGTTTTCCTTCCTGTAGAGTTTGATGCAACATGACTGCTTTATATTATCCTTCTGCTTAGCACTGAGAGCAGATGTAACCAATTTGAGATCAGTAAGGGGGAATCATAAATGAGATTTATGAAACCACTAGCCTAACAGTGAAAGTGGCACCCCTGTTCTTTCTAGAATGCTAGAATTCTAAATCCCCCTGAATGAAATGGGGGATGCCAATTTAATGAAAGAATTGAGGTTGAGAGTACCATGTTCATCCATTAGTTGTTTGGACCCATAAATTCCTTCCATATACCTAGAAGGCTATTCTAAGGTAAAGGTAAAGGTTCCCCTCGCACATAGGTGCCAGTTGTTCCCGACTCGGGGGGGGGGGGATGCTCACCTCCGTTTTACAGCCGAAGAGCCAGCGCTGTCCAAAGATGTCTCCATGATCATGTGGCCAGCATGACTAAATGCCGAAGGTGCATGGAACACTGTTACCTTCCCACCAAAGGTGGTTCCTATTTTTCTACTTGCATTTTTACGTGCTTTTGAACTGCTAGGTTGGCAGAAGCTGGGACAAGTAACGGGAGCTCACTCCATTATGTGGCGCTAGGGATTCGAACCGCCGAACTGCCGACTTTTCTGATCGACAAGCTCAGTGTCTTAGCCACTGAGCCACTGTGTCCCGATTCAAGGTCATTAACGGAGATCATAAATGAGATTTATGAAATCACTAACCCAACAGTGAAAGAGACATTCCTGTACTTTCTGTGCTAGAATTCTAAAACCCTCAATGAAATTAATTGTCAGAAAGATCAGGATTGAGGCTAATAATAGCGTGGTCAACAATGGACTTGTTTGAACTGTGGGGCTGGAGAAGGCTCCTGCATGTTCCTTGGATGGCAAAGTTGACAAACAAGCAAATACTGGAGTTCATAAAAGTAGACATGCCAGTAGAAGGCAAAATCATGAAACCGTACCGTGGATGGATAGAAGATAGATAGATAGAGATGGGAGAAGAAGAGGAGGGGGGAGGACAAGGAGGAAGAGGAAGAGGAAGAGGGAGGAGGAGGAGGAGGAGGAAGAGGAAGAGGAAGAGGAAGAGGAAGAGGAAGAAGAAGAAGAAGAAGAAGAAGAAGAAGAAGAAGAAGAAGAAGAAGAAGAAGAAGAAGAAGAAGAAGAAGAAGAAGACGAAGAAGAAGAAGAATCCCAGATTGACTGCCACTATCATTGCCATTCCTTGGACAGCAAAGATGTCTAACAAGCAAATACCAGAGCACATAACACCAGATATGTCACCGGAAGGCAAAATCACAAAACTGTGTCTCACTTACTTTGGCCATGTCCCGTAGGGGAATTCACTGGAGAAAGCAATTCTGTTTGGAAGAGTTAGCGGTAAGAGGAAACCAGGCCATCAAAGAACATGGTGACTGGACACCATCAAAGCAAACACCAGCCAGAGCTTAGAAAAACTCAAAGAAAGAGATTGGAAGATGTGGAGAGACCTGGCCCATAAAATCATCAGGAGTTGGAGTTGACTGAACGGCTAACATCATCGTCATCAGTTCCAGTGAGGCGAGCAAAAAACAATTGGAGACAGGTGGCTTGCAAAGCGCCTGGTGCTATCCCATGTTGGACTTCATAGAGGAGAATCAGCCCCTTGGATGGTACCGGGAAGCCTACTGAGATCCAACCCAGCTTAGGAGCCAGCAGTGTGACATGAGCATATGCATCGTGAAATGTTCAAAGCCGCCCAACCTTACTGAACTGTGAGCCAAATACAGCTTCTGAAAGCTTTTTGAGGGCAGCCCCATGTGGGGGTGTGAGATTGTGCCCAGCAGAACGCAATTCTAATCTCACAACGCCCGGGCACCTTCATTGGCAGATCGTCGAGGCTCTGAGCTTTCTCCCGCATAATGAGAAGTGTCCCTGTATGAGCCACCGAGCATTTGTGTTTGCTCTGCCCAGCGCTTCAGCTGCCCTACTCTATATCACTTGCACTTTTCCCCTAGAGCAGGGGTCTTCAACCTTTGCAACTTTAAGTCTGAAGGACTTCAGCTCCCAGAATTCTCCAGCCAGCGAAGCTGGCTGGAGAAGTCTGGGAGCTGAAGTCCTTCAGACATAAAGTTGCAAAGGTTGGAGACCCCTGCTTTAAAGCAAAGCTGGCTGGAGAAGTCTGGGAGCTGAAGTCCTTCAGACATAAAGTTGCAAAGGTTGGAGACCCCTGCTTTAAAGCAAAGCTGGCTGGAGAAGTCTGGGAGCTGAAGTCCTTCAGACATAAAGTTGCAAAGGTTGGAGACCCCTGCTTTAAAGCAAAGCTGGCTGGAGAAGTCTGGGAGCTGAAGTCCTTCAGACTTAAAGTTGCAAAGGTTGGAGACCCCTGCTTTAAAGCAAAGCTGGCTGGAGAAGTCTGGGAGCTGAAGTCCTTCAGACATAAAGTTGCAAAGGTTGGAGACCCCTGCTTTAAAGCAAAGCTGGCTGGAGAAGTCTGGGAGCTGAAGTCCTTCAGACATAAAGTTGCAAAGGTTGGAGACCCCTGCTTTAAAGCAAAGCTGGCTGGAGAAGTCTGGGAGCTGAAGTCCTTCAGACATAAAGTTGCAAAGGTTGGAGACCCCTGCTTTAAAGCAAAGCTGGCTGGAGAAGTCTGGGAGCTGAAGTCCTTCAGACATAAAGTTGCAAAGGTTGGAGACCCCTGCTTTAAAGCAAAGCTGGCTGGAGAAGTCTGGGAGCTGAAGTCCTTCAGACTTAAAGTTGCAAAGGTTGGAGACCTTTGCAAAGCTGGCTGGAGAAGTCTGGGAGCTGAAGTCCTTCAGACTTAAAGTTGCAAAGGTTGGAGACCCCTGCTTTAAAGCAAAGCTGGCTGGAGAAGTCTGGGAGCTGAAGTCCTTCAGACATAAAGTTGCAAAGGTTGGAGACCCCTGCTTTAAAGCAAAGCTGGCTGGAGAAGTCTGGGAGCTGAAGTCCTTCAGACATAAAGTTGCAAAGGTTGGAGACCCCTGCTTTAAAGCAAAGCTGGCTGGAGAAGTCTGGGAGCTGAAGTCCTTCAGACATAAAGTTGCAAAGGTTGGAGACCCCTGCTTTAAAGCAAAGCTGGCTGGAGAAGTCTGGGAGCTGAAGTCCTTCAGACTTAAAGTTGCAAAGGTTGGAGACCCCTGCTTTAAAGCAAAGCTGGCTGGAGAAGTCTGGGAGCTGAAGTCCTTCAGACATAAAGTTGCAAAGGTTGGAGACCCCTGCTTTAAAGCAAAGCTGGCTGGAGAAGTCTGGGAGCTGAAGTCCTTCAGACATAAAGTTGCAAAGGTTGGAGACCCCTGCTTTAAAGCAAAGCTGGCTGGAGAAGTCTGGGAGCTGAAGTCCTTCAGACATAAAGTTGCAAAGGTTGGAGACCCCTGCTTTAAAGCAAAGCTGGCTGGAGAAGTCTGGGAGCTGAAGTCCTTCAGACATAAAGTTGCAAAGGTTGGAGACCCCTGCTTTAAAGCAAAGCTGGCTGGAGAAGTCTGGGAGCTGAAGTCCTTCAGACTTAAAGTTGCAAAGGTTGGAGACCTTTGCAAAGCTGGCTGGAGAAGTCTGGGAGCTGAAGTCCTTCAGACTTAAAGTTGCAAAGGTTGGAGACCCCTGCTTTAAAGCAAAGCTGGCTGGAGAAGTCTGGGAGCTGAAGTCCTTCAGACTTAAAGTTGCAAAGGTTGGAGACCTTTGCAAAGATGGCTGGAGAAGTCTGGGAGCTGAAGTCCTTCAGACTTAAAGTTGCAAAGGTTGGAGACCCCTGCTTTAAAGCAAAGCTGGCTGGAGAAGTCTGGGAGCTGAAGTCCTTCAGACTTAAAGTTGCAAAGGTTGGAGACCCCTGCTTTAAAGCAAAGCTGGCTGGAGAAGTCTGGGAGCTGAAGTCCTTCAGACTTAAAGTTGCAAAGGTTGGAGACCCCTGCTTTAAAGCAAAGCTGGCTGGAGAAGTCTGGGAGCTGAAGTCCTTCAGACTTAAAGTTGCAAAGGTTGGAGACCCTTGCCCTAGAGGGCTGCTTTATGTTTTATTAGAAATGACAGCTCTGTTATTAACAAGGGAGAAGGGGGAGGGGAACAGGCACATAGACAGTTTCCTTGTAGCGGGGGGGGGGGTGAATACACGCAAGGAATAGTTTTAAGTAGCAAGCTTTTGAAGGATCTGAAAGGCCTCAGCTGGGGAACCCATCAGAAATAGTCCCATCGGTAAAAGCGGGTGCCACGTGAATCATTCATTAAAACTGACAAAGAAGTAAAATTACCCCCAATTATTTTGTCACTGTGTCGATTCCACTTAAAGCTAGAAAATCAGACGCACACCAGCATAACCTCTTGGACAAAAAAAAAATGTGGCTGCGAACTGCATCCTTTCTTTTCAAAGGGGTTAAAGATTAGCCAGCATGTTAGGAGCTGCTGGGAAGTCATGCCCGTTTTGTAGCCAAGCGAATTCCCCAAAAAGGTCAAAAAAAGTCAAGACAGTAGCCACCACGGCCCGTTCAAAGCCCCACCCCTTGGCTCCCAGACATCGGTGAGGCAGACAAACCGCTGGAGCCTGTTCCCAGGGTGCGCATGCGCAGAGTTGCCAGACAAAGGGAACAGCTGAAGAACAGGGGGCGACTCGGGAGTAAGGACACAGGTGGACGATGAATGGCCCCTCCCAGAGGAAATAAAAGAGGAGCGAAAGGGGAGCAGAGTTTGCAGGAGACAATCAGTTCGTTTAAAAGATTAACAGAGTTGGCAGCGACCTTGCAGGTCATCTAGTCCAACCCCCTGCCCAAGCAGGAGATCCTACATACCTAGGATCGAACTCACAACCTCCTGCTTGATGAGGCAAGGGCTCCACCTCTAGGCCACAGCAGCATGTAATTTAATTGGTTTGTGACTCTCCAAGACTCCTTGCCAAGTTTTGCAGATGTCAGCCTGGCAGCTCTCCAAACCAGATAAGGTCCGTGACTGTAAATCCTCCCTTGAAAGACTTTGCTGGATATGAATGAGCAGAAATCACAGTCAATTAATAAAAGGGTTTTTTGTTGGGACAAGGAGTTTGCTTCCTGCTCTTGGGAAGCCTCGGTCAGAACACACGTATAGAGATAGGTGTTGTATTTCTCTCCCTCTTTTGAGGGATGGCTGTTCAATTCTAACATAGATGGTCTCTTTTACTCGCTCGCTTACCTGGCACTCTCTATCCAGATGTGCTTTCTCTACTTTGCAGAGAAATTGATCAGGGCCTTTTTTTGGCCACTGCATCTCACTCAGTTCTGCTTTGAGGGTCAATTGTAGAAAGAAGTTGTATCCAAATCATTATTTTGTTTTTCTCTCCCGGCCTAGAAAAATGATGGGGAATAACATACATTTTAATTCTGATTCAACACAAATAATCTTGGGTTGATGCAATTTCCAGGAATTGATTTGTTTTTCGACAGTATGTTAAAATCAGATTTTTAATAAAGAAAACCAGTAATTGTGTGCCTATAATTTTCTTGATTGAAGGACACAGCTTGCATCTATCTAAATTACAGTTTGCAGAGACATTATTCTGAGTCTCTCCCCTCCTTTTCTTTTTAAATATCCAGCCACATGACATTCATCTCAGCGGAAGAAAATCCATCTATTTTAAACTTATTTTTTTTTCCCTTCTAACATCGTCTTTTTAAAAGTAAAATCTGATTGAAACAGGGCCTTAACCAGTAGGAAAGGGAAGACTCCCTCATCCGTCCACATTAATTTTGTTAAATTAATAAAATATAAGCCTTTTACTTAAGCTTCTTAGTTTTAAGCTATATGGGCATAACAAGAGCAATTTCTTTTTTTAATATTTTTTTGTTTTTAATTTTCAAAACAAACACAACACCAAGAATCCTCCTTCTTTAAATACTTAAATACCTTAAAGGTGCGCTTCAAGGTCTTGACGACCATCTTCAAAGCGCTCCATGGCTCGGGACCTAGTTACATGCGAGACCGTCTCCTGCCCCATACATCCCTTAGACCGATCCGCTTCCACAGAGAGGGCCTTCTCAGGGTGCCGTCGGCCGGACAATGCCGACTGGTGACACCCAGGGGAAGGACCTTCTCTGTGGCGGGCCCCGCCCTGTGGAACAACCTACCCCCTGAACTCCGTACCATCACCGACCTCCGCCTCTTCCGCCAGTGTTTAAAAACACACCTGTTTCATCAAGCCGGCCTAACATAGCCTCCGCTGTGACTAGTATTAGATAGTTTTAAAATGGGGATTTTAATTGGTTTTAGCGCAGGTTTAAATATTTAATAGCTTTTTAAATTTTGTATTATTTATATGTTATTTTAAATTCCTGTGTGCCGCCCTGGGTCCTTTTGGAGAAGGGCGGGATATAAATCAAATAAAACTCTAAACTTTATCAGTTGGTTACAAAAAGCTTTTGTGCGACTCTTCCACTGTCGTCATCCAAACTTCATATTAACTCAAGTATTTTAAATCAGATCTTTTAATACATATTACCATTATCGTACCTCCACTTTCATTTGACTATAATTGTTTAAACGTCCATCATCATAAAATGTACCAAAAATTTAAAACCTGACCACATACTGGCATTTCATTTGTTATTTCTAATATCCTCCAATATTATTCTATCCTTATGGCCTATTCTGGCTAAACATCGATAATATTTAGTAACAAAAATTAACAAGAACAATTTCTGTTGTCCTATTATCATTGCAGCAATACATGAAAAATTTACAAGAATCAGGGAATCATCCAAAATGATATTAATCAATATGCATGATATAGATCTCTGCCATGCCCTTGTGTCACTGATTGTGCATGATTTCCATCCCCCTGGATAGGATGGAGGTTTTCTCTAATTCAATAACTTTCAAACTTGGCAACTTTAAGATGTATGGACTTCAACTCCCAGAATTATAGAATTTATAAGTGGCTAGAAAACAGAAGCCAAAACAGGAAATAGAAGTCTTGGTTTTTGTTTTTTTTTCTAAACTAATACTGAATAAAAATTGACCAAAATTACTAATTACTATCAAACTTAAAGTATTGACCACCATGTAAATACAATAGTGATAGGAACATATTCCCATAGAAAAGATCCCTTCCATATAGGATTCCACTTACAACTGACTGTAAGGCACTTTCTCTAGGAGACGATTAGGCAGAAGTAGGGGTGGTGCTAAGGGAGTCATCAGCCTAGAGTCATTACATTCCCACAAATGATCCCAGTCCAACTTGTCTTCAGTTCTCTTGGCTCTTATCTACTGCCAGTTGAGCATTGAACTTTTCCTGACTACATTCTTGTGCGTAGACTTGAGCAATACATTTCCTGCAATCTTCTGAACTAGAACATAACATGTTCCTAGATACTCCCACGTAACACCGCTCCTGCGCGAGCTACACTGGCTGCCTGTGGCCTTTCGGGTGTGCTTCAAGGTGTTGATTACCATCTTTAAAGCGCTCCATGGCACAGGACCTAGTTATTTGCGGGATCGTATCCTGCCCCATACATCCCTTCGGCCGATTCGCTCCCACAGAGAGGGACTTCTCCGGGTGCCGTCCACTAGGCAATGCCAGCGAGCGACGCCCAGGGGAAGGGCCTTCTCTGTGGTGGGCCCAACCCTTTGGAACGACCTACCCCCCGAAATTAGAACTACCACGGACCTCCGCTCCTTCCGCCAAAAATTAAAGACCCACTTTTTCCATCAGGCCGGCCTGGCCTAATTCATGCTCCTTGCCCCAGTCTGAAGCGCAAATTGTTTTAATCGGATTTTAATGGGAACAGTTTTAAACATTTTTTACAAAATTTTAGTACAGGGTTAACTATTTAATTTGGTTTTAAATATTTATGTATTGCTTTGTTTTAGATGTTCTTAATTTCTTGTACACCGCCCCGAGTCCCTTCAGGGAGAGGGGGCAGTTTAGAAATTCAATAAATGGAATTGACTTGAATTGAATGTGATTCTGGTTCTTTGCCCCTAATCGTCTCCATTCCATATAGAAGATCCGAAGGCTACGTGCACATTTAAATTAGAATAAAAGAAGTAGATTTTATTGCATATAAAATCTTTGCATCCATTTTGTCCAGCAAAGGAGACTCATAGATTTGCCGATGTAGAAGACGCATTGCGTCTGACCCAACAAAGCAGAACACTGGTTTGCCGAAAGGTGTTAGTCAGACATCGGTCTCAACCTGGAGCCCACACCCACATTTCTATGCCTTCTACACCTGAGTGGGATGTACAGGTTAAGCCATACTCCTACGTGTGGCTCTTCTCCTATAATTGCTACTTACAAGCCATCATTATCTGCCTTACGCATGTTGATTCCATAATAGTCACTCACGGTTTCTGCCTGAATAGTCCACCCTCAACTGAGTTTGGAATTTAGCAATTTTCCCCTCCCAGAGATGGATTTAAATTGACTTCTAGGTCAACTGTTAATCTTAAACCACACAGTCAAGATCATTATCTGATTCAGCACACTATGATAGCCTGAGAAAAATCTCAACTTTTGGCCTTTCCATCCTGCTTTTTCTCATGTTTACAGAAATGCCCCTAATTCAGGCACTACTTATTGCAGTCAAAACAACAAGCAAAGCTTGTAGCTATATTTTCCCATGCAAAACTTAAATTAGCCTTTTAGCTAGTGTCTGTCTTTGCCATTTACCAGATACTGACCAGTTTGATAAATTCAAAACTGGTCCTTTTTAACTCCTGTCTCTCATTAAAGGTATATGTCCCCCTCGCACATATTTGCTAGTCGTTCCCAACTCTAGGGGGTGCTGCTCCTCTCCGTTTCTAAGCCAAAGACCCAGCGCTGTCTGAAGACATCTCTGTGGTCATGTGGCCAGCATGACTAAATGCCAAAGGCGCACGGAACGCTGTTCCCTTCCCACCAAAGGTGGTCCCTCAATCAATCAATCAATCAAATGTTTATTTGTATACCGCTCCCTCTCCCCGAAGGGACTCGGGGCAGTGCACAGGGAATATAAAACATAAAAACATACAACAATATAAATATCTAAAATTAAATTAAATTACAATAACCCTGCGCTAAAACCTAAAAAACCTAAAACCCTATTTTTTCTACTTTCATTTTTACCTGCTTTCGAACTGCTAGGTTGGCAGAAGCTGGGACAAGTCACGGGAGCTCACTCCGTTACGTTGCGCTTGGGATTCGAACTGCCGAACTGCCATCTTAACCACTGAGCCACACCGTCCCTTTATTACCTTTCTCTAAAGACATGCCGCTCTACCCCTGCTCATTTGAACATGCCCGTTGCTTTGGCATCTGTAGCTTGTTAACGGGACTTCTGCAAAAAATGGTTTGTGTACTTCCTTATTCTGTGAACAAGGAAAAGCTAAAGTGCTCCAATCTCACCTTTGCAGTTGGTTCCGGCATGCGAGCACCTTGGCAGACAATGCAAAGCCCAGGAGTCACATAGACGACTGCTAAAATCGCTCTATGGTGCATTGTATGGTTACTCTATGGTAATTTTTACAATGACAATAAAGATGATTATTATTATTATTATTATTATTATTATTATTATTATTATTATTATTATTATTATTATTATTATTATTATTATTAAACACAATAACTGAAGAATAGAATTGTTTGCTCTGCAGCCTGAATAGCCCTGTGCTTTAATATAACTAGATTTGAATGATTGATCGATTATTTCTATAGCCTCCCATCTCAATAAGTGAGTTTGGATGACGTGCATTAAAAAAAATTGAAACAAAAAAGTAGAAATGAATATCCATGGCACCAAGTAAGACTCTTACATTGTTCTGACTGAGGCTTCCCGAGAGCCTGAAGCAAACTCCTGGTCCCGACAAAAAACCCTTTTATTAATTGACTGTCAATTCTGCTCACTCACATCCAGCAAAGTCTTTCAAGGGAGGATTTACAGTCACAGACTTTATCTGGCTTGGAGAACTGCCAGGCTGATCTCTGCAAGGAGTCTCGGAGAGTCACGAACCAATGAAGCGAACTAATGGTCTCCTGCAAACTCCACTCCCCTTTCGCTCCTCTTTTATTCCCTCTGGGAGGGGCCATTCACCATCCACCTGTGTCCTTATTCCCAAGTCGACCCCTGTTCTTTAGCTGTTCCCTTCGTCTGGCAACTCTGTGCATGTGCACACAGGGAACAGGCTCCAGCTGTTTCTCTGCCTCACTGAGGTCTGACTCTGAAGGCAGCTGATAACTGGCAAACGGCTTTGGCCCCCTCTCTGCTTCTGACACAGAGCCCTCCTCAGAGCCTTCCCCAGACTCCAGGACTGGTCCAGGTTCCTCCCCAACCTCCTCACTGTTCAAATCTGCTGCCAGTTCTGCTGGCCACTGATGGACCACAATATCCATTGACCAGCCTAAATGGCAAACATAATATATTCGTTAGCAAATCTGACAATTAAAAAAAATCCTTTAGCTGAGGATCTCTTTGGGCAACACTTCTCAATGCAAACGCTAGAAAGCCCTTTTCTGTCTGACTGCCAATTGCAGCTGAAGTCCTGAAGAACCGGAAATATCGGGGTTCAAAGTTTGGCTCTCCCAGGACAGCCTGAACAAGCAGACCAACAAATTAATTGTTTTAAATGTTTTACAAATCTCGCTGAGCAAATTACACCGACAACATAAAGATCACCCTTCCTTCCTCCCCCCCCCCCGTACATTGTGCACGCAATTAATTTAATTGGTCATAGCTGGTCTCCTCGCTTGTGATATGAACAAGCCTCGGTCGTTGCAAAGGTCAAGTGTAGCCATGCAGTATATGAGCCATAATTCTCAGATGTATTATTTAGTTATTTACGTGCTACGTTGATGCATTTTGAGATTTATTTATTTTTTCACGATAGCTCATTGCTACTCATAACCATAATTATGGGTACAAAGTGGAAGGCGCTGTGCACTCAACTCCTGAGAAAGGGAAAAATGGATCCTTAGCAACAGCACTTAGCACTTAGACTTATATACCGCTTCACAGTGCTTATACCGCCCTCTCTAAGCGGTTTACAGAATCAGCCTCTTGCCCCCAACAATCCGGGTCCGCAGCTAGCAGTCAGCTGAAATAGCCTGTAGTACTGCATTCTAATTGCATCATGAAAAAGGCGAATGAGAAAGGGAAGGGAGGGAGAGAGGGAGGGAGGGAAGGAGGGAAGGAAGGAAGGAAGGAAGGAGGGAGGGAGGGAGGGAGGGAGGGAGGGAGGGAGGGAGGGAGGGAGGGAAGGAAGGAAGGAAGGAAGGAAGGCAATAGCACTTAAACTTATATACCGCTTCACAGTGCTTTTACTCTCTAAGCGGTTTACAGAGTCAGCCTCTTGCCCCCAACAATCCAGGTCCGCAGCTAGCAGTCAGCTGAAGAAGCCTGCAATACTGCATTCTCACCACTGCACCACCTCCTTCAACAGGCCATCAAGATCAACCACAATGTATTGTTTATTATTCTGTGTTCTAAGTTCTTTCTATGTTCAGATATGCGTTTTGCAGCCTTAAATGGCAATGGTCAAATGTCCTTAGGATATTATGCATTTTGTACCTTGAAACTCTATTCTGCTCATCCGCTTATATGAGAGCCGAGGTGGTGCAGTGGTTAGAGTGCAACACTGCAGGCTACTTCAGCTGACTGCTAGCTGCAGTTTGGCAGTTCAAATCTCACCAGCTCAAGGTTGACTCAGCCTTCCATCCTTCTGGGGTGGGTCAAATGAGGACCCAGATTGTTGGGGGTAAGAGGCTGACTCTGTAAACCGCTTAGAGAGGGCTGTAAAGGCACTGTGAAGCGGTATATAAGTCTTCTATTGCTATTATATTGTTTTATTTGTTTCCTAGTATGATTTGATTGCTTATTAGTAACATGACTATCACTAAGTGTTGTATGCACACAAATTCCTTGTGTGTCCAATCACACTTGGCCAATAAAGAATTCCTATTCTATCTACTCTATTCTAAGATGCAAGTTCTCTAACTGGTTCTCACAGCTTTTCTCTCTCCAAGGTACTGATCTTCTGCTGTTACTTCTACTTGCATTCGGGTCAGGCTCTGCTCCTTCTGTGCCATAAGTATGCCTCTCAATAACTCCACGTGAATAATCACATCATTAGTCAGTCATCACTGATGGATGCTGTGCTGTCACAATGTGTCAAATTTTACTGCCAAGTAGAAATTGCCAGATGGTCCTTATTTTTTAAGGGAACGTTCTTTGCCGCAGAACAGCCCTTACTCCGTTGAAGACACGTGGCGAATCCATGTTGGGCTTCTTGGTGGTTGAGATGATTAGAAGGCCATCTTCCCATCTGTCCAGTGTTGGGGGGGGGGGTCACCTTTCAAGCCTTGATCTGTATATTGTCCTGGCAGGAAGTAAAATAATCAAGCTCAAGTGGGGTACTAATACCACTTTATAAAGCCCTAGTAAGACCACACCTAGAGTACTGCATCCAGTTTTGGTCACCGCACTATAAAAAAGATGTTGAGACTCCAGAAAGAGTACAGAGAACAGCAACAAAAAGGATCAGGGGACTGGAGACCGAAACGTATGATGAACGGTTGCAGGAACCGGGCCTGGCTAGTCTAGTGAAGAGAAGGACCAGGGGAGACACAATAGCAGTCTTCCAATATTTGAGGGGCTGCCACAGAGAGGAAGGGGATCAAGCTATTTTCCAAAGCCCCAGAAGGCCAGACAAGGAATAATAGATGGAAACTGGTCAAGGAGAGATTCAATCTGGAAAGAAGGAGAAATTTTCTGACATTGAGAACAATCAACCCATGGAACAGAAGTTGCCTTTGTAAGTTGTGGGAGCTTCATCACTGGAGGCTTTCAAGGGGAGATTGGACTGCAATTTGTCGGGGATGGTGTAGGGTCTCTTGCTTGGGTGGGGGTTGGACTAAATAGCCTACAAGGTCCCTTCCAACTCTGTTAATCTAATCTGTAAGGATGGTGCATGAGTTTTGTTTTTCTTTGTTTTTTTCTTTTGGTTTTTCAGGTGGGTGGGGGAGCAGAACTCCTTAGCATCAGAGTGTGTTAATATAAGGCAACTGACAGTTGGAACAGTGTTCTTTTCAGGTGGGGAGGGGGAGTAGAACTCCACAGCATCAGAGTGTGTTAATATAAGGCAACTGGCAGTTGGAACAGTGTTCTTTTCAGGTGGGGAGGGGGAGTAGAACTCCTTAGCATCAGAGCTTGTTAATTACTGTATAAGAACTACTAATGATCTGATGGTCATTTTGAAAAATCCTTTCTTAGCGAGCACCTAGAGGCCGAGAGGAACATAAATGCCAAATTTCAAGTTTGTAGGCTTTATGGTTCTGGAGATTTCATGATGAGTGAGTGCTATTTGCCTTTTATATATATAGATATAAGAATTATTTTTGCAGCAGTAAATGGCAAATTAATTTTGAAGAAAAGTAGGAATTCTCTAGCCATGCTCTCAATACAAGAAAGTCTGTAGTTTCCTCTTCATTTTCCCATTCCAGTTTCAAAGAGAGTTCAGAAAATTAATATCTTGGTGGAAAGGGACACATTTAACTAAAGATCCTGTTATTTATTTTTATTAACAGGATTCTTCTTTCTTCCAGGAAATTTTGTGGTGGCCTGTGTATTTTCCTTCTAGTCCCAGCCTCTCCTGAAAGGATTGGCTAAATTAGACTTCAATTTGGCAAGGCCACCATAAATATCACCTCTGGCCACTCTGTAATTAACAATTAGTCCCTTATTGTAAAATCCAGGGGCTGTATCATTACATATCGGTCAAAATAGGTTTGGGGCACTGAACCTCATTCTGGAAAGAGCATTTCTCAGCCTTCTGCCAATTGTAATCAGGGGAAGTAAAATTACGCCTGCCATGATGGGGCCCACTTACATCTTGCCAACCGCTGAGAAATTTCAAAGGATGGTTTGCAGCTCTCTCTGACCGCATGCCAATCCAACGGAAAAACCAAGCATACGGCGGTGACAAAAGTGAATTTTTAAAACCCTTTCAACAGCTGGCCAGAGAAAGGGGGGGAAAATAGAGGAGGGGGGAATGTTGGATTGTCGTCCCCTCGTTCTGCTTTGCAGCCCAGCAGGTAGACCGTCTTCCTTTCTAAACCAGGCTTTAGATGATGATGATCAAGGGCAAGACGCCAAGCAGAAGCTGCCTTAAGAAAGATCCGCCTAACCTCCATCTGGAAATAGTTATTTTATTTTATTTTTATTTGGTTTGTCAAGCATGTATGAGAAAACAAGTATAAGTATGAATATAACATATAAACATGAAGTATAAGCAGGGATAAGTATATACCAGTGGTGGGTTCCAATTTTTTAAAAAACCTCTTCTGTAGGTGTGGCCTGCTTTGTGGGAGTGGCTTGCCAGCGGTGTGACCGAGTGGGAGCGGCTTGGCAGTCATGTGACTGGGTGGGCATGGCCAACTTGTAAAATGTGGTGAAACTCACTTAACAACGCTCTTGCTTAGCCACCAAAATGTTGGCTCAGAAACTCTGGCATTTGAAGCACCCAAGTCTTAAAGCTGTCAAGTTACAAGACCCTCGCACCCCTCACCCTTTAGAGAAAAAAATAACCCCAGGGGTGTTCAAACTTGACAGCTTTAAGACTTGTGGACTTCAACTCCCAGAATTCCTCCTCTCGCTCTTCCTCTGGATGATGTGCGGACGGGCGGGGAGAGGGAGGGAGCTGGAACCGGTTCTGAATGGCCCTGTAGATTTGTGCAACCTATTCTATAAAAGAGGCTAGAACTGGAAGGAATCCAGCCCTGGTATATACGTAAGAAATGAATACAAATAAATGGGAACAGTAGAACAGGAATGGTAGGCTCAGTGAGAACAATTGATCAGTGGAATGGCATGCCTTCAGAAGTTTTGTGTGTTCCATCATTGGATGGTTTCAAGAAGAGATTGGGCACACATTTGTCTGAAATGGTATAGGGCAGGGGTCTGCAAAGTCGGCTCTTTTAAGACTGGTGGACTTCAACTCCCAGAGTTCCCCAGCCAGCTATGCTGGCTGGGGAATTCTGGGAGTTGAAGTCCACCAGTCTTAAAAGAGCCGACTTTGCAGACCCCTGGTATAGGGTTTGCTGCTTGAGCAGGGGGCTGGACTAGAAGACCTCCAAGGTCCCTTCCAACCCTGTTAGTCTGTTAGTCCTTCATAGCTGCTCTGCTGATGCTAGAAGACAGCACATAGTTATCATCTCAATATCTTCATTGTCAATCCTGAGGCTGGTGGTTTGTCTCTGTTGCCATTAGTTTGGTCTTCTTTAGATTTAATTTTAGCCCCCTTCTTTTCACTCTGCTTGACCTTTAATAAAAATCACTGGGTTTAACTTTTATTACTAGGGTTTGGAGATCGGTTGTATTTTCCGCTATCAGATTAACGTCATCAGCATAAGGCAGGTTATTGATATTTCTTCCTCCAATTTTAAAACCATACTCATCTTCTTCCAATCCAGCTTCTTTTAGTGTCAAATCAAATATATATATTTTCCCCTCCTGGTGATCCATTCAATTTCTATTCTGGCCATATCTGATTTGAGGAGTCTAGACCCTAAAGCGTTAACTTCAGCTCTCTGTGGCAAAAAAATGTTGCGCTGCCCAGAATGAAATGAAGTTGTTTATATTTGGAAATATTAAAGCTCACTGAATTAAAATGAGAGTTTATTTCTTTGGGGATACAAAGGGCTCCATTTTTTTTTTGAACCAACGGCTTCACATTTTAACAAAATCACTCAGGGTTACAGCGTTAATGCTGCAACTTTGGTCATCCCAATTATAAATGTCAAATCATATTAAAAATAGCAATATTTAAATGAGGCAATGCCAAAAGTGAACCCTTTCAAAAAGGAAAACTCTCCAAGGCCTTCCCTCGCTCCCTGCTTAAAATTCTGCAGAATGGATAGGTAAGCACTGGCAGAATAATGAGTGATGAAATCATCGCATTAAATATGAAATTGTTCCCACGTGCCTTAAAATATTGATTGCGTGCTTGTATCTAATCAATACATTAAGGTTTTTGTACAACGGCAGCAAGTCTGAGGGCCGTTTACTGCATTCTGCTTTTGTGAGGTTTTTTTTTTTATCTTTTGGGAAGATTTTGGCATAAATTGCATATTAACATATATTTGCATCTGCAGTTCCTAGTCAGGCAATTCTCTCTAGGCCCCTAAAATAAGAATGTGAAGGAATATTGATGGTTTTCAGGGTCTGAAAAAAGCATCACATCTTCGGAGTGACAAATCAGTGTGTTAAATAAGGAAGGAAGGAAGGAAGGAAGGAAGGAAGGAAGGAAGGAAGGAAGGAAGGAAGGAAGGAAGGAAGGAAGGAAGGAAGAACGGTAAAGGGAGGGAGGAAAGGTAGAGGGAAGGAGGGACAGAGAGATGGGAGGGAGGGGGATGAAGAAAGGGAGGGAGGGAAGGTAGAGGGAGGGCGGGACAGAGGGACAAAAGGGAGGGAGGGACAGAGAAAGGAAAGAAGGAAAGAAGGAAGGGTAGAGGGAAGAGAAAGGGACAGATGGTCAGAAGGGAGGAAGGTATAGAGGAAGGAAGGAAGGAAGGAAGAAAGGAAGGAATGAAGGGGGAGGGAGGGAGGGAGGGACAGAGGAGAGGGAAGAATGGAGGGAGGGAGCAAGGGAGGGAGGGAGGGAAGAATGGAGGGAGGGAGCAAAGAAGGAAGGGAGGGTAGAGGGAGGGAGGGACAGAGGAGAAGGAAGAATGGAGGGAGGGAGGGAGGGAGGGAGGGAGAGAGGGAAGAATTGAAATTGAAATTGGAATTTATTAACCGCACCCTCTCCCCACAGGGACCCGGGGCGGTGCACAGGCAAAGCTAAAAACAATATACAATAAATACAACATACATATATTAAAATAGAATTAAATAATATTTACCCGTGCTAAAAGATATAAAATTAAGAACCCACTAAAATTTGGTGTCAATAGACAGAGAGAACTATTCAAGGCCGGCCAGTCGAAAGAGATAGGTCTTCAATTTTACCCGGAAGGAGCGGAGGTCAGTGGTCGTCCTAATATCAGGGGGAAGGTCGTTCCAGAGGGCCGGGCCCGCCACAGAGAGCGCCCTTCCCCTGGGCGTCGCCCGCTGACAAAGTCTAGTGGACGGCACCCGGAGAAGCCCCTCTCTGTGGGAGCGAATCGGTCGTGAGGATGTGTGGGGCAGGATCCGATCTCGCAGATAGCTAGGTCCCGAGCCATGGAGCGCTTTGAAGATGATAATTAACACCTTGAAGCGCACCCGGAAGACGACAGGTAGCCAGTGCAGCTCGCGCAAGAGCGGTGTTACGTGGGCAAACCTAGAGGTGCCCATAATTGCTCGCGCGGCTGCATTCTGAACTAACTGAAGCCTCCGGGTGCACCTCAAGGGGAGCCCCATGTAGAGAGAGTTACAATAGTCCAGTCGGGATGTCACGAGGGCATGAGTGACTGTGCGAAGGGCGTCCCGATCCAAAAGGGGGCGCAATTGGCGAACCAGGCGAACCTGGTAGAACGCCCTCCTGGCCACGGCTGTCACTTGCTCTTCCATAGACAGCCGGGTATCCAGGAGGACACCCAAATTGCGCGCCCCATCCACAGGGGCAAGATGTTCGCCCCCTATGGCCAGCGTTGGAGAAAGCTGGTTGAATCGGGCAGCCGGAAACCACAGCCACTCGGTCTTGGTCGGGTTGAGCCTAAGTCCGTTACTTCCCATCCAGATCCGCACGGCTTCCAGGCACTGGCACATCACCGCTACGGCATCGTTGGGGTGGTTTGGGGTAGATATGTACAGAATGGAGGGAGGGAGCAAGGAACGAAGGGAAGGAAGAGGGAGAGAGGGAGGGAGGGTAAATTAGAGTCAAGGAGAAAAAGGGACAGAGGGACAGAGTGGGATGGAGGAACGAAGGGAGGGAGAGTAGAGGAAGGGAGGGACAGAGGGATGGAGGGGAGGGAGAGTAGAGGAAGGGACGGGTAAAGGAAGGAAGGTAAGTGGATCATATGGGCATCACATTTGGTTCTTTAAGGCTCTCATGCCAGGCGGAAAATATTATGTTAATGGACCAGCATGTAAACAGTAGGCAAGAAAAGCATTGTACCCATGCATTTATATTATCCACATTTCCTTTAAGCACGATGCTGCAACCACTACCCTATACCAGCTTTTCCTATCTGGGGAAAGACGGATGAAGGGCTGTGCAAAGAGTGGGCATTTATTTTGGCTCAACAATCAGAACCTTGGAAGCCACACGGCCCTGTCACATCCGGATCCCCCTATTTTTCACTCTTTGGTTCAGTCCTTTCCTTTTGTAATAATAAAAAATAAAAAAGGTTGATGTAGCCTGACAAACGGTATCGACCACCGAAAGATAGAGACCGCCGTGAAACTGACAAATTAAAAAAATAGAAGCCCTGACAGAGAATTGTTTGTCAAAATTATTTCCCCACCCCGCCAGGCCACATGTCCTTGAGGTAATAGGATGGAGAGCCGCCCGGCTGAAATAGCCGTGATATTTCTATAAAACGGCAGTGAAATCATTCCACGGATGATGTTGATTAGAAAGAAAGAAAGAAAGAAAGAAAGAAAGAAAGAAAGAAAGAAAGAAAGAAAGAAAGAAGGAAGGAAGGAAGGAAGGAAGGAAGGAAGGAAGGAAGGAAGGAAGGAAAGAAAAAGAAAGAAAGAAAGAAAGAAAGAAAGAAAGAAAGAAAGAAAGAAAGAAAGAAAGAAAGAAAGAAAGAAAGAAAGAAAGAACCAGCATAAAGAAAATCCGGCTCAAGAAAAAGGAACGAATGAAATCTTAAAAGGAAAAGACTTCGAGACATCCATCAGTCTGGCTTTGTTTGCAGGGTCTTGGCCAATCGTAGAAGGCAACACTGACCAACTCAGACTTCCGTGATTACAAATCCGAGAGGAACTATAAGCTGGCTACGCTAGAGACCACCAACTGGTCTGCAGAGAAATTATTTGCGTTTTTTATATTGCACTAAAAATCAGGGGTCCTCAAACCACGCCCCCTGGGACGGATATGTGCAATGAACGTTGGTGTTGCTGCAGAGAGTCTCCCCCTTCGGAGTCTTTTTGTGGGGGTCAGAGGGAGGGAAGTAATTCTGACTTGGGGTCTGCTTCAGCCTCCTGGTGGGGGGCTTTGGGCGAAGGCTGGAGGGAAGCGCCACTGGTGGCAAAGAGCCGGAGGGCCTTATTCCACTGGAACTGCATCATGGCCTGGAACTGGGTGACCAACTTAGCCCAGTGAGCCTCCAGGCGCTGGTACACAGAGAATTTGTCCTGGTGCATAAGCTCTCAGTATACATGCAAGCAACCAAGTGATAAATCATCTGTTCTGACCGAGGCTTCCCAAGAGCATGAAGCAACTCCTGGTCCCAATAAAAAACCCTTTTATTATTGGACTGTGAATTCTGCTCATTTACATCCAGCAAAGTCTTTCAAGGGAGGATTTACGGTCACAGACCTTCTCTGGCTTGGAGAGCTGCCAGGCCGATATCTGCAAAACTTGGCAAGGAGTCTCGGAGAGTCACGAACCAATTAAGCGAACTCATTATCTCCTGCAAACTCCACTCCCCTTTCGCTCCTCTTTTATTTCCTCTGGGAGGGGCCATTCATCCTCCATCTGTGTCCTTACTCTCAAGTTGACCCCTGTTCTTTAGCTGTTCCCTTCATCTGGCAACTGCACATGCGCACACTGGGAACAGGCTCCAGCTGTTCGTCTGCCTCAGTGATATCCAACTCCAAAGGCAGTTGATAACTGTCAGACGGCCCTGGCCCCCTCTCTGCCTCCGACACAGAGCCCTCCTCAGAGCCTTCCCCAGACTCCAGGACTGGCCCAGGTTCCTCCCCAACCTTCTCACTGTCTGAATCTGCTGCCAGCTCCACTGGCCGCTGACCGGCCACAACATCAAGATCATAATCATCGTAAACTACATTTATCATAAACCATGAGCTACAACTCCCGGCGATAGCCATAGGGTACTAAATAAGACAATTAATATAAACCGTAAGATACAAGGAACAAAGTTACCGTCATAAGCAGATAAAGAAATAGGCAATAGGAAAGATGAGAAGGTTCATAATTATACTGGAGAACAGAAGGACAGCCAGTTGCAACACTGCGCGCAGACTGAACCGTGGGGAGGGGAACTGCCTTTTCATAGTCAGGAAAAATCCCAGATGCCGCTCTGTTCATCTTTTAAATATACGAAGGACCTTAAATAAGATGATGTGGCAGCTGCTTTTATCCTCATAAAAGTTTTATTGTTATAGAGCGCTCGTCTTTGCAGCTACTTGTCAGTGTCTTCCCATCCCAGTTGAAAAACCCGTTCAACCAAGGATGCATTTTTGTCTGGCATGATTGCTAGGAAATTGTGCACGGTTGGAAGTGAGAACATCCCATAAAAATGTTAAAGCAGCGTCGTTTGCAAAGCCTGCTCTCCTGCACCGGGTCCATCAGCCGTCACGATAAGCTCTCTGGAGTATTTCAAGATGATAGATCCTTGGTTGTTGTTGTTTTTTTCAGCTTATTATTTAGCAAGCCTTACCTTTGGTACTCAGCACGCTAAAGCAAAGAAAACCGTCCTTTGAAATAGCTGGCTTTGGCTTCTCTCCTTGGTTAGTTTCCGTCCATTGCTTTGAAGGGGCATAGTGCCACCAATCAATCTAACCTTTGCTATTTGCTTCTGTTAAGAGTTGCTTCGGGGCTATTTTGCTACGGTTAGAAATTATTTATTAAGTTAACTAGCCGATAACCTGGCGTTGGCCAGGTATTCCTTTATAGGGGGGAAATGTCCGAACCAAACATAATTTCTAATGTTGGATTTTTTTCCCCTTACGCTGTACATTGGAAGCCATTTTATGGCAGTACAGTAGAATCCATTTTAAGGCACAACAGGCTGTATCTTAACAGACCACACACCCTGAAGGGTTTTAGAGGTGTCTTACCTCCACAATATTTGTTTCTAAAGAATAAGTCATCTGTGTAACAAGTTTTGTTGAAATTGCTCGAGGCGTTCCAGAGTTATGCTGGAACGCACACACACACACACAGAGAGAGAGAGAGAGAGAGAGAGAGAGAGAGAGAGAGAGAGAGAGAGAGAGAGAGAGAGAGAGAGAGAGAGACATTTTTATATATAGATTAATTTTGTAACCTTCGCTTGTTAAGAATTGTATCTTTTGCTATCTGGTTTCTCGCTTCTGTTATTTGCTTCAAAGCTAGGCACATCCTTGGCGATGGAACAAAACAGTTACCCAGGATCATCCTGCTCCATAGATAAATGTGGCCAGAGAAGGGGGCTGCCTAGGAGCCTGCATGCACAAGCCTAGGAAGAATGTTCTGTAAGATAACAAAAAAGCACGGACGGTGCATGGTTCAGCCATAACCAGATATGTCATAAATTGCTCAAATGAGAGGGGCACGGAAACTTTAAAACCGGGATTGGTGGCTCTGCTTTACTCCGCCTTATTATCTCTCTGTAATTGAATTCTAAATCAGCAAATCGGCGCTTGTATTGAAGCAGAGCGGATGAGAAGGTGCTCAGAAGGGAGCCTGCTAATGTCTTAGCACAGCCCACACGTAAAGCTGCTGGCCTGAATAAAATTCACGATACTTCTACCGTGAATTAGCCAAACTTTATCTCTTATTTAAGGCAGTGCGTTAGCAGCCAATCTACTTTTCTTTGATGTTCGTGCCCACTGAACTCAACCCACGGAAGGGAGGAGAAAGAGAGGATGTCTCAGAAGGAATAATCAAGAGTGGCACTTACTCATGCCAAGTCAGACACTTATATAGCACGGAGCAGAAGTCTCATCTGGGACGGCCTCATTATTTCCCCCCTTTAATTGAGCTTTAACCAAAAGGGCTGCTTGGAAAGTGATCTGTATTCATGGCTTTTCAGCCACGGAACCTGGAAGCGTTTTCGACATCTTCATTAGAAGATTCCCACACAGGCAGCTCTTTCCACCGAACAAGGTGTCTGATTTGAGCATTAAGCCTGGTGAACTTGAATCACAGAAGCTCCGTCCTTCAAAACAAAAGGAGGCCGATCCTAAGAGGAGCAGCTTTTGGATTGTCTGCAACTTGAACGGAATGCAAAAAAAAAAAAGCAAATATAGGCATTCAGTCCTATAGCCAATTTCTGTTCTGACAGAAATTGCATGAAGCAAACTCCTTGTCCCGACAAAAAACCCTTTTGTTAATTTACTGCGAATTCTGCTCATTCACTTCCATCAAAGTCTTTCGAGGGAGGATTTACAGTCACAGACCTTATCTGGCATAGAGAGCAGCCAGGTCACTATCTATTTGGCAAGGAGTCTCAAAGAGTCACGAACCAATTAAGCAAACTAATGGTCTCCTGCAAACTCCACTCCCCTTTCACTCCTCTTTTATTTCCTCTGGGAGGGGCCATTCATTGTCCACCTGTGGCCTTATTCCCAAGCCGACCCCTGTTGTTTAGCTGTTTCCTTCATCTGGCAACTGGGAACAGGCTCCAGCTGTTCGTCTGCCTCACTGATGTCTAACTGGCATACAGCCCTGGGCCCCTCTCTGCCTCCAACACAGAGCCCTCATCAGAGCCTTCTCCAGACTTCAGGAGTGGCCCATGTTCCTCCCCAACCTCCTCACTGTCCGAATCTGCTGCCAGCTCTGCTGGCTACTGGCTGGCCACAACCATTTGATGTAGCGGTTAAGGCACTAATTTTATTTCCGCAGGAGTATTCTCCAGCACCTTAATTCAAAGGCCTGAATTCTTTGGCACTCAGCTACAAGATCGCAAAAAGAAAAAAGAAACCATTCATTCATTCATTTGGCTTCCTGCTCCATCCCCGAGATCATCCAATGTGATGCCTGTTGTTTGGACAGACTGCTGTCCTACGCCACAGCATTGTTCCAAAATCCATTTTTCTCGCTTCTTTCAGGAGAAACATTGCATTTACTCTTATCAAAGAAGGAAAGGTGTTTGCAGGTTTGATCACTTTGACACAACGTCCATGATGGGCCTACATCTGTGTTGCTTCTTGGTCTCACCAGAGCCGGCTTCGGCCTTCTGGCCAGAGCAGCTCAGAATTTAACTAAGCACTTACTTTCCTTCCCTCTCCCTAACTCGTCCTGTCTCCTTTATTTTTTCCCCCTCCTCATTTTCTCATCTGCCTCCCCACTCCGAATCGCAATCCCTCCCAGGAAGGGCCTTATTCCCTCACTTTGGCTCCTGCAGAGATGTTCAAAAGCTGGTCTCTAACAAAGGAAAGTGGATTGTGACTTTTTGCAACATTGTTTCTGGGTCTGGCTGAGTTTTAAAAAAATTTATTTTGCTACTCTCTCCCTCTGGCTGAGATGAGCGGTGGAAGTGGATTCCTTTTGTCCCTGCCTGACTATTTCAACTAAGGAAAATTTCCAGCGTCTCTTTGAAAGCAGGACTCTCTCTGGATTTTTGAAAAAAAAATTTTTTTTTGATGGATTTGTGACTTCTTCTCTGGAATACCTTCGTTATTACTATTTGGGAAATTGTGTCTCCTTTGGTTTCTGAATTGTTTGCAACTTCACAGCCCTGAATTGAACTGAGCTCCTGGTTAGCCCCACCAGCCCCACCCGGAAAACGCCATCTTGGTGGCAGTGACTCTAACTTTTAACCATGGCACAAGAAGCAGCACTTGTAAATTTGGAACAAAGGATGGCTTCTCTTGAAACTTCTATACTAACTTTGATATCAGAAATAAAGGCCCAGAGGGCTGAAAGTATTATCTTCAAGAAGG
Organism: Rhabdophis nuchalis; assembly: GCA_039707465.1. Classification (NCBI taxonomy): domain Eukaryota; kingdom Metazoa; phylum Chordata; class Lepidosauria; order Squamata; family Natricidae; genus Rhabdophis; species Rhabdophis nuchalis. The sequence continues at coordinate 7,000,401 of CM077659.1, read as the reverse complement.
AGTTGTTGGATACAAGAAGACAAGTGCTGGATAACACACAGAAGAATAAAGAACTGGAAGGGGGGTTGGAGGGGGCCAAGGGGGAAATTAAAAATGTTACCAATGAGGTTGTGGAAATAAATGGGCATGTGTCTAGGATGGATATGGAAAGAATGACATATTTTTTGAGATTTCAAAATGTTTCTGAGGAATCTGGTGAATACCTCCCTGATCTTATGAGCATAATTTTAGCAGACTATTTACAAAAACCTAAGGATGAGATCAGGGGGGATATTGACCTAGCCTACAGAATTAACTCAGCATATGCCAGGATAAATGAAGTGCCTAGAGAGATACATGTGAAATTTGTTAGAAGGTCAACCAGAGAGGAAGTCCTGAAAGCGCAGAGAGAGAAACCTTTAACGTATCAACGAAAAACGGTCACTATCTTGAAGCAGATCCCTAGAAAAATTAGAGATTTAAGAAGGAAATTTTCCTTCTTGTCTAAAACCTTGTTTGATCACGGGATTTGGTTCAAGTGGATGACCCCTGAAGGGATGCTGGTGTTCTGGGAAGGAGGAAGAGTGAGGATTAAAACAGTTGCTGAGGCGGAAGCCTTTCTTAAAAAACATTCCTCTGCCCTGGGGGAAGATCCAGGGGGGACGGAGGGGGCCACGGCCTCGCTCGGGGGCCAGGGAGGAGAGAAAGAAGATACAATAGCCAAAAGACTTAGATCAAAAAAATAACTTTGCCTTGATTTTTCTTGAACAATTTTGCATAATATTCCTATCCGGACTTTTTGTAAATGTCTGACAGCATGGAAGGGAGAATTTAGGTAAATGTACTTGCTCTCATCTTGTAGTGGTATGGAAAATGTTTTCTATGATAACTTTTTTAATGTGTAATTTGAGGTCTTGGAAGGTCCGACGACTCTGACGTGAATGCTCTCAAAATTTCTTTGTAACCATTACCCTATCCTGTTAAAAAATGTAAAACCAATAAAACTTTTTCAATATAAAAAAAAAAGCTGGCGACAACCCTTCAGAGAGAAAAATCTATTGCATAAAAGGCGAAGGAGACCCTGGTAGGCAAGGGAAGAGAGATTTGTTCCGGCGTAGACTGGCAGAATGGATTGAAATATCAGTCATTGTTAATAAGTGCATGGCCTCGTTTTCGTCTGGCGTCATCCCATTCTGGAGATTCAGGAAGAAAATGTTAAATACATTCAGTGATAACCCCAAAAAAAAGTTCTCCTACAATTTTATTCATTTACTAGCTGGTAACCCGGCGTTGCCAGGGTATTTATTTATCCTAAATCTGTATTAGACAGGAAAAGCCCTGATTTCAGCGACAATTAAATTAGATACAAATGTTTTCCCTCTGCCCCCCAGAAGCATCAAGGAAGGGATACCGCATTGTTGTTTTGTTTTTGGTGTGCGTTTTTCTGATCTTGATGTGGATGTGGCTTTTTGTCCACGATAGGTGCACGAAGCGGTTCGACGTTGCAGTTCTTTTCTCGTACGTAATCTGCGTGAAGCACGTCGTGTCAGTCTCATATTGGTGCAGGATATTAATCCAGGCACTTTCAGTAGCTCCGGGCTGCCATTCTGTTGGTGGGGGAGATTCGTGACTCTGGCGTTTTCCTGATTTGGATTGCTGCTGTCCATGAGGGCATCTTTCCGAAACCTGACACCCCATTTGTTTCCCTGCCGCGTCAAGAACTTGAAGGACCTTCGGATCCTGCAGGGACTTTCATACGTAACGGCAGCAGCGCAAACATGGCAACATAAACCAGCATGGTCTGTCACATCATCGGAGTATCTTGGGTGTATTGCGCGCGCGTAGGAGAGGGCGGGCCACAGGAGGGTTTAAATCAGTGGTTCTCAACCTGTGGCTCGGGACCCCTTTGAGGGGGTCGAATGACCCTTTCCCAGGGGTCGCCTAAGACCATCGGAAAACACATATGTATCGATGGTCTTAGGAACCGAGACACCATTGTTATGGTTGGGGAGGTCACCACAACATGAGGAACTGTATTAAAGGGTCACAGCATTGGGAAGGTTGAGAACCACTGGTTTAAATAGTGGAGGGAAGTATGGAACTGCAGGCTTGATTTTAATTCACTCGTGTTTTGTGCTGTGTGTTTGTTGGAAGTACCAGAGCAAGCTTATAAAGATTATATTTATCACAAACTACCTGCTTGGCCATCTTGTTTTCTTTGCCCGAACGGAACCTAACCCGAAGATCAGCTGGCCTGTGTGCACGTGCCTGCTTTGAGGGCATTTTTGCCCATTTCATCTGGCCATTTTCAGGCCATTTTCAGGCCATGAACGGTCTGAAGAACAGCCTAAAACAGCCCCAAAAAACGCCTGTTGTGGGGGCACTTTTCTGGCCATTTCCTTGTGCTCTGGCGCCTGTAAAAACCAGCTGGCCACCATGCCAGAAACCAAAAGAGCATCTGGCAATGTCATGCATGCCCACATAGAGGGCTCTGCATGCCACCTCTGGAATGCATGCCATAGGTTCGCCATCACAGGTATAACTCTTTGAAATTGTACCTGAAACCTTGCCCCATACGAAGACACAAGAAAACTTTCCTCCTGGAGTTTGCAAAATAAAAAATAAAAAAATCCCATCCTTCCAAACTGGCTGGCTGGCGAGCAAGATGACCTGTTTGTTTCCATTGATCCATGTCCGCTGGCACATCCGAGCTCAAGGATGCTGCTAGCGGGTCGCCTTTTGCTAATTCCCTACCTTTCCTCCTCCCTAGGAACATAAGAACAGCCTTGCTGGAACAGGCCACAGCCCATCCGGTCCAGCCTTCTGTCTCACACAGTGGCTCCCCATTTGCTTCAGGGTCTTCCCAAGCAGATGTCTTCACCTGCTTGTGATTCCCTGCAAATGGCATTGAGAGAGATCCTGCCTATCTCTCCATCCCGGAGGGTGTCCTTAGGCATCCATCATGATAGCCATGGATACCCTTGTTCTCCATGAACTCCTCTAATCCTTTCTTAAAGGTGTCGAAGCTGACAGCTGTCAACCCTTCTTCTGGCAGGGAGTTCCATAGACCAGGGATCCTCTGGGTGAAAAAGTCCTTCCTCTTTTTTTTTTGAGGTCTAGCTTCCAAAGGTTTCATGGAGTGCCCCCTCGTTGTAGTGTTGTGCGATAGGGAAAAACAGTTTTTCCTTTTCTACTTTTCTCCCTGTTTCCCCCTCTAATCCTTTTAGCAGCCCCTTCTCCAAGAAGCCATCTTGACATTCATAAGTATTATTTATCTAGCTTGCCACTCCATATTAATGTTAACATTTACCCAAGTCTGGGCCTCTAGGTACGATGACATTAAACACAAACACAGTTTTAGCAGTTTTAGCAACCGGGGGAGGGGGGAAAGGTTCCCCACACCCTCACACACCCCTCAACTCTCCTTCTTTCTTGTTCCTTGATGTGGGTTTGTTTTATTTCACGCTCTCAAAAATCGCCTGCTTTTTCAAAGTTCAGCTGAAATCATACGGTAGCCGTAATTTTTTTTGGTTTTGTTTTTTAAAAAATGGCAGGCTAATATGTCATCAAAAGAGAAGGAGAATTGGTAATTTGAGCTCCAGACTCTCTACTTACCTTTTTACTACATTAGCTATCACATTGTGAGGCATTCTGACATTCACGTACTCGTTCATAATGGAAACGTCTTGGGCAATTATGAAGAGGAGAACAATTAGGAGTGAAAACCCGAGAGAGTTCATTCATTATTTAGCTACGGAACGGAATATCTTCAAAGGCTGTCACCCTTGCACACACCTGTTGAAGGGAACTCGGAATAACAACCCAATAGCTGCGCTGAGCTATTGAACTCCATGGGATTCCCCTCACCCCTAAATAAGAGATGGGGAACAGTGGTGAGATTCAAAAAAAATGTACTGCCATTTCTGTGGGCTAAGTATGTGCACCACATCTAAGCATGCGCAGTGCTTGTGCATTACATCGGGGCGGGCGGGCGGAGCCTCCCGCAGCCTCTGCTATCGGTTGGCCGAAACAAGAGAGAATGGGCTGAATCCCACCTCTGCTCCTCCCTGCCTGGTGGGGAGAATTACCGTATTTTTCGGAGTATAAGACGCACCTTTTCCCTCAAAAAAGAGTTTGAAAATCTAGGTGCATCTTATACACTGAATACAGCATTTTTTTGCCTCCCCAAACTCCACCCCCTTCACCAAAATAGCCGCGCAGAGCCTTTAGGAGGCTTTCGGAGTGCTCCTAGCGGCTGGGGAGAGCAGAAATGAGCGAAAAACAGGCTGATTTTTGCTCAATGTCCAAACCCACCCACCCACCCAGCCTTCAGGAGCACTCTACAAGCCTCCTAAAGGCCATTCGTGCCCTTTTTTTAAAAAAAACAAAAGGGCCCCATTTTCGTAAAAACGGGCCGTTTTTGGGAGGTCTGTAAAGTGCAAAACCTTTTTTAAAAAATTTGCCTCTTCAAAATCTTGGTGCGTCTTATACTCCGGTGCGTCTTATACTCCAGAAAATACGGTCGATAAAATGGAGGAAAGAAGGACAGGAAGCATTTTTATTCCCTATATTTTGAGGGACTTTTTGGAACCTGCCAGAAAGGAAGAGTTCCCAGCTCAGCTTTCAGCTGAAGATACAATACAATACAATAGCAGAGTTGGAAGGGACCTTGGAGGCCCTCTAGTCCAACCCCCTGCCTAGGCAGGAACTTTACGTTTCAGACAAAGAAGATCTAGACCGTGTTCTGATTTCCATTCTCCCACTCCCCTGAAAATACAGCAAGCTTTCAAATGACAATATATATTTTAACCACCGTGCTGCGGCCTCCGAAGACTTTTCCATTATAATACCCATTTCCAAGCTTGCAACGTTTCTGAATTATTCTCCTTTTGACCTTAAGACTGAGCAAAATCCCTCAGCCAGGGTTGATTTATGAGCGGAGCGAAAGCAAGTCAAAAAAAAAAAAAAACCAACAACCCAGTTTCCACTTCTGCAAATACCACATTTCCCAACCCGGACAGAATTAGCAAAGTTACCGTGCATGGAAGATCAAAGATCCCTCTTGGACTTTGGGAAATCCATTTTAGGGGCTCCCGGGGTTGATCTAATTCGTACGGTTGAAAGAGGCTTTGTAAGAGTGAAAGGACTTCAGCTGAGAAGTGTCAAAGCCCATCAAATGAATCCTGTGGCTTTAAGGATGGTACTAAATTTGTAGATGATTGCAGTCCGCTTTTCAATCAGATCTGATTTTGACTGAAAGCTTTCTCTCTTTTTTTTTTTTCCCCCTGGAAATGAGCATGGCAAATTGTATCCCACAGATCATTCCGAGGGCCTATTGTTGGTTATTAATTTCTGGTGCTACGACTGAGGGCACGGTTCATATTAATGCACAACGGTAGCCACAGTGTTTCTCTTGGCATTTTGTCTCTCTTTTGAATTCTTGTTCTGCCCTACAAAAACCTCTCTACAAAAACAGGATTGTAAGGCAGCGTTAAACAGTAACCGAGGAGATCCAGGTTTAAATCCTAATCTAACCATGATTTTCAGTGGGAGAAGAGTAGAATAGAATAACAGAGTTGGAAGGGACCTTGGAGGTCTTCTAGTCCAACCCCCTGCTTAGGCAGGAAACCCTACACCACACAAAGACAAATGGTTGTCCAATTTCTTTTTTCACAACTGAGGAGAAATTTCCTGACATTGAAAACAATTAATCAGTGGAACAGAAATTGCCTCCAGAAGTTATGAATGCCCCAACACTGGAAGTCTTTAAGAAGATGTTGGATAGCCATTTGTCTGAAATGGTATAAGGTTCCTGCCCACGCAGAGGGTTGGACTAGAAGACCTCCAAGGTCCCTTCCAACTCTGCTATTGTATTGTATTGTATTACAATACAATACAATAGCAGAGTTGGAAGGGACCTTGGAGGTCTTCTAGTCCAACCCCCTGCGTGGGCAGGAACCCTATACCATTTCAGACAGTATTGTACTGTATTGTATTGTATTGTATTGTATTGTATTGTATTGTATTGTATTGTATTGTATTGTATTGTATTGTATTGTATTGTATTGTATTGTATTGTATATTACCGGTAATTTATTTGATTCTTTTTGCTAGTTTTTATTGTTTTAAATGTGGTTTTTATATACCAGGGGTCTGCAAAGTTGGCTCTTTTAAGACTGGTGGACTTCAACTCCCAGAATTCCCCAGCCAGCCATGCTGACTGGGGAATTCTGGGAGTTGAAGTCCACCAGTCTTAAAAGAGCCAACTTTGCAGACCCCTGTTATATACTGTAAGCTGCCTTGAGCCAGCGTGGGCGAATCGGCGGCAATATAAATTCAATAAATAAAATAAACGAACAAATAAACAATTCCACATGCAGAGGGATGCACAGTGAAGTTCCAAGCCTTTTCACCAGCCGCTTCTCGATTTGCCTGGTATTTATTTTATACGTCCCCACCATATTTGTTAACGCGAAACACAATTAGCATTTAAATAGAAATTAGGATCGTATCAAGTCGGCTCTTTCCATAAAGTTTTCAAATGGTGTGATTTCATACCGGGTCATTTTTCTAATGAAACGGCAATATTGCATTAAGGGTAAAATATCCCAGACTAATCATTAAAAAAAAAACAGATGTGAAGAGAAGAAAATTTGGTGCCGGCGAGAAATTATGTTTCATCTGAAGGAGCGAAATGTGACTGAGTCCATACATTGCCCTAAGCCAGTGTTTTGATGTTGTTTTGTGGTTTGCTGGCTTTTGCTGCTGGATAAACATTTTACATAATCCCGTTCATTGTACAAAGCCATGCCTTAATACAATACAATACAGTACAATATAATAGCAGAGTTGGAAGGGACCTTGGAGGTCATCTAGTGCAACCCCCTGCCTAGGCAGGAAACCCTATACCATTTCAGACAAATGGCTATTGAACATCTTCTTGAAGACTTGCAGTTTTGGGGTATTCACAACTTCTGGAGGCAAGCTGTTCCACTGATTAATTGTCCTAACTGTCAGGAAATTTCTCCTCAGTTCTAAGTTGCTTCTCTCCTTGATTAGTTTCCACCCATTGCTTCTTGTTCTGCCCTCAGGTGCTTTGGAGAATAGCTTGACTCCCTCTTCTTTGTGGCAATCCCTGAGATATCGAAAGACTGCTATCATGTATTCCCTAGTCCTTCTCTTCATTAAACTAGACATACCCAGTTCCTGCAACCGTTCTTCATAGGTTTTAGTCTCCAGTCCCCTAATCCTCTTTGTTGCTCTTCTCTGCACTCTTCCTAGAGTCTCCACATCTTTTCTACATCATGGTGACCAAAACTGAATGCAATATTCCAAGGGTGGCCTTACCAAGGCATTATAAAGCGGTATTAGCACTTCACATGATCTTGATTCTCTCCCTCTGTTGATGCAGCCTAGAATTGTGTTGGCTTTTTTGGCAGCTGCTGCTCACAGCTGGCTCCTATTTCAATGGTTGTCCACTAGGACTCTAAGATCCCTTTCACAGTTACTGCTATTGAGCAAGGTACCACCTATATTGTACCTTACATCAGCATGTCTGTCAGCTTCAAACTGAATCTGTCTGCAACCATCTTTTTATTCCTCAGTTGCCAAACAGAGAGGGAAGGAGGTTGGAATGCATTGCTAGACACAACAAAGAGCTTGTTCTGGCCGAAGCTTCCCAAGACACGAACTCCTGGTCCCGACAAAAATCCCTTTTATTAATTGTCTGTGAATTCTGCTAATTCACATCCAGCAAAGTCTTTCGAGGGAGGATTTACAGTCACAGACCTTATCTGGCTTGGAGAGTTGCCAGGCCGATGTCTGCAAAACCTGGCAAGGAGTCTCGGAGAGACACGAACCAATGAAGCGAACTAATGGCCTTCTGCAAACTCCCCTCCCCTTTCGCTCCTCTTTTATTTCCTCTGGGAGGGGCCATTCATCGTCCACCTGTGGCCTTACTCCCAAGTCGACCCCTGTTGTTTAGCTGTTCCCTTCGCATGCGCACACTGGAAACAGGCTCCAGCTGTTCCTCTGCCCCACTGATGTCGGACTCTGAAGGCAGCTGATAACTGGCATACGGCTCTGGCCACCTCTCTGCCTCCAACACAGAGCTCAAAGAAGAGGGAGTCAAGCTATTCTCCGAAGCACCTGTGTGCAGCCATGGGTGGAAACTAACCAAGGAGAGAAACAACTTAGAACTAAGGAGAAATTTCCTGACAGCGAGAGCAATTAATCAGTGGAACAACTTGCCTCCAGAAGTCGTGGAAGTTTTTAAGAAGATGTTGGTTTGTCTGAAGTGGTGTAGGGTTTCCTGCCTGAGCAGGGGGTTGGACTAGAAGACCTCCAAGGTGCCTTCCGACTCTGTTATTCTAATTTTTTTCCAAACATTATTAGGGTTGAAGTCATGTTTTGTGGCCTCAGCAGAAATGGGTCTTCTCCATAGAGCCTTCTCCACCATACAATACAATACAATATAATAGCAGAGTTGGAAGGGACCTTGTAGGTCTTGTAGTCCAACCCCCTGCGTGGGCAGGAACCTTATACCATTTCAGACAAATGGCTATCTAACATCTTTTTAAAGACTTCCAGGGTTGGGGCATTCACAACTTCTGGAGGCAAGCTGTTCCAGAGGTTAATTGTTCTAGCTGTCAGGAAATTTCTCCTTAGTTCTAAGTTGCTTCTCTCCTTGATTAGTTTCCACCCATTGCTTCTTGTCCTGCCCCCAGGTGCCTTGGAGAATAGTTTGACTCCCTCTTCTTTGTGGCACCCTCTGAGATATCGGAACACTGCTATCATGTCTCCCCTGGTCCTTCTCTTCATCAAACTAGACATACCTAGCTCCTGCAACCGTTCTTCATATGTTTTAGTCTCCAGTCCCCTAATCATCTTGGTTGCTCTTCTCTGCACTCTTTCCAGAGTCTCCACGTCTTTTCTACATCGTGGTGACCAAAACTGTATGCAGTATTGCAAGTGTGGCCTTACCAAGGCACTATACAGTGACATTAACACTTCACGTGATCTAGATTCTATCCCTCTGTTTATGCAGAGGGGTGGTGGGCCTTCTCCACCACCATGACCAAAGAAACCATTTAATGGCTATTCTTTACTCTTGCCTTTAAAAAAAAAAAGTCACCTCAACCCAATATTGGATCCTATCGCAATCCGAGGTCAGCAAAAGCAAAATGGAATAAATGAGAAAGTAGGCTGGAGGAAGGAATGGGCATGCCTATTCATGTGGGTATAAATGTGTAGGTTTTGCAGGCCATTCCAACAGCAAGAAAACATGAAATATACTGGAAGCTGTGCTTGTTGAAGTATAGCCAATAGCAATAACGCATGGGAGGCTGAAACCCCACCTGAGATGTCTCTTTTTTCCTTGCCAGAGTAAAACTTTTTTTTTATTACCCAACTCATTAACCTTCCCTTCCACACTAAAGGTATTCATTACCACTTTTTCTGTCCTTACAAGTATGTCCAAGCCACATTACACGATCATACAGTTTCGCAGCATGGCAAGCAAGCTCCAGCTAAGATTTTAGAAAAACTGGAAGAGTGAAAGAGAAAATGCTTGTACTTAAAGTTATCCTGACTGCAATTATTTGGGGGGAAGATTTCAGCCTCCTGGGTGATTCTGGAAACTGCAGTGAGCTTCTGTACACTCTGCTCCCCGTTGTAGTATTTCTATTTCTGGAAGCTATTGGAAAGCCTAACCTGCCCTTTCTTAACTCAATGGGGATCACATCGCCAGGGTAAAGGCTTCTTAGAATTCTCTTAATTAAGAGGCTGTCTTTCTAAATTAAAACAAGCGTTAGTTTTGCATTTTTTGACAATTAATCCTTTTTTTAATTTATTTATTTATTTTCCATCAACTCCTTGGTCGCCTTTGAAGTTTAAATTGAGCAGATCCTTCACAGGCTGGCAGTGGTCCCTATTCCAATTTTGTGCTCCAGAGCCCTTGCAAATGATGCTGCTAAAACTCAGCAGCCTATTTCCAGATGCACCGTTTTGAGAACCTTGCAAGCTTCACCCTTCTATTTGGCCTCTTTTCCCCCCAGATTTGAATAAAGAGAAAACTGGCCATCCTCCCAAGCTACGACTTCACTACATTACTAGATAGGACCTCCGAGAGACCAAAAAAACCCAAAAATGAATGACACAGCTTCTCCATAACTGTCCCCTGTTTTCCTGGGGCAAATGCAGTCAATCACGTTTCACCAACCTTCTTCCTGACCTTTAACGGTTCCAGCTTCGAAGATCAGTTGCAACTGGCCCAGTGTCGTTCGATGCCGCACATCGGTCAATTCATTTGCGCAATCAGGGCTTGCTTTCCGTCCCTTTCAAACTGATGAATTCTCAAAGAGAGAGTGCCTTATTCCCATCAGGTTATAAGACAGTCGTGCGAAAACGTGCTGTCATTCTGACAGCTATCACAGAATGCATTGCCACCTCCACACTTCAACACACATCCACACAATACACATAGACACACACGTGGAAAGGAGGTGTTAATTAGACATTTCTTCTCTGGACGTAGAAATATGATGTCAATGTTCCGAGTGATGAACCCAAGCAAAGCCCGCGTGGCTGAGACGATCTAATCTCTTAATGCAAAGCTTTATTGAGGATATCATATTGGCAAAGATGAGGACAAAACCAATACAATACAATACAACAGCAGAGTTGGAAGGGACCTTGGAGGTCATCTAGTCCAACTCCCTGCCTAGGCAGGAAGCCCTATACCATTTCAGACAAATGGCTATCCAACATCTTCTTGAAGACTTGCAGTGTTGGGGCATTCACAACTTCTGGAGGCAACTTCTGTTCCACTGATCTGACTATTTCCCGTGTCTGACTCTTGGCGATTCTACTGGCTAGAATCCTTCTCTCCTTCACTCCTAATCCTTCTCTTCGTTATACTAGACCTGTGATGTTGAACCTATGGCACGTGTGCCAGAGGTGGAGTGCAGAGCCCTCTCTCTGGGCACGCATGCCGTAGCCAGCTGCTCTTGGGCACCGGAAAAGAGCCTAAAAATGGCCCCCAAAACAGCCAAAAAGCAGGACTTTGGGGGGGCATTTTCAGGTCATTTTGGGGGGCTGAAAATGGCCTGACAACAGCTTGAAAATGACCCCCAAAATGGCCAAAAACAGACATGCACATGTCGGCCAGCTGGTCTTTGGGTTTCCGGTGCTCCAGTGTGCATGCATGTGTGTTCCAGTTTGGGCACTTGATGCCGAAAAGGTTTGCCATCACTGTACTAGACATACCCAGTTCCTGCAACCAAGCTGAAAGGAATTTGCAGTCATGACAGATAGCAGATTTGAGAGTTTTACTCAACTCCCAACCATGAAACCACCTGTTGTTGAACCCAACTTATGCTATCAAATTGCCTTCTTGACCTGTTTTTACACGATTGTTAAACCATGGCATTAGATTGATTTCAGAAAGAGATTTTTTTTCCAGTTCCATTTTCTAAGAGGGATGAAGCTGTAATTTTAATGGCTTGTCATTAATAGCTCAGTCAGTCACTATGGAAACAGAGGCCCTAGCCCATCCCATGTCCCTGGATGTTAACTTGGAATGGGCAGCTTGCCAGACCCCCCCAAAAAAGGGGGAAAATCAACTCATAAACAGGATGACTATGAGTGGCAGATTCAATCTCATTCATGAGATATACTTTCCAGGGAAATCAGTGGCTGTTGTCGACAATCTGTCAAGAGACTCATTGGATCTTAAAAGCCAACGAGTTTAATGAAGAAAGTGCAGAGGGTGTAGTCCATTGAGTAGCCTGAACGACATTAAGTGGCATTATGGCCTCATCAGAGTGACAAACGCTACATTTTTAAATAAGAATTTTAAGGATCGTAGAGTATCACTGGTTTTAGTAGCAGAAGGCGTGTGAGTCTCTTATCGCATCCAATGCCGTATTTTTTAACGCAGATAATATTGAAGAAGCTGTCTATGGAGATTCTTGGTCATCCAGATCATGGTTGTCCCAAAAACTGCATTGTCAAAAGGCATGAGATACTGGGGGCCCAAAGGGGGGGGGGACCTTTAAAATATCAAGACAAAGAAATAACCGTATTGAAACAAATTCCGAAAAAAAATCAGAGAAATAAGAAGGAAATATTTCTTCTTGTCGAAGAAATTATATAAGAAAGGAGTATGGTTTAAATGGTTATTTCCAGAGGGAATGCTTATCTTCTGGGAGGGGGGTAGGACAAAAATTAAAACATTAACTGAGGCAGATGTCTTTCTTCAAAAACATTCTTCCCTCCTAGAGGAAAAGGACAGCATTACACAAGACTTGGGAACGAAGGGAGCCACGGCGCCACCTGGTGACAGGGAAGAAGAAACGATAGTGAAAAGGCTCAGATCACAAAAATGGTTTTATTTGAAATGTCATTGTAATTGTTGATATAATAGAGAATGGCAAAAAAAAAAGAGACGGTTGAGCACATGGTACACAATATAACAATTTTGTTTGTATTTGTCCTCTATTTTTTAAAAATTGTAAACTTGTGAGGTTTGGGGGGGGGGGGGCTACCAACACCGAGATGGGAGCTACCAAATATTTTTGTATACCCTATCCCCTTTCCCATATATATTTTGAAAAACCAATAAAAAATGTATACAAAAAAAAAAAGGCAACTGCACTTTGTTGTTTTTTTTAACACATTTCACTTCTCCTCCAAGAAGGTTCTTCGGTTCTTTTTTTTTTAAGTTTTATTTTTTATTTTTACACATACAAAAACAAATAAAACACAAAAGCCTCTAACATCCTTATCATTTACGTATAGCATGTCGTTTGGTTACAAGGTATTTGTGCTTCCATATTTCAATTACATATACAGTCACTAAATATCCATCCAATATAGATAAATACATCACTATTTATGTAGATAAATACATCACTATCCTTATGCATCATATATTCAGTTACAATTCATATTCCTTCATTTTAAACAGAGATTATTCCCTTACATCCTTCATTATCCATTTAGTAACGATATAACTTTACGTAATCCCCTATCTCATTCTATTAATTTTACAATACAAATACGCAGGAGGTTTCCATCCGTTTGCAATTATACATCATCGCTTTCTGTTTATACAGTACATACAATCGCAAATCATCCATCAGCTACACATCCATCAGCTTTTTCAGTTCTGACCGAATGGTGGAGAATGGAAGGATTTACATACCTTGCAGTCCTCTGGTCGTTAGTACTCTCTCTGAGAATCCTTGATGCCACTTGGAGGTTTATCTGTGCGCTCAAGGTCACTTGAATAATGCAAATGGGTGTGGAACCTTCTTGGAACTGCTGAAAAAACTGCGTTGTAAATCTCTTTGAAGAAAAACAGAGTCCAGTTGCCTTTTGAAAAAGGACCTTTTGGGGGGACATTGAAGAAGGAGCTCCTTAGGACATATTTCAACTAGGTGCATCATCATCATCATCATAAGCCATCGTGGAGCTCATCCTAAGTCATCAAGTGACTTATCAGGATTTGGTTATATGAACCCAGCCACTTTGTTTGGAGATGATGAGTCCCATTGTCTGACAATCCAAGCCCTGTCAATCAAGACAATAATATTTACAATAGGGATACTGCACCTGGGTGTGAAAATCCACAATTAAATACCAGCAAAAAAATGCCAAAACGTTGAACTCTGCCTTGATTTACACAACCCAGATAGGGAAGTCCCAACTCACAGGCCAAATCCATATAAGGTAAAGGTAAAAGTTCCCCTCGCACATAGGTGCTAGTCGTTCCCGACTCTAGGGGGCGGTGCTCATCTCCGTTTCAAAGCTGAAGAGCCAGCGCTGTCCGAAGACGTCTCCGTGGTCATGTGGCTGGCATGATTAAAAGCCGAAAGCACATGGAACGCTGTTCCCTTCCCACCAAAGGTGGCTCCTATTTTTCTACTTGCATTTTTTACATGCTTTCGAACTGCTAGGTTGGCAGGAGCTGGGACAAGTCACGGGAGCTCACTCCATTACGCGGCGCTAGGGATTCGAACCGCCGAACTGCCAGCCTTTCTGACTGACAAGCTCAGCGTGTTAATAATAATAATAATAATTTATTAAATTTGTTGACCGCTCCCTCTCCCCGAAGGGACTCGGAGCGGTGCACAGGGCTAATAAAACAATAAATACATACATATAGTTAAAAACAAATTAAATATTTCCCTGCGCTAAAAATTCCAATTAAAAAACTAAAATCCCCATCTAAGACTTCTGGCAACCCCATCGAAGAGAGACTATCCCTGAGCCGCCGCTTCCCTTATCTATATACCTCTACACTGAGACAAGCTTAGATAATTGTAATTGTAATTGTATTCGAATTTATATACCGCACTTTCTCCCTTACGGGACCCACCAAGCGAATGCAGAGTTAACCTATGGAATGTGATCCCCTCATCTTTGTTCGTGGCTGCTGGCTTTAAAAAGAGGACTAGATCAATTCACGTGGTTTTTAATAGGTCTACTACAAAAGCTGAACAATGGTTAGGAGACAGAAAAACTATAGGTGCCACCTTCACCCCTGGCCGTCTTTCCTTGGCTGTTGCAACATCTGGAAGGGTGTCCTGTAAACCAGGGGTCCCTAACCTTTGCAACTTTAAGTCGGAAGGACTTCAGCTCCCAGACTTCTCCAGCCAGCAAAGCTGTCAGTGTCAGGGCCTGGGCCAGGGGTCTCCAACCTTTGCAACTTTAAGTCTGAAGGACTTCAGCTCCCAGACTTCTCCAGCCAGCAAAGCTGTCAGTGTCAGGGCCTGGGCCAGGGGTCTCCAACCTTTGCAACTTTAAGTCTGAAGGACTTCAGCTCCCAGACTTCTCCAGCCAGCAAAGCTGTCAGTGTCAGGGCCTGGGCCAGGGGTCTCCAACCTTTGCAACTTTAAGTCTGAAGGACTTCAGCTCCCAGACTTCTCCAGCCAGCAAAGCTGGCTGGAGAAGTCTGGGAGCTGAAGTCCTTCAGACTTAAAGTTGCAAAGGTTGGGGACCCCTGCTGTAAACCATCTACTTCTGGGCGAAGATTTAAACTGTTGTGACTTCAGGGAAGTGACTTATGGAAGGGAACCTCCACTGCAGGTGTTTATGGTGGCTCAGCTCTTTTGATTTATGTCTTCGTCTACCCAGCACCTCCTTTTAAGCAGCAATGAATATTTACCAACAATGTGCTTGATGCTGAGTCCCTCGGGCCACAGGAGAAGTTCCAGGAGAACATACTTGCCATGTGATTACTCTAACTTTATTCATTTATTCCCCACAGGAGTACGTCTTTTCCCCGAGAAACCCGGCTTGTTGTACAACATTTGCATAAGTAGCATATGCCAGTGGAATCAGAGATGACAAGGTTGCAGATTAAATCCTTAATGATTTATACGGAGGGTTCCCGTGTTCCAAAAAAAAAGGGAACAAGGTTTCGATTTACCGAACAGATGCTTCCTCCTCACACGGATACCCGCACACCGTCTTCCCTTTAGAAAAGTTTTGGAAATATGAAAGAGGGACAGGCCTTTGCCAGGAAAATCCAGAAGGAAGGGCCTCCTTTTTTCCTCGCCCACTAATTTTTCTACTGTATTTATAAAGCAGGATTTTTGTAGCTGAGGAGTAAAATAGCAATAGCACTTAGACTTATATACCGCTTCACAGTGCTTCTACAGCCCCCTCTAAGCAGTTTACAGAGTCATTCCCAACAATTTGGGTCCTCCTTTTACCCATCTCGGAAAGATGGAAGGCTGAGTCAACCTTGAGCTTGTCAGGATCAAACTCCTGACTGTGGGCAGAGTTAGCCTGCAATACTGCATTCTAACCACTAAGAAAGAAGGAAGGAAGGAAGGAAGGAAGGAAGGAAGGAAGGAAGGAAGGAAGGAAGGAAGGAAGGAAGGAAGATATCAATAGCACTTTAGACATATACTGCTTCACAGTGCTTTACAGCTCTCTCTAAGCAGTTTACAGAATCAGCATATTTGCCCCCAACAATCTGGGTCCTCGTTTGACCCACCTCAGAAGGATGAAAGTCTGAGTCAACCTTGAGCTGGTCACCATCGAATTTCTGACTGTCGGCAGAGTTAGCCTGCAATGCTGCCTTCTAGCCACTGCACCATGAGAAAGGAGAATGAGAAAAGGAATAAGAGAGGAAGGAAGGAAGGAAGGAAGGAAGGAAGGAAGGAAGGAAGGAAGGAAGGAAGGAATAGCAATAGCACTTAGACTTATATACCGCTTCATAGTGCTTTTACAGCCCTCTCTAAGTGGTTTACAGAGTCAGCCCCTTGCCTGTAGCAAACTGGGTCCTCATTTTCCCCAGCCTTGGAAGGATGGAAGGCTGAGTCAACCTGGAGCCTGGTAAGATTCAAACTGCCAAATTGCAGGCAGCCGGCAGTCAGCAGAAGTAGCCTGCGATACTGCACTCTAACCACTGCGCCACCGTGGGCTCCTGAGGAGTCTTTGCAGCTCCCTAGGCTTGATTGGCCATTTCCCAAACTGTTTTGGTCACCACATTATAAAAAAAAAGATGTGGAGACTCTAGAAAGAGTGCAGAGAAGAGCAAGAGGATGAGGGGACTGGAGGCTAAAACACATGAAGAACAGTTGCAAGAACTGGGTATGTCTAATTTAATGAAAAGAAGGACTAGTGGAGACATGATAGCAGTCTTCCGATATCTCAGAGATTGCCACAAAGAAGAGGGAGTCAAGCTGTTCTCCAAGGCACCAGAAGGCAGGAGAAGAAGCAATGGATGGAAACTAATCAAGGAGAGAAACAACCTGGAGCTAAGCAGGAATTTCCTAACAGTGAGAACAATGAACCAGTGGGAGGACTTGCCTCCAGAAGTTGTGGATGCTCCATCTTAGGACCATCACGGACCTCCGCTCCTTCCGCAAACACCTGAAGACATATCTCTTCCATTTAGCCGGCCTGGCCTAGTCCCTCGTAACCACTGGGAGTCTGAGTTTTAAATTGTTTTAAATTGGATTTTAATGGGTTGTGGTTTTAGGTTATCTTTTTAGCACAGGTTACCATTAATTTAATATGTTTTTAGTCTCTAGTCTATTTATTACAGCCTTATTTATTGTTTATATTTTATACTTCTGTTTTAATTTCCTGTGCACCGCCCCGAGTCCCCCTCTCCAGGGGAGAGTGGCGCGGTATACAAATTGAATAAAATATAACATATAAATATAAAATATAAAATTTCTGGAGACTTTTAAGAAAAGATCGGACAGCCACTTGTCTGGGAGGATATACAGTCTCCTATAGCCCCCTTCTTTGAGGAGGGGCCTGGACTAGAAGACCACCAAGGTGCCTTCCATCTCTGTATTCCATTAACTGAGTAACATCATCAGACTACTTTATTTGCATTAAAGTAGAGGAAAAACTATAATTCTTTAAGAGTTCATGAAACAGCGAACAAACCGCATTAGACAGAGAAATGCAAAGTAAGACGTCCTTTAGGCAGGTTCAATGACTCCACACACACACACACACTCTTTAGAGATACGCAATGCTGATTACAATTTAGCACACATGCACGCAAATTAGGTGAGGTGATTTACATGGGGTGCCCTTTGTCAGTGGTACAGAAATGGGGGCTTTTGGTTTTTTTTAAATAATCGTTTCCATCATGGCCCAATAATTCCTTTCCTATTTATATCTAGAGGATATGAACAGAAAAGAAAGAAAGCGTGCCATAGTCATGCAGTAAAAAAAAACCCAAAAATCAAGATATTAGAAGTGTAATAAGTGTAAATGGAAGGGAGGAGAGACTGCTTTGCAGCTTTTTAAGGGGGACGCCGACGAGGGAAAAATGCCGGCGGTGGTTGGCTTTCGTGGCCATAATTCAAACCACAGCTCGGACTTTTATTGCTTAAGTCAGAGATCTCCAAATAGTTACATCACCGTCTCAGCCCCGATAATATTGACATGAGGAGTTAACCGATGAATTTATTAAAACAATTTAAGCTAACCTCTCGCTAAGATTCCGTGCAGTTCGGAGAAACCCCAAAATCTCACTCCTGGCTGGCCCCGCCCACCCCACCCCACTGCTCCCAGGAGTCCCCACGCGGCCCGTTTTGGATTCAGGTAACTTCACAGAGCTCAGGGAGAGTGAAAAACAGGCTGACTAGAAGTTTGGGAAGAAGCTCCAGAGGGCCGCCGGAGCCTGGGGAGGCCGTTTTTGCCCTCCCGGAGACTCGAGAAAAGCCTCTGGATCCAGGGAGGGCAAAAATCTCCCCTGCCATGCTGCGGGACTAGGCCACGCCCATCATGGCCACACCCACCCCGCAACCAGGCAGAGAATCCCTTGCTAAAAAAAATTATAAACAATTTATTTTATTTTTAGACAAACAAACATAAACAAACATATAACATATAAACAATCCTCCAGTTACATAGTGTGTCGATTGGCTACAAAACTTCTATACCCTTGCTGAAAATTTTTGAAGCCCACCCTTGGACAGGGTTGTTAGGGAAGGTCTGGCCCAAAGTCACCCAGAGGGCTTTCTGTTGAAGCAGGACTAGAACTCGCACTCTCCTAACCTTCTGGCATCTTTAACAGCTACAGCAAGCTGACCATCAAAAAGTCATGTCCTTACGGGAAAGCAAATAATTGTTCTTCTGCCATCCAGAATCAGCAAATGGGGTTGCCATTGGAATCCTTGACAGAATCACAGCACAGAGTTGGAAGGGACCTTGGAGGTCTTCTAGTCCAGCCCCCTGCTCAAGCAGGAGACCCTGTACCAGTTGAGACAAATGGTTATCCAATCTCTTCGTAGAAACTTCCAGTGTTAGAGTATCCAAAAGTCAAATCGTTCCACTGATTAATTGTTCTAACTGTCAGGAAATTTCTCCTTAGCTCTAGGTTGGTCTTCTCTTTGATTAGCTTCCATCCCATTGTTTCTGCTCCTGCCTTCAAGTGCTTTGGAGAATAGCTTGACTCCCTCTTCTTTCTGGCAACCCCTGAGATATTGGAAGACTGCTATCATGTCTCCCCTGGTCCTTCTTTCTATTAAAGTAGACATACCCAGTTCCTGCAACCGTTCTTCCTATGTTTTAGCCTCCAGTCCCCTAATCCTCGTTGTTGCTCTTCTCTGTACTCTTTCCAGAGTCTCCACGTCTTTTCTTTTATATCGGGGTGACCCAAACTGGATGAAATATCCCAAGCGCTGTCTTACCAAGGCGTTATAAATGCTGCGAACATTTCAGGCACCTCATCAGCTGGTCAGCCTGCTTCATGGTGTCCATCACCGCTCTGCTTTTTTTCCCAGGAAATAATGTCATGTTTTGCGTTTGTCAGTTTGCTTATTGCTAAATCACTTGAACTAATTAGAAGACTGGTGGGGTTTGGGCGGGGGGGAGACCCCCATGCAATCCAGTGGCCATCAGCAATCCAGGGCCTCAATTATTCCACTGTCAGTTAAGACAGGGATGCAGAGACAATTGGCTCTGCTCCAGGCTCTCCTACCTTGAGTAATCAGACAAGGGCAGAAGGTCAATTACTGTTTTCAGTTTGCCTTCATCTCCCCTGCATGTAAATCAGGGCACTCAAGCTCTGGCAATGCCACAAGAACGTTTCAGCCACCAGCCTGTGTTTTACCCGCTGCAGGCATTTGCTGGGCATTGTACAGCCGGAAGTGCGTGGAATAGCAAAGAAGGGATATCACACAGTGTAGAATCATAGGGCTGGAAGGGGCCTCAGAGATCTTCTAGTCCAACCCCCTGCTGGAGGCAGGACACCCTATACCATCCGAAGAGCAGTCCAGCCTAATTTTGAAAAAATCTAGCAATGGAGCACACACAACTGCAGGAAGCAAGCTAATCCGTTGATCAATTGATTAGATGATAGATAGATAGGTAGGTAGGTAGGTAGGTAGGTAGGTAGGTAGGTAGGTAGGTAGGTAGATAGATAGATAGATAGATAGATAGATAGATAGATAGATAGATAGATAGATAGATAGATAGATAGATAGATAGATAGATAGATAGATAGATATCCTGTTTTCCCCCAAAATAAGACCTCCCCGGATAATAACCCCAGGTGGGCTTTTGAGTGCATGTGCTAAAATAAGCCCTCCCTCAAAATTAAGCCCTCCTGGAAAATATTACAACACAACAGCAACCATGAGGTGACCATGCTCACTGCCTCCTGCACCTCAAAAATAAGACCTCCCTGAAAATAAGGCCAAAATATTTTAGCAAGGGGGTTCAAAAGAAGATAAGACCCTGCCTTATTTTCAGGGAAACATGGTAGATGGATGGATGGATGGATGGATGGATGGATGGATGGATGGAGGTAGAGATGAGAGAGAGAAAGTAGGTAGGTAGACAGACAGACAGACAGACAGACATGATAGGTAGATAGAGATAGATGATAGGTAGAGATAGATAGATAGATAGATAGATAGATAGATAGATAGATAGATAGATAGATAGATAGATAGATAGATAGATAGATAGATAGATAGGCAGGCAGGCAGGCAGGCAGGCAGGCAGGCAGGCAGGCAGGCAGGCAGGCAGGCAGGCAGGCAGGCAGGCAGGCAGGCAGGCAGGCAGGCAGGCAGGCTAGAGAAGAGAGAGAAAGGGGGAAAGAGAACAGAATTATTCGATGAATGAAAAAAGAATACAATTTCTGCTATTTATATCATGGTACAACTTAGTGAATGTTTCACACAAGTAATCTTAACTGGCATTTTAGAATCTTTTAAGATTCTAAACCTATACCTCCCTCAATCTGAAAAAGGAAGGAAGGAAGGAAGGAAGGAAGGAAGGAAGGAAGGAAGGAAGGAAGGCAGCCTTAAAAATGTATTCAGTAGACTCTTAAAAATTCCTATAAATCCAAATCCTTTTACCCGATCTTAATCGAAGTACTTTAACCAGCATACGAATATCTCATTTTTTGCTGTTACTCTACAAGAAAAAAAAAAAGAATGGCAATTTCAAAAACCAAGGAACCCCGACTCTTCAAGGCCTCCGCTCTCCCTTCCCCATTTTCTTGACCATTTAAAACAGGCCCAGCCCAGGAGTACAGCTCCCTTTCCGTCTCTTCCAGGGGTCAGCCATTTGCTTTGACGGCCTTTTTGTTAAAATAAAGATCGTCTCGTGCTACGCCAATCTTCTCGAAAGGTTATCTTAGAAACAGCCAGCAGCGTTATTCCTTCTTAACTTTCTCAAAATGCAGCAGGTGATTAAACACTTCGAACGTGCTGGTTTTAAAAATGACATTATTACCGAGGACTTGTTTTTTTCTTGCCTGGCAGAATTTTTATTTTAGGGGGCCACTTAGTCTCCTCAACAGGAAATGGAAGAAAATGTCAGAGCTGCCTCCGTTCGAACCTCTAAGTAAGAAGGAGCCTCAACTCCGTTAATTGAGAAAGGCACCGTTTACTATAGCGGTCCTCAAACGTTTTAAACAAGGAGACCCATTCACGGTCTCTCAGACTGCAGGGAGGGGCGGACCAGATGGGTGGGCGTGGCTAGGTGATCATGTGACTTGGTGGGAGTGGCTAGGTGGTCATGTGACCGCGTGGCCATGGCCAACTTAGCAGCCTGTTTTGCCTTTGTTCCTGTTGTTCTTTCCTCTCTCCTACTCACCCACTGGCCCTGGATCATATGCCTGTGAAAAACATCCTGAAACACTGTTTTTAAAACATTTTTAAAGCATTTTAAAGCATTTTAAAGTGTTTTAAAAGCATTTTAAAGTGTTTAAAGCGTTTTAAAGTATTTTAAAGCATTTTTAAACTGTTTTAAAGCATTTTAAAGTGTTTTAAAGCATTTAAAGCATTTGTAAAACATTTAAAGCATTTTAAAGCATGTTAAAACATTTTAAAGTGTTTTAACACATTTTAAAGCGTTTTTAAAATGTTTTAAAGCATTTTTAAAGCATTTTAAAGTGTTTTAAAGCATTTTAAAGCATTTTTAAAACATTTAAAGCATTTTAAACATGTTAAAACATTTTTAAAGTGTTTTAACACATTGTAAAGCATTTTTAAAATGTTTTAAAGCATTTTAAAGCATTTTTAAAGCATTTTAAAGTGTTTTAAAGCATTTTAAAGCATTTTTAAAACATCTAAAGCATTTTAAAGCATGTTAAAACATTTTTAAAGTGTTTTAACACATTTTAAAGCATTTTTAAAGTGTTTTAAAGCATTTTAAAGTGTTTTAAAGCATTTAAAGCATTTTCTAAACATTTAAAGCATTTTAAAACATGTTAAAACATTTTTAAAGTGTTTTAACACATTTTAAAGCATTTTTAAAATGTTTTAAAGCATTCTTAAAGCGTTTTTAAAGCATTTTAAAGTGTTTTAAAGCATTTTTAAAGCACTACTTTACAAGCTGGCGGCAGAGCTGATTTTCAAGCCAGTAGCAGCCCCTCCCCTACTCACCCGCTGGCCCTGGATCATGTGGCCTGCACTGGCGAAATCAATCAGCTGGCCCACCGCGATGCCCTTTGGCAACAGCGGTGTGATCAGAAATGCAGCTCAACCGTGGCGCATGTGGGGACAACTGCATGCTGGGGTCCACATGAATGCATGAGGGGTGGGGGGGCGCAGGGGGCTCATGCACACATTGCATTTTGGGTGAGCGCTCGCATGTGCTTTCGCATCACTGATCCAAGTCTAAAGCCCTGGAGACCTTTTAAAAAAAAACAACCTGCCTACTGCATCCTTCGAAGTAAATTTGTTCCCCAACAGCTGAACTGTTCTCTCCAAAAACTTTGGGACATTCGAGAACAATCCCTTGTGCTGTCGTCCTTGAAAGCCTTCAAGCGTTCCGTCCTTGGGCACACGGTGCCAAGCGTTTTCATCTCCTTATCAGGGCATCCTTCGATTAACTTCCACGATTGATTTTCGTCCTACCTCCCCGCCGCCCTCTTCCTGGATGAAAGAGATCAACCTTCTCTCGGCAGGATTTTTTTCAGCAGGCTTGTTAATTACAATCATGGTCTGTTTACTTGCCGAGAATCTGGTGAATGTTCTCTGTAATCAAGACTGAAGGTGACCCAGACATGGCTTCGGAAAACATTTCAGCTTGCAGAATTAGGAACCTTGGCGGCTTCGTTCAGCTTAATTCAGCCTTTGCCATATTGCTCATTGTATGTAATATGTTATAACAATAGCATTTAGACATATGTACCACTTCACAGTGTTTTACAGTGCTTTACAGCCCTCTCTAAGGAGTTTATTAGAGTATCAGTCTCTTGATCCCAACAATTTGGGTCTTCATTTGACTGACTTTGGAAGGATGAAAGGCGGAGTCAACCGCCTTGAGCCGGACAGGATCCACTGGGAAGGAAGGAAGGAAGGAAGGAAGGAAGGAAGGAAGGAAGGAAGGAAGGAAGGAAGGAAGGAAGGAAGGAAGGAAGGAAGGAAGGAAGACCAGCTCAACCTTGAGCTGGTCACCATTGTATTCCTGACTGTGGGCAGGAGTTAGCCTGCAATATTTCATTCTCACCACTGCACCATGAGAAAAGAGAATGAGAAAGGGAAAGGGAAGAAGGAAGGAAGGAAGGAAGGAAGGAAGGAAGGAAGGAAGGAAGGAAGGAAGGATTTAGACTTATATACTGCTCCAAAGTGCTTTTACAGCCCTCTCTAAGCAGCTTACAGAGTCAGCCTCTTGCCCCCAACAATCTGGGTCCTCATTTTACCCACCTCGGAAAGGATGGAAGTCTGAGTCAACCTTGAGCTGGTCACCATTGTATTCCTGACTGTGGGCAGGAGTTAGCCTGCAATATTTCATTCTCACCACTGCACCATGAGAAAAGAGAACGAGAAAGGGAAAGGGAAGAAGGAAGGAAGGAAGGAAGGAAGGAAGGAAGGAAGGAAGGAAGGAAGGAAGGAAGGAAGGAAGGAATAGCAGTAACACTTAGACTTATATACCCACTTCACGGTGCTTTATAGCCCTCTCTAAGCGGTTTACAGACTCAGCCTCTTGCCCCCAACAATCTGGGTCCTCATTTGACCCACCTCAGAAGGATGGAAGGCTGAGTCAACCTTGAGCCTGGTGAGATTCGAACTGCCAAATTGCAGGCAGCCAGCAGGCAGCAGAAGTAGCCTGCGGTACTGCACTCTAACCACTGCACCACCATGGGTCCTTTTTTTGTTTGTTTCTTCTTGGACTAAATTCAGAACCAGAGACTTGAGTGTGGGAGGGGTTGATCCATCAACTTGCCACTCTTGGGAGTCACTAGACAATCAAGACATTTTCATTACCAAGTTTACAAGAAAGCAATTCGGTTACACACTCCTAAAATCTTTTTCTCCTCCTTTACCCAAGCCCAAAAAAAAATCAAAGTATTTTTTCCCCTTTCTTAGTCACACAAGTTAACACCAAGACAGGCTAAGGTCACAGAAGTATTTCAATGTCGCACCCATCAAAACATCCTAGCCCGCATCCCTCCTCTGTTATCGGTTCTCTTTGTCGGGGTTTTCAAAAATGATTCTGTCACCTCTTCGCGCCTCATTTGCATTTCAGGCAATGTTGACAGTCCAGAAGTTGTAACGAGGAAGCTTCCTCGCGATCATATACAAGATGTTACAGCAGATAGTCAAATCCGCGTGTCAGTTTTGACAATCCAGGACAAAGAATTTGAATAGCCCAAAGTTGAAAAGATGCATTTAACGGTAGTCTTAAATCTAGCGTCGCATTCGGCTATTTTATTTTCCCTTCTGAGAAAGTGATACTGCCTGGCGTGTTTTTAAAGCAATTTGCAACGTCGAGAATTGGAACAGATCAGTGGTGGGATTCAAAAATGTTTACTACCGGTTCTGTAGGCGTGGCTTGGTGGGCGTGGCAGGGGAAGGATACTGCAAAATCTCCATTCTTTCCCCACTCCAGGGGAAGGATACTGCAAAATCTCCATTCTCTCTCCCTTTAATTATTATTTTTTAGCTTTTGGGGTTTTAAACTCCATTTTTTTGGGGGGGTGAGGCATTCAAACAGACTGAAAGTCTGCTTCATCCATTTTTTCTAGCAAATGTAGCAAAACATTCTATTTAGCCAGAACTCACTTTATTGGGAAACACCGAAAACGATGTCGGCAGGCACTCATGCATTACTGAAAAGATTTAAAAGAGTTTATCATTTTAACTAAACCCTGTTAAGTAGGCAGCAAGGCCCATTAATACTGTTAATGAACTCTCATTTCAACATAAACAAGAAGCTGCTCACTTCTTCCTGGATAACGATTAGCTTGGGGTTACGCAATCAAGACTTAGGATGGTGGAAATTGCGTCCTCTTGCAAGGCAGAGCTAATCCTTTTCTTCCCCCAAAGAAAATTGCTAAAGAGGGGAATAGGTGACTTTCAACCCAACAGAGCAGGATCGGCCTGTCTAGCCATCCTTCCATCTGTCCCTTGGTCCATCAGCCTGTCCATCCATTCATCCATCCATCTGCACTTTGTCAATCACGCAGTCGAGCGAATCTGGTTTGCCCCATTGAGTTGGCTTGTCAGAAGCCAGCCGTGAAGGTTGCATGTGAAGATAGCATTGGGAGAACCGTCCTTAAATGCATCCCGAGGTGGCGCAGTGGTCAGAGTGCAATACCTCAGACTACATCTGCTGATCACCGGTTGCCAGCAGTTTGGCAGTTCGAATCTCACCAGGCTGAAGGAGGACTCAGCCTTCCGTCCTTCCGAGGTGGGTAAAATGAAGACCCAGATTGTTGGGGGGGCAAGAGGCTGACTCTGTAAACCGTTTAGAGGGGGCTGTAGCAAAGCTCTGTAAAGCAGTATATAAGTCTGCTACAGCTTGGGAAGGAAGGAAGCCATAACGGTGCAGTTGTTACAACACAGAGTTGCAGCCTATCTCTGCCTACTTCCAGGAGTTTGATCCTGACTGGCTCAAGGTTGACTCAGCCTTCCATCTTTCTGAGGTGGGTAAAATGAGGGCCCAAATTGTTGGGGGCAAGAGGCTGACTCTGTAAACCACTTAGAGAGGGCTGTAAAGCAGTATATAAGTCTATTGCTATTGCTATCATATGACCCCAGAACACTGCAACTGTCATAACTACATGTCAGTTGTCGAGCGTCCAAATTTTTTATCACTTGACCCTGGGGATGCAGCCATAGTTGTAAATGTGAAAAACAGTCATAAGTCAGTGCCGTTTCAGTGCCATTGTGACTCCAAACAGTCTCTACACCAAAGGTTTTAAGTCAAATATTACCCATACAATAAATAATCTCCCTCTGGTCTTGGCCCCAAAGGCTGCAATGCAATCATTCCTTTCTCGCTCAGTGTTGGTGACATAAAAAGAATAGGGATTTTATTTGCAGTGAGCATTTCGCAACGGTCAGTGTAGAAGAATTCACAAATGGCAAAGGAATGAGGATGAGCCCACCAGCTGGCCCTTTCGGTCAACACTGAGATCCGCTTTTCAAATTCCTGTAAATATTTTAAACTGGAAGTCTGTGTGTACTTTTTCCCCCCCTGCATATTCATTTCTGCGGAGCGAAGGAAGGGCCGTTGCAATCTCGGCAAATATTTAATTTTGACGGAATGCATGGTAAATAATTTACCCGGACAAGGATATATATTCATTAAGTTGGATAGAGGACCACGGTATGAGCCATTGGATAAATGTTCAGTCACAGATTTGAACAGGGAGGTGTGAGATGGTCCCATTTGCAAGAAGAATGCAAATGCATCCTTTGTTGCTCCTTTAGCTGCTTCAACTTCCTTTCCCAACCTTGCATTCGCAATATTGTGCTAGATCTTTTCAGTTCTTGTTTTATATAAATTATTGTTTTATTTCTTTCCTAGTATGATTTGATTCCTTATTAGTAACCTGTGTGTCGTATCTTATGATTCTTGATGAATGTATTCTAGCTTATTTTTCTTTATGTACACTGAGAGCATATTATTTTTATTATTATTTTTCGAATTTATACCCCGCCCTTCTCCTTGTTAGGACCCAGGGCGGCGCACAGGCATTATTAAAAACCATTACAAAACAATACAAACTCTTAAAAGCATATTAAATTAACCTAAAACCCGTGCTAAAACCCTTTAAAACCCTAAAAAATTTAAATTTATAAATATAGTCAGAAACGGGGGGCTAAGCTAGACCGGCTAGTTGGAATAATTACGTCTTCAGGTGCACCAAAGACAAATTCTTCGTGTGTCCAATCACACTTGACCAATAAAGAATTCTATTGTTCTGACCGAGGCTTTCCAAGAGCATGAAGAGCTCCATGGCTCGGGGCCTAGCTACATGCGAGACCGTCTCCTGCCCCATACATCCCTCCGACCGATCCGCTCCCATAGAGAGGGCCTTCTCCGGGTGCCATCGGCCGGGCAATGCCGGTTGGCGACATCCAGGGGAAGGGCCTTCTCTGTGGCGGGCCCAACCCTCTGGAACGACCTGCCCCCTGAACTCCGCACTACCACGGACCTCCGCCTTTTCCACCGGCGTCTTAAAACGCATCTATTCCAACAAGTTGGCCTAGCATAACCACCCGATATGGACTTTTTATTAGCTATAAATTTTAAATCAGAGGATTTTAAAATGTTTTTAGCACGGGGTAACTTAAGTTTAATAGGGCTTTAATAATGGTGTATTTATGTATGTATTGATTTTTAATTTTCCTGTGCGCCGCCCTGGGTCCTTTTGTAGGAGAAGGGCGGGGTATAAATTTAATAAAATTAAAAATTAAATTAAATGAAGCAAACTCTTGTCCTGACAAAAAAAACCCTTTTATTAATTGATTGTGAATTCTGCTCATTCACATCCAGCAAAGTCTTTCAAGGGAAGATTTACAGTCACAGACCTCATCTGGCTTGGAGAGCTGCCAGGCCGATATCTGCAAAACTTGGCAAGAAGCCTCGGAGAGTCTTGAACCAATTAAGTGAACTCATTGTCTCCTGCAAACTCCACTCCCCTTTCGCTCCTCTTTTATTCCCTCTGGGAGGGGGAATTCATCGTCCACCTGTGGCCTTATTCCCAAGTCGACCCCCTGTTCTTCAGCTGTTCCCTTCCTCTGGCCACTCTGTGCATGCGCACACGGGGAACAGGCTCCAGATGTTCTTCTGCCTCACTGATGTCTGACTCTGAAGGCAGCTGACAACTGTCAGACAGCCCTGGCCCCCTCTCTGCCTCCGACACAGAGCCCTCCTCAGAGCCTTCCCCATCCTCCAGGACTAGCCCAGGTTCCTCCCCAACCCTCCTCACTGTCCGAATCGGCTGCCAGCTCTGTTGGCTGCTGGTGGGCTACAACATCTCTTCTATTCTATTCTATTCTGTACCACCACAGCTAATGAAGAAGACTTGATGGTCTTATTTCACAAGAGAAGGCCACAGAACAAGGCTAGGGCAGAAAGTTAGTGCTCCAGTCCGAACTTCTTCTGAAGTTCTCTGTCTCTTCATTGGCATTTCCCACCAGTTCTTTGTCCAATCATTTTGTGGTGAGCTGCTGCTTCTTCAACGCATTTCTTTCCCCTTCTCAAGAGTTTTCCCACGAAGAGTTCTTCAGTCTATGAAGTCTTAGAGCCCAGGGAACGATTGAAAGATTCGGCTTTTATGAAATGGAATTCCCAGTTTTCAAAAAGAGAAAGAGTTATTTGATTTGGTGCCTGTCAACAAAGAAATAAACAAATGTTTTGTTTAGCATTTCAATAGGGAGATCTACTTGTCTCAGGACAAAACCCCAGGAAGAAACAAAAGCGAAGAAAATTAACTTTCTAAAGAAATATAGATCCTCTTCTTTAGACAAGGAATATAATGTTTGGAAGAGAAGATAAACATGGTTCCTAACCCTGCTGCGACATCATCCACGCCACACTCAACCACTGTGAATAAACCACGATGTGATATTCCCAAAGGTGCTTTTTCAAGAGACAACTGGGCTTTCTATGTTTTTTTTCTAGAAGACTTTTCGCTTCTCATCCTAGGAGCTTCTTCAGTTCTGATGGAGTGGTGGAGAATAGAAATATGCATAGTCCTTGCAGTCATCTGGTCGTTAGCACTCCCTCTGAGAGTCCCTGAGGCCACTTGGAGGTTTACCTCAGGGTCACCTGAATAATATCAATCCTTTTATTCTCCGACCATTCAGTCAGAACTGAAGAAGCCCCTTGGATGAGAAGTGAAACATCTTCAAGGAAAAACAAGGGAAGTCCAGCTGCCTCTTGAAAAAGCATGAATGACTGAGAATCTCCACAGTCACAGTGGGATATGAGAAGCCAGAAACATTGTTTTGCAAACCAAATTTTGAGACATGGTAAAGCACTCAGTTCAATAAAATAAAGCAAATTAATTATTTATTTTATATTAAATTAATTTATATTAAATTTATATCCCGCCCTTCTCCAGAAGGACCCAGGGTAGCTTAATTATGGCTTAACATGATTTGAAAATGACCATTTTTTATTTATGGCCATTTTCATTTAAAGACTGTGCTACTCAATTGGATTCAAACTTTCAGTTTTTCAGGGATACCCACCACTAGGCGGAAAAAAATAATAGCAAACCAGCCAAAGGTTGCATAAAATTTGCACATGGCTATGAATCTACCCTTATCTCAGGTTAAAAAGGCAAAGGTTCCCCTCGCACATATGTGCTAGTCGTTCCTGACTCTAGGGAGCGGTGCTCATCTCCGTTTCAAAAGCCGAAGAGTCAGCGCTGTCCGAAGACGTCTCCGTGGTCATGTGGCTGGCTTGACTAAACACCGAAGGTGCATGGAACGCTGTTCCCTTCCCACCAAAGGCGGCCCCTATTTTTCACGTGTTTTCGAACTGCTAGGTTGGCAGAAGCTGGGACAGGTCATGGGAGCTCACCCCGCTATGCGGCACTAGGGATTCGAACCACCAAACTGCCGACCTTTCTGATCGACAAGCTCAGCGTCTTAGCCACTGAGCCACCACGTCCCTCTATCCCAAGTTACTTATGGTCAATCGGTGTGCTTGCATTCTAAAGAAAGACTCCAACCCTCTTAGCCTTCCCAAAAGTTTTAAAAACCTGGCGATGGTCCCAAGCCTGGGGCACTACATGCGCCAAAGGGCCTGCCTCCTGGCTAGATTGCTAACAGGCCAGATGTCTTGCTTTGCATGGGCTCAATATTGATGTTTCAATGTTTTGTTTTGTTTTACAGTTGGAATGCTTTTTACTGTTTTTTTTTAAGGTTTTAATTATAATGGAGGCTTTGAATTATCAGCTGCCCAGTCATTGGCTGAGATGGGCAGAGAGAGAGAGAGAGAGAGAGAGAGAGAGAGAGAGAGAGAGAGAGAGAGAGAGAGAGAGAGAGAGAGAGAGAGAGAGAGAGAGAGAGAGAGAGAGAGAGAGAGAGAGAGAGAGAGAGAGAGAGAGAGAGAGAGATAACAGGATGGATGGATGGATGGATGGATGGAAGGTAGGTAGGTAGGTAGGTAGGTAGGTAGGTAGGTAGGTAGGTAGGTAGGTAGATAGATAGATAGATAGATAGATAGATAGATAGATAGATAGATAGATAGATAGATAGATAGATAGATAGACAGAGACAGAGACAGAGACAGAGAGAGCAATAGAGGCAGGCAGGCAGAGATGATAGATACATGAGAGAGAGAGAGAGAGAGAGAGAGAGAGAGAGAGAGAGAGAGAGAGAGAGAGAGAGAGAGAGAGAGAGAGAGAGAGATAACAGGATGGGTGGATGGATGGATGGATGGATGGATGGATGGATGGATGGATGGATGGATGGAAGACAGACAGACAGACAGACAGACAGACAGACAGACAGACAGACAGACAGACAGACAGACAATGCAGTGGCCTAGAGGTGGTGTTCTCACCTCACAATCAGGAGGCTGTAAGTTTGATCCTAGATAGAGGCAGATATTTTTTCTCTCTGGACACATTGAGAATATATCTGATGAATATAACTCCTCAGTAGTGACAGGAAAAGCATCTGGCCAGTAAACACTCAACTCTGTTCAGTTGGCCAGACTCCACTCCACAAGGGATGATGGGGTAGTTAAAAGAAAATGATGATAGAGATAGATAGATAGATAGATAGATAGATAGATAGATAGATAGATAGATAGATAGATAGATAGATAGATAGATAGATAGATAGATAGATAGATAGATAGATAGATAGATAGATAGATAGATAGATAGATAGATAGATAGATAGATAGATAGATAGATAGATAGATAGATAGATAGAATGATAGGTAGGTAGGTAGGTAGGTAGGTAGGTAGGTAGGTAGGTAGGTAGGTAGGTAGGTAGGTAGGTAGAGATAGATAAGTGTCCAACCATTTGTGCATTTGGGATTTATATCAGGCGTTAAGAGACTCTTAGGTCAGGGAACCTGGTTCTGTCAACAACCAACATTTACCTAGTTTCAACCCTGAAAAGTTCAAGGCAAAAAAAAAAAATCCCCTGCATTAAATCAGAGCAAAGAGAGGAAAGAGAAACCCTGAAATTAAAGTTGTGGAAAAAAGGAACAGCACCTTCGTGTTGATCAGAGCAATCAACCATTTTAATAGCTTCATCCTGGTAGGCAATAAAGATTCTTATCTAGGCAGGCTGTGCGGAGTATCTGGAGAGCTTTTGCCAAGTTTTAGCAGGAGACGATCAAATGTGCAACTTGGATTAATTTGGAGGTGTTGTTGTTGTTTTACTACCCTCCAAATGTTGCATAGTCCAGTCCCTCTCCCAGAAAGGAAAAAAAAAGCACTTTGGGGGAAATTGCATATAAAAAGGAAGACCATTATGGGAAATGGGAAATAAGGAGCCCCCATCCAGAGAAAGTACAATATAGATACGATGTGCGTACATTAGGGAAATGCCTACGAGGAGTCATTTTAAACTTCAGCTCCCCCCATGGAAACGGCTGTAACTCTTTTGTGCGGCTCCTGAGCGGGGAGATGCTAACATCGGTGTGGAAATAGGATGAAACAAATTAGCGCTAACATAAAACACGAACACTGCAGGGAAGGAGAAGAGACTCATGTAGCTGGGGTGGGGCTTCGTGGAATTGCAACCCACGCCAGACAGAGACAGAAGTTTTCCCAGAAAATTTAGAATTTAAACTTAACTGTGGGTTATAAATAAAGAGAGACGCGGTGGCTCAGCAGCTAAGACGCTGAGCTTGTGGAGCAGAGAGGTGGGCGGTTGGGCAGTTCGAATCCCTAGCGCCCCGTAACGGAGTGAGCTCCCGTGACTTGTCCCAGCTTCCGCCAACCTAGCAGTTCGAAAGCACGTAAAAAATGCAAGTGGAAAAATAGGGACCACCTTTGGCGGGAAGGGAACAGGGTTCTGTGAGCCTTCGGCGTTGAGTCATACAGGTCACATGACCATGGAGACGTCTTCAGACAGCGCTGGCTCTTCGGCTTTGAAACAGAGATAAGCACCGCCCCCTAGAGTCAGGAAGGACTAGCATGTATGTATGCTACCTTAACCTTACAGGTATAAATACATAGCTATAGTTGTATATTTAAACTTGGCTCTTCTCATGCTTGCAACATTACAATCTATACATTTGTTACTCTATGCATTTTGATTTGCAATTGCATACACTCCAATAGAACTACTGCTTGCTATGTATATTCTAATGGTACAACCATAATGAATACTATTATGACATGCAATGCTATGTATGTTAAAAAAAATCATATTAAGCATGTTTTTCTTAAATGCAATTCCAAGAAAATGTATGGTTATATTTGAAAAAGACAGGACCTGGAAAATACATTGTACCCAGCAGGAAATGGAAGCTTATATGTAATAAGGAAAGAAGAAAGATGAAAGGGAAGGGAAGTGGAGAGATAGAGGGAGAGACAGAAGTGGAGTAGAGCGGAGCGGAGGAGAAGAGAGGAGGAGAGAAAAGTTGAGGGAAGAGGAGAAGGAAGGAGAAGGAAGAAGGAAGTAGAGAAGAGAAAGGAGAGAAGGAAAGGGACAAGAGGAGAGGAGTAGGAGAGAGGGGAAAAGAGAAGAGGAGAGAGAAGAAGGAAGAGGAGAAGAGGAACAGAGAGGAGAAGGAAGATGAAGGAAATAGAGAGGGAAAAGGAGAGAAGGAAAGGGACGAGGGGAGATGAGTAGGAGAGAGGGAAGGAGAGAAGAGGAGAGAGAAGAAGAGAGAGGAGAAGAGAGAGGAGAAGAGGAACAGTAACCTGCTGATGTGGCCTAGAGGTGGATCTCTCGCCTCCCAATCAGGAGGTTGTGAGTTCAATCCTAGGTAGAGGCAGATGTAGGGTCTCCTGCTTGGGCAGGGGGTTGGACTAGATGACCTGCAAGGTCCCTTCCAACTCTGTTAATCTGTCATCTAACTAAGAGAGAAGGCATAAGAAGGAAGTAGAGAGGGGAAAGGAGAAAGATAAATATATAGAATGTTATGGCAGAAGTATGAAAATAATGTCTATAACTATGATGTACAACATCATGTATTTAAAAGAGATTATAAATGTATGATTAAGAGAATATTGGTCATAATCAGGATGTATAAAGCTATGTATACTCAAAAAGGACTAGATACAGCCACTATACTGCAAAAGTGGAAATGTAATATATTGCAAAGAAAAATGTGCAATAAAATTTTATTTAAAAAAATAAACCTGGCGCTTCCTGTGTTCAGGTTGAAGCCCCAGAAAACTGCGATTCAATGGCCTGGAATTTTTCTAGCTTTCTTGAAACATGGGCACCGTTTCTACACACCCTGAGTTTTTTATGTACTTACTAGCAAAAAAGCAGACTGTCCATCATAAGCAGGAAACCCAGGGACTCCAATAGAAATGGAAAATTGCCTGCTCCATCTTGCCACCTGCCTAGAGGAAAAGAAATTGAATAGCCTTAACAGCTGGAAGTCCAAATTTGTCTTCTGAATCAAATGGCAGATGTCATTTCGCAGGCTGAAGGGCCAAAGTTTTTCTTTCTTTCTGTCACCCTCTAGTTATGTATGAGATTTGGGGTTCCGGATGATTATTTTTTTTAGATGTGTGTCATTCTTAAAACAAGGTGAGATTCTGGCCAATAATTTTTTTTTTATCATTCACTGATTATCTTTCACTGATTTTTGTGGTTGTTATTATCTAAATGTTACATCACATTCCCCCACCACCACGAGATATGCTTGAATGCTTGCTCCCAAAATAATCAGCTTTTGGTCAGGATTGAACCCTGGTTGTGGGCAGAGTTTGCCTGCAATTCTGCATTCTAACCACTGTGCCACCATGGCTCTGTATAACAAGGGTCTCCAACCTTTGCAACTTTAAGTCTGAAGGACTTCAGCTCCCAGAATTCTCCAGCCAGCAAAGCTGGAGAAAAGCTTTGCTGGTTGGAGAATTCTGGGAGCTGAAGTCCTTCAGACTTAAAGTTGCAAAGGATGGAGACCCCTGCTGTATAATACATAGTGCATGCATAATGTTAGTTTTTAGGGAAACAAAAAGGAACTTCAGCTACACATAACCACTAAACAGGTTGTACATTAGCCATGAAAATCTCTCCACTACTTCTGTCACACCCAGTGAATTCATGTTATGTGAACCTTCTCCAGTTAACACTGGAGAAGAGTGAGCTATCATCTTCATTTAACGTAATCCCTTGAGTTTTTATGTATTGAATAGAGCTAGCCGAGTGTTTTAATGGCCGGACGCCCTTCCTGTCAAATGCAGTGTTTTGTTCGGCAGATAAATTCTCAGTGTGGCCAGAGACAGAAATATCAGCCTCTACCTAGGATCAAACCGACAGCCTCTTGTATTGTGAGGTGAGACCGCCACCTGTAGGCCACCACACCACTCTGCTGGAAAATAGTGAATAAAACGCCAATTGGTTCAACGAATCCCCTGCCAACCAATGCCGCAATTGGCACAGTCACTTTGCAGAACTTATAAATCCTTGGGTTGTTTTTTTTTTTCCTGCACTAAAATTAAATATCTCACTAGGCCATTGCCTGTTAAAAAAAATATGAAAAGCTTTTGGAAGTGAAATAAATAAATCTGCCCTTTTGTACCACGCGTGTACAAATAAGAAAGTTGTATGTTATTAAAGTGGAACGCGGTGGCTCAGTGGCTAAGCGGCTAAGCTTGTCGGTCAGAAAGTTCGGCAGTTCAGCGGTTCGAATCCCCAGCACCGCGTAACGGAGGGAGCGCCCGTGACTTGTCCCAGCTTCTGCCAAGCTAGCAGTTTGAAAGCAGGTCAAAAATGCAAGTAGAAAAATAGGGACCACCTTTGCTGGGAAGGGAACAGCGTTCCATGCGCCTTCGGCATTGAGTCATGCCGGCCACATGACCACGGAGACGTCTTCGGACAGTGCTGGCTCTTTGGCTTTGAAACGGAGATGAGTACCGCCACCTAGAGTCGGGAATGACTAGCACGTATGTGCGAGGGGAACCTTTACTTTTAAGTTATTTTTTTTAAAAATCTTGGGAACCTTCAAAATGTTGGAGAAAGAGAGAAGGGAGCTTTTCTCCCCACTTTGATTTGATGGGGTGGGGAGGAGTAAAGTTCATTTGAACGGCCTCCAATTAAAGGCATCCTGTCGCGCACGCAAATAGGGATGGATGTGAGCTCCAGCATAAGGTCGCTCCCTTCTCCGGTTCTGCAATTCCCTCTCATGTGGACCAAGGCTATGGCGCTCCATGAATATGCATGCACACGGCCCTTTGAAGCACTTCAGTCACCAGACATTACGGCACGTTCACTGTATATTTTAAAGCCAAACAAATATACCTGTCATGGACATGAATATCTTCTATATTTCATTTTAAATGAAATGTCAGGATGATGGAAAAGATCTCGGAGGACGTTGCGCGAAGGGCAGGGAGCCGCATTCCCGATTGCCACTCGGAGGTGAAGCAGCTGCCTTCAAAGGCCACGGGGGCTTCGTGGGCCCTTCTAGAGACTTGACTGGTGCCCCTCCCACTCTGAAATCCAAGTTCGGTGGGTGAATCAGACATCACATTGGCTTTAACAGATTTAACAGAGTTGGAAGGGGCCTTGTAGGTCATCTAGTCCAACCCCCTGCCCAGGCAGGAGACCCTACACCATTTCTGACAGATGGCAGTCCAATGTCTTCTGGAAAGTCTCCAGTGATGAAGCTCCTACAATTTCTGAAGGCAACTTCTCTTCCATGGGTTGATTGTTCTCACTGTCAGAAAGTTCCTCCTTATTTCCAAGTTGAATCTCTCTTTGGTCAGTTGCCATCCATTATTCCTTGTCTGGCCTTCAGGTGCTTTGGAAAATAGCTTTGACCCCCTCCTCTCTGTGGCAACCCTTCAAATATTGGATGACTGTCTATCCTGTCTCCCCCTGGTCCTTCTGTTCATCAAACTAGACCTACCCAGTTCCTGCAACCGTTCTTCATATGTTTGAGCCTCCAGTCCCCTAATCCTCTTGGTTGCTCTTCTCTGCACTTTTTCCAGAGTCTCCACGTCTTTTCTCCCGTGATATGCTTGCGTGTGTTTCCCCTCCTCTTCTCGTTTTTGCATTTCTCTGCTTTGTTGGACCGCATTACTATTCCTCGTATCTCAGCATAACAAGGGGCTTGTCTTGAGATTCGCAGCCCACCCCTCGCGCGATCACGTTTAAGCGATGCAACTCTTCTCTGATTCATGTGGAAGAACCCACCCACCCTCCTTCCAATATTGGATTAACAACACCCTACAGGTATTTGCCTCTTTTTCTGCCTCCGACCGCCGTCAATAAATCTTTTATGCAACTAATTCCAATTTCCATCCAATGGATTGAGAGTTTCTAGGAGGAGACCGAGTCATTAAGTTGGGGGATGGAACTTTATCAGCAGCCGATGAGCAAAAGAAGAAGAAAAAAAGTGGGGGGAGTTTTATTTAAGAGGAAAAATATTGGCCCTGTTTCTGTCAATTTCTTCTGACATTAATATTTCACACTTCTTGTGCAAGCCGCCTGCGAGATGCAAAAAAAAAAATGGATCTGACTAAAAAGAGGAGATAAGATATTGCATTGATTTTTTTTTCCTCCACCCCATCCCAACCCGTCCTCTTGATGGAGACAGATTCTCCCAGGTCCACATTAGCTCGGCTGCGATCTCGCTGAGAGATAAATTATTAATCGGAATGTATGAACATCATTTTGTTGTGATTAGTTTTCACTTAAATATATATATATATTTTGTCAACTTGCAGAGCAAAAAAGGAACCCCTGGCATGCAAGATAAGGAATGCATTCAAAGGATTTTTTTTTTCTCTGCTCCTTTCCTTTTTCGTTTTAGTTTATTTTGTGATCTTTGGAAAAAGAAAAAAAAACGTATCTAGGAATCTTAGCGTTCGGGTGGCATCAAATTACCGAAAGCTACATTTAAAAAAAAATAGATTTGGGTGGTTATTTTGGTTGGTTGCCTGAGAGTTGAGTGAGGAGAAGGAGGAGGAGGTAAGAAAAATTCAAAACTGTAAATAATTAAACAGCGGAGCATCTATTATTCATCAGCTAAAATGACAGTTTTAATTTAGTTCTTTGTTCGTCTGGGAGCAAGATATGGAAGGTGAAGGTGATGGAGAGGGAGGGATTAAAACTAAATAGAAAAAGGATAGGACCTGGCTTGTATTTTCCAGAGGAACCCAAAAAAAATCCATGGGCAATGAATTGTGAAAATTTCAGATGTTAAAAAAAGAGTTTCATGCAACATACAGTTGCTTTCTCCGATGATGACTGAAAAGACCTCCAGTAAGTCTTTTGTTGTTTAGTTGTTAAGTCATGTTCAACTTTTCACCAATCCTATAAGAACAGCTGATGTTCGAATCCCTAGGGCTGCATAACGGAGTGAGCTCCCATAACTTGTCCCGGCTTCTGCCAACCTAGCAGTTTGAAAGCACGTAAAAAATGCAAGTAGGAAAATAGGGACCACTTTTGGTGGGAAGATAACAGCATTCCATGCACCTTTACATAAGAACCTAAGAACAGCCTTGCTGGAACAGGCCACAGCCCATCTGGTCCAGCATTCTGTCTCACACAGTGGCTCCCCATTTGCTTCAGGGTCTTCCCAAGCAGATGTCTTCACCTGCTTGTGATTCCCTGCAAATGGCATTGAGAAATATCCTGCCTATCTCTCCAACCTGGAGGGTGTCCTTAGGCATCCATCATGATAGCCATGGATACCCTTGTTCTCCATGAACTCGTCTAATCCTATGGACCACAGCATGCCACTTCCCTCTTGTTCTCCACTTTCTCTCAGTTGTTGTTAGTCGTGAAGTTGTGTCCGACCCATCGCAGCCCCATGGACAACGTTCCTCCAGGCCTTCCTGTCCTCTACCATCCTCTGGAATCCATTGAAGCTCACGCCAACTGCTTTGGTGACTCCATCCAGCCACCTCATTCTCTGTCGTCCCCTTCTTCTTTTGCCCTCCATCATTCCCAGCATGAGGCTCTTCTCCAGGGAGTCCTTCCTTCTCATGAGGTGGCCAAAGCATTTGAGTTTCATCTTCAAGATCTGGCTTTTTAAAGAATAGAATAGAATAGAATAGATTTTATTTTTCTATACCGCGTCCTCTCCCCAGGGGGACTCGGAGCGGTGCACAGGGAAAATTAAAACAGCATAAAATATATACATAAATAAATACAATAAAAACAAATTAAATCAACTGTCCCTGTACTAAAATCCCCATTTTAAAATTAACATTCCCTAACCCCTGAGGTAGAGACTAACCTAGGCCGGCCAAGCAGAAAAAGTGAGTTTTTAATTTCTGACGGAAGGAGCGGAGGTCCGTAGTTGTTCTAATGTCGGGGGGAAGGTCGTTCCAGAGGGCTGGGCCCGCCACAGAGAAGGCCCTTCCCCTGGGCGTCGCCCGCTGACAAAGTCTAGTGGACGGCACCCGGAGAAGTCCCTCTCTGTGGGAGCGAATGGGCCGGGAAGATGTATGAGGCAGAATCCGATCCCGCAGATAGCTAGGTCCCGAGCCATGGAGCGCTTTAAAGATGAAGACTAACACCTTGAAGCGCACCCGAAAGACGACAGGTAGCCAGTGCAGCTCGCGCAAGAGCGGTGTTACATGGGTATACCTAGCGGTACCCATTATTGCTCGCGCGGCTGCATTCTGGACCAGCTGAAGTCTTCGGGTGCACCTCAAGGGGAGCCCCATGTAGAGAGAGTTACAATAGTCCAGTCAGGATGTCACGAACGCATGAGTGACTGTGCGAAGGGCGTCCCGATCCAATAGGGGGCGCAACTGGCGAACCAGGCGAAAGAGCAGTCAGGGTTGATCTCCTCTAGGACCAACGGGTTGGATCACCTTGCAGTCCGAGGGACTCGCAGGAGTCTTCTCCAGCACCAGAGTTCAAAGGCCTCCATTCTGAAATCTATCCTATTCTATTCTATAAAAAAAAAATCAAAGATGAGAAATAGTTGAGATGCCAGCTCCATGCAAGAAGAGAAAGAAGTATTAAATGTCAACCATAACCCCCCTCCCAAAAAAAAAGAAAGTTTCACAGAAATCCAGACTTAAATTTAGAAAGGCCCAAGAGGTCTGGCTGGTGCTTTGCTTCCTTTGGAGAAACAGGTCACATCCTGTATCGGTACTTTTGACATGCATCAGTACTCATCTGTAGCATTCTGCGAAAAGTTTGACAGGCTGACAGCTGCCAGGAAGACGGCGCTCTCGAGTCAAAAGTCCGGTCGCCTTTAGCTCACTGGGGATGTTGCGGCATCCAAGAAAATGCCTTCTCCTTTGTCAAGAGAACAAGGCATAAATCTTGACCAGGCGCTTTTACCAGCCAACAAAATTTTGTCACAAATCTTGGCTGGGGAGGGCCGGTACTGATTAAAGGACAGGTGGGCACAATTTCCTGCCTTGTTCCTGCCATCATCCAAGGACAGGCCATGATTAAAGCGACGTTGATATCAATTTGAGGCTGAACTTTTAAAGCTGGGCGATTGCATTTGTCAAAGGCGGGTTGTGGATGCTTTACTGCTTTTTTTTAAAAAAAGAGAAGATTAATTGATGGGAAAAGAAGACCGAAGCGAGGATGGGCAGGTATTAAAAATGTCTGTCAAACCTACGCCCTGGCTTTGTAGAACGTGGAAAGAAATTGCTGGGTTAATCCACTGCAGCAAGTCTTGTGGGGCCTGATAAAGACAGTTTTGCTACAGTGGTGAGATTCAAAAAATTTTACTACTGGTTCTGTGGGTGTGGCTTGGTGGACGTGGCGTGGCTTGGTGGGCATGGCAGGGGAAGGATACTGCAAAATCTCCATTCCTTCCTTATTCCAGGGGAAGGATTCTACAAAATCCCCATTCCCTCCCCACTCCAGGGGAAGGATACTGCAAAATCTCCATCCTTCCTTATTCCAGGGGAAGGATTCTACAAAATCCCCATTCCCTCCCCACTCCAGGGGAAGGATAGTGCAAAATCTCCATCCTTCCTTATTCCAGGGGAAGGATTCTGCAAAATCCCCATTCCCTCCCCACTCCAGGGGAAGGATAGTGCAAAATCTCCATCCTTCCTTATTCCAGGGGAAGGATACTGCAAAATCTCCATCCTTCCTTATTCCAGGGGAAGGATACTGCAAAATCTCCATCCTTCCTTATTCCAGGGGAAGGATTCTGCAAAATCCCCATTCCCTCCCCACTCCAGGGGAAGGATAGTGCAAAATCTCCATCCTTCCTTATTCCAGGGGAAGGATTCTGCAAAATCTCCATCCTTCCTTATTCCAGGGGAAGGATACTGCAAAATCTCCATCCTTCCTTATTCCAGGGGAAGGATTCTGCAAAATCTCCATCCTTCCTTATTCCAGGGGAAGGATACTGCAAAATCTCCATCCTTCCTTATTCCAGGGCAAGGATTCTGCAAAATCTCCATCCTTCCTTATTCCAGGGGAAGGATACTGCAAAATCGTATGTTTTCTTTTCAATCCTAGATTGTCAGACAATAATAATTTAAACCCTATAAATAGACTTTTTAAAAAAAAAAATAGTGATTATTTTCTGGGCTCTCTTCCAAGACAAAAAGAGATATTTTTTTTCTCTTTATCTCCCGGAGCAAAGTTGGGATTATTCTTGATAGACCTTGATAATTATTTTTTAAACACTTCAATGGTCGTAATTAGTTTTGAACTGGCGTTCTTTAATTTCAGTCTTCGATTTGGCCTCCGGCCCATCCTGGCTTGAGTTTCCTTTTACAAATTTTCTTTCTGGGAATTTACAATCTGATTCAAAAGCTGTTTATTCAGAAGTGAACCCAGATTTGGGGGGCAAAAAAAACAAAAAACAAATAGGAAGCCCTAAGCAGATGTGACCACCTGGTAGGAGCTGAAGAACCTCAACAGCTGCTGTTGTTGAGTCCCACTTAGCATGTCAAGGAGTATGTAGCATGCTGGCGTTGTGGGACACCCACAACTACGTAGATTGGACAGCTTAAATGTAACCCTAAAGTTATCTCTACACCATCCAGAAGAGCCAAGAAACTCTAACCTCTTTCATTGAAGAAGTGTTCTGACCTAGGCTTCCTGGGAAAGCATAAATCACAATCTTAGTCCCCCCCCAAACCCTCTTTTATTTAAACGGCTGCGAATTATGGTCATTCACAGCCTGTAACGATTCACAAACAGTCTTTGAAGACTCCGACAGATGTCTGCTCGAGTTTCCGCAGTCTTTCAGGGTAATATTGATAAGCGCCCATCTTTCTCTCCCTTGAAACGCTGCCAGAGACCCAATTGCCAATTCGTTTCGCAAGGCCAAATGTAGCACAGAGTCAAACAGGACTTCTCAGAGCTTGAACCGACTAGATCGGGGGTCAGCAAACTGCGGCTCTGGAGCCGCATGTGGCTCTTTCATCCCTCTGCTGCGGCTCTCCGTTGCCGCAATTGATAGGGATTTGGTTAGGACAGTTGGTGAAAAAGGATGCTGTGCTAGGAGGAGACTCTATGGTGGGGGAACCGGACTTTTGGTTGGCTCCAGAATTGAATAGGGACCAACTTTGGTGGCAAGGTAACAATGTTCCATGCGCCTTCGGCATTTAGTCATGCTGGATACATGACCACAGAGACTCCCGTATTGGATTGGAGAGTTATGCATTCAGAAATAAGTGGCCTGGTGATGAACAAGATTGGAGAAGAAGGAGGAAGGTCAGAAACACTCATAAGAATGGAAAGAGAGAAAACGCTTTGTTACAGGCCTCGTCTTCCTGATAGCAAATCTGCTTTCTCCAATAAAGGCTTCTGCACTTGATTATTTCCTCCATCTGCCAGCCCCCTCTTCTTTTCAGACCTTAATATCCTGTCCTTCATGGACCTCCTATAGTCAAAAGGCAGAGACATGCAATATTAACCAGCTCTTAATATCCATTCAAGCCCTTGTGAGCATCCTTTTGACTTGGCTATTAAAATTCCAGCCGGCTGGTTGAGTGTCTCTATACAATACAATAATACAATACAATTGCAGAGTTGGAAGGGACCTTGTAGGTCTTCTAGTCCAACCCCCTGCATGGGCAGGAACCTTATACCATTTCAGACAAATGGCTATCTAACATCTTCTTAAAGACTTCCAGGGTTGGTGCATTCACAACTTCTGGAGGCAAGCTGTTCCAGAGGTTAATTGTTCTAACTGTCAGGAAATTTCTGCTTAGTTCTAAGTTGCTTCTCTCCTTGATTAGTTTCCACCCATTGCTTCTTGTCCTGCCCCCAGGTGCCTTGGAGAATAGTTTGACTCCCTCTTCTTTGTGGCACCCTCTGAGATATCGGAACACTGCTATCATGTCTCCCCTGGTCCTTCTCTTCATCAAACTAGACATACCCAGCTCCTGCAACCGTTCTTCATATGTTTTAGTCTCCAGTCCCCTAATCATCTTGGTTGCTCTTCTCTGCACTCTTTCCAGAGTCTCCACGTCTTTTCTACATCATGGCGACCAAAACTGTATGCAGTATTCCAAGTGTGGCCTTACCAAGGCACTATACAGTGACATTAACACTATACACAAGATGGAAAGTTGTGTTTTGCTCCCCGCACCCAACACTGGGCGTGATACT
This sequence comes from Rhabdophis nuchalis, assembly GCA_039707465.1. NCBI lineage: Eukaryota > Metazoa > Chordata > Lepidosauria > Squamata > Natricidae > Rhabdophis > Rhabdophis nuchalis. The sequence continues at coordinate 6,957,532 of CM077659.1, read as the reverse complement.
GAGTTCGAGGGACAAAGTTTGTGTACCTTAAGTTTGCAGTCGAAGTTTTTCCTCCCTATTTGCCATGTCCGTCCATCGTGTTCGAAGGGAGCTTTGATATGGAACAGGTTGTGGGCTGCTCACGGTGTGTCCTCAGGTGGCTGGTAAGGCCAATACGGGCACAAAATGTTCTGCCCCATGTCGGGCAAGGTAGCACTGTTGCAGCCTTTACAGCTCTGGCTTTTCGGAGTGCTCTTCTGTCCTCAGATGTCTGTGAAACCTCGGTGGATCAGCCTTGGTGGATCCTCCCTATCAATATTACACACCGAATACAAAGTGTGTTGGGACTGAATGGGTGGCAGGGTTCAGCCCAGGAGCTCAGCGCCAGGAATACGTTGGGACAGAGGAAGTCTTCAACCCAACTGGTAGTTTGGATGATTTAGAGCAGAGGTTCCCAAACTTGGCAACTTGAAGACTTGGGGACTTCAACTCCCAGAATTCTCCAGCCAGCTCTGGGAGTTGAAGTCCACAAGTCTTCAAGTTGCCAAGTTTGGCAACCTCTGATTTAGAGGGTAGATCTTAAGGGATCTCTCAAGGTTGGCCTTCCAGAGGTTGTGGTTGCCCCCGACATAAGTGACGTCGAGCTGGCCACGCTCACCCTGGCCACGCCCATCCCGGCCACGCCCACCCCAGGCCCCCGAGGTCAAACACAACTCTGATGTGGCCCTCAATGAAATCAAGTTTGACACCCCTGCTTTGGGCGAGCCCAGGAGTCACAAATAATTGTGTGTGTGTGTGAGAAACCCCATTGTTCCATTTGAAATCTTTTCATTTGATCCACGCAGACCCCTGAAGCTATCGATGCTGTTTCTGCATCTCCAAGCGCTCTGCGGGGTTTTGAGCGGGGATGGAAGACCACCAGGAGAGTTTGGGGCCGGGGAAAAAAAGCGTTTAATGACAAAATCACTTCAATGTCATTTCCAAGAACCCGGCAGAAAAAGCAACCAGCAGGAGCTGAATTGGTGGGGGGGGTTTTGCTCCATCGTCCCCCAAACAACCCCCCCCCCAAAACAGCACACCTTCTGTGCGACTCAAGCAACTCCGCCCTATTATTTGGTTTCACTCTGCTTCTTCCTCTAATGAGCTTTCTTTTCGCCGAAGCCAGGAGCATCTTCAACCCCAGCGCGGAATCAAATCACAGAGGTGCCACTTGGTCGCAATTGTAGCGTTTTCAGAGCGTGACGTTCCCAATCAGAGGAGGGGAAAAAAACAACAGAGTGGCTCGCACAGCTAGAACAGCCTTTCTCATCCTGGGAGGGGGGGCTAGAAAAGAAACCCCCCCCCCCAGTGATCTCATAGCGTGGTGTTCGGCTGGCTTGGTGTTATGGATTAAGTGCGTAGTAACCCTTCACAGCTTATGCTTAGACTGTAAGGTGGTGACTTCCTCACCCAGACATAGATGGATGCTTTGCTAATGGACGGGTGCCCTGTCAGCTAATTGAATTTCCTTCTTGCTCAAGGAACGTTTTTGGGTTTTGTTTTGTTTTTTGCAACTGGAGGAGAATATAAACAACTGTTGGCCAGAATCTCGTAACTGACGAGGACTTCCTGGAAAGGCCAACCTTAAATGTGCAGATCTTCCTTCCAAAGAGCCTCAGTTTCCTCCTTCAAGGAACATTATGCTGTAGGACAGGGGTCTCCAACCTTTGCAACTTTAAGTCTGAAGGACTTCAGCTAAGTCTGAAGGACTTCAGCAAAGCTGGCTGGAGAATTCTGGGAGCTGAAGTCCTTCAGACTTAAAGTTGCAAAGGTTGGAGACCCCTGCTGTAGGAGAAGGAGTGGCAGAATCTGGGGTCGGAGTTAAAGGAGGGATCAGACTAGAATCTTTACATAGACACAAACGAAGTCCAAACTCCCTTAAATTCCGCTGAACCTGGATTGTGGAAGAATATCTCCGGGATTTAGATGGGCGCGGGTTTCAAATTACACCCTATTCATGGATACTTGGGTGTGGTTTTATAGGATGCTTGGCTTCAGACTGGCTATGGATATTTCGCTTGGTCGTTATCTTGGTTATTTCTACTGGCAGAGAAGTGATATTAAATTGCCCCATCAGCAGGCATTCCCTTGGAAAACATTTGGGAGGCAAAGTTTCCAATCGTATTTCCTTGCATTATTGAAAGGAATTTTCAATTATTTCATTCTTGAAATTAACTTGATAATACCCGGTACGCATTTTCAAATATGAACTAATATTTCTGTGGGAATAGATTTGTTCTTAGAGATGGCATCTTTAAGATATTTTAAATCTATTTTTCCCTGATGCTTGGTTTTTATGTCAGGTCCTTTGAGTTTAGGAACTTAGATAAACAAATGCAGTTAAATATCTCTAAATAACTATACCAACCTCATTTTGTTCAAGAATCAAAGAAGTCGGTTGATTTGAGAGTCAGATGGCGCCCCCTAGTGGTCGCAGTGCAGAACAACAGTTTCAGAAACTAACAAACAACAGTTTCAGAAACTAACAAAGCAACCTTTTACCTAGGTACAGTAAGTTTGTGTTTAATCAGAAATACTTTTTGACAAATCAGAAAACAAATGGTTGCCCAACCTCTTCTTAAAAACTTCCAGTGTTGGAGCGTTCACAACTTCTGGAGGCTAGTTGTGCCACTGATTAATTGATCTAACTGTCAGGAAATTTCTCCTTGGTTCTAAGTTGCTTCTCTCCTTGATGAGTTTCCACCCATTGTTTCTTGTTCTGCCCTCAGGTGCTTTGGAGAATAGCTTGACTCCCTCTTCTTTGTGGCAACCCCTGAGATATTGGAAGACTGCTATCATGTCTCCCCTAATCCTTCTCTTCATTAAACTAGACCAACCCAGTTCCTGCAACCGTTCTTCATATGTTTGAGCCTCCAGTCCCCTAATCCTCTTGGTTGCTCTTCTCTGCACTCTTTCTAGAGCCTCCCCTAATCCTCTTGGTTGCTCTTCTCTGCACTCTTTCTAGAGCCTCCACGTCTTTTCTACATCGGGGTGACCAAACCTGGATGCAGTAATTCAAGTGTGGCCTTTGCAAGGCCGTATAAATTGGTATCAACCCTTCATGTGATCTTGATTCTATCCCTCTGTATATCAGGCTTTAGCTTCAGCTGGGAATGGCCCTCCCTTTCCCTAACACAGTTTCTGGCAATTTGAGGTCTTAGATCATGATTATTTCATGGTTTACAGTAATTTCCCCCCCCCCCCAATATGTCTTTTTGTAATATCAGACCTAAGCATTGCAGGAAGTTTACATTGTAAGCCAAAGCAAGGAGGCGCCATTGATTTCCCCCACTAATTTAACAAGGTTGCACCTTGACAACTGGGCCTTGTGTACAGGTAGTGCTTGACATACAACGTTGTTCATTTAGTGACCTTTCTAAGGAAGGAAGGAAGGAAGGAAGGAAGGAAGGGAGGGAGGGAGGGAGGGAGGGAGAGAGAGAGAGAGAGAGAGAGAGAGAGAGAGAGAGAAAGAAAGAAAGAAAGAAAGAAAGAAAGAAAGAAAGAAAGAAAGAAAGAAAGAAAGAAAGAAAGAAAGAAAGAAAGAAAGAAAGAAAGAAAGAAAGAAAACAATGGAGAGGAATTGTTTTGGTCAACTTGGAATTTGGGATGAAATGCAGACGTGTGGCCACTGGATGGCACTGTTCCTCCACGGAAAGAATGCAGACTGGAGCCCGAATAACAAGCATTTTCTGTAACCCAAAGCAATGATGATGTCTAGGTAGAACGAGCAGACGCGTGGATAATGAAAGCTTAAAGCTACACCAGGGTATATCTATGGACACCTTCGTCGCAATGCTACTCTCTCTGCTGCTGCTTTTAGAGAGAGCGGAGAAACGTTGCCCAAGATGGAAAGCAAAGGATCTAAGCAGGATCTGCAAAATAAATAAATAAATAAAATAGGAAGCCTACTAGCTGTTACACGAATAAAAGTAGTATCCCCTTGAGCTGCCTTACATCTATCGCCTTCTTTTCTCGGTTTTTTTTTCCTTTTCAGCTTCTTTTATTTATTTATTTTCCTTTGTCTTATTTTATCATTTTGGCTGCTTTCAATAGGCATTTGGATAACCGGATGATAAAAAATAATAAATAAAATAAAGGTGAAACCTGAAGAAACACTGTGCTAAAAAAAATTAAAAGAAATAAAATAAGGCTATCGCTCTGCCTTTGCAAGCAAAAATGAAGTTCTCCTTGCAGAGGAGTTAAAGCCTCTCGGCGGAGCAAGAGTTAAAGAGGGAAGTACCTGCTTTTGCCGTAATGCAAGAAGGGCAGAGATAAGCTCTTTCATGCTGGCAGCAACCGGAAACCTCGGCTGGCTCCCGATCAGGGCCCGGGAACCGTTCTGACCGCAGAGAAGCGCTGAGTCATGGAACAGACGGCGCTGCAGGACCTTGGACAGCTCCCGTGGTTTCTCAGGCCTGAATCGAAATGACGATCCGCCTTCGCTAAGGCCTTTATTCGTTTACTTTTTTCACTAGCTGTTCCCAGCCATGGGTTGCTGTGGCCCAGTCTGGTTAAATGGCCAACCAATCTGTGTATAGATCTACACCTGCACACACAAACGCATACACACAACCACCGTATAACCCCCAACCTACCTACCTACTGCATTTCTCCCTCCCTCTCTCTATCCCTATAGCTGCCTACCTACCTACCTACCTACCTACCGTATTTCTCCCTCTCTCTCTCTATCCCTCTACCTACCTACCTACCTTCTGTATTTCTCCCTCTCTTTCTCTATCCACCTACCTACCTACCAACCTACTGCATTTCTCCCTCCCTCTCTCTATCCCTATAGCTGCCTACCTACCTACCTACCTACAGTACCTACCGTATTTCTCCCTCTCTCTCTCTATCCACCTACCTACCTTCTGTATTTCTCCCTCTCTTTCTCTATCCACCTACCTACCTACCAACCTACCTACCTACTGTATATTTCCCTCTCCTTCTCTATCCCTCTACCTACCTACCTTCTGTATCTCCCTCTCTTTCTCTATCCACCTACCTACCTACCAACCTACCTACCTACTGTATTTTTCCCTCTCCCTCTCTATCCCTCTACCTACCTGCCTTCTGTATTTCTCCCTCTTTCTCTATCCACCTACCTACCTACCAACCGTATTTTTCCCTCTCCCTCTCTATCCCTCTACCTACCTACCTATCTACTATATTTTCCCTCTATCTACCTATCTACCTACTGCATTTCTCCCTCTCTCTATCCCTATAGCTGCCTGCCTACCTACCTACCTACCTACCTACCTACCTACCGCATTTCTCCCTCCCTCTCTCCATCCCTAAAGCTGCCTACCTACCTACCTACTGTATTTCTCCTTGCATCTTATGGACAGAGTATTTTATGTCATAAAGGATGACCTAATACCTGTGGTCCACTGCTATCTCTGTATCCATCTACCTACCTTTTTTTTTCCAATTTTTTACATTTCCATTGTATGTACCTGGCACAGGTGTGACATCTACACAATCTACATATATCATTGGTCCCATATTTGTAAGGAACGTTGTGTGAAAATTTGAAAGCGATCAATGCAGTACTTTCTGAGATTACCTGTTTTGAACAAACTCATAGTTACATTTTTATTTATAGAGAGATAGATTTGTTTGTTTGCCAGCAAGTGCAAGGAAGCAAGGATGAAAAACACATGGAGGAAAAATGCCCCCCCCAAATGGATATAAATAAGCAAAACGTAGCCCTTTGTAGGAAGTTAGCATCCACCCCACTCCTAGGAAAATGAAATATCCTGGGAAATATTGAAAAGGCAGAATATTGTATTTCCCTGGATCTGAAAGGGAGAAACATGTTTTTTTTTTAGGCAGGAAACAGACTCACTCTTAATAGCCCCCCCCCCCCCACTTTCCAAATGGTGGGAAGAAAATCTGTTGGCAAAAGGCTGTAAAATAACCTGCCTGCAATCAACCATAAGGTAAAAGTAAATGTTCCCCTCGCACATAGCTGCTAGTCGTTCCCAACTCTAGCTCATCTCCAGTTCTAAGCCGAAGAGCCAGCGCTGTCCGAAGATGTCTCTGTGGTCATATGACCGGCAAGACAACATCAAAGGTTTACCATTAAGAAAGGATGAGAGGAGTTCATGGAGAATAAGGGTATCCATGGCTATCATGATGGATGCCTAAGGACACCCTCCGGGTTGGAGAGATAGGCAGGATATCTCTCAATGCCATTTGCAGGGAATCACAAACAGGTGAAGACATGGATGGGCTGTGGCCTGTTCCAGCAAGGCTGTTCTTAGGTTCTTAGGTTCTTATGTAAAGGTGCATGGAATGCTGTTATCTTCCCACCAAAAGTGGTCCCTATTTTCCTACTTGCATTTTTTATGTGCTTTCAAACTGCTAGGTTGGCAGAAGCCGGGACAAGCCACGGGAGCTCACTCCGTTATGCAGCCCTAGGGATTCGAACCACCGAACTGCCGAGTTTTCTGATCGACCAGCTCAGCATCTGAGCCACTGAGCCACCGCATTGCCGCAGCAATCAACGATAGGAAACCTGTTAATCCACGTTGCCTTGTAAAGGCCTGGCGAATTCTGTAGTTGAAGCATTTTCTTTTTTAAACAAATCTTGATTGGTTCATTGCTGTTTTTTCCCTCTGCTGTTGAAGCTGTAATGACAACAGGGCTTGTGTGTTTAGGCGACGTGGGATTTTTAAGACCTTTACTTACCAAGCCAGCTTTGGGGCTTTCTTTAAATATTTATGCAACAGATGGCAAACGAACACATCTCCTGAAAACACCCTGTTTTGGGGCGTGTTTTTTTTCCAAGAGCATTAAAGGGGAAACAGGTTCCTTAATGCCACCGCAAATCGGTCTGATCCACTGGTAAACAACTCAATTCTGTCTAGCATGAAACATTATTGTTTCATGCATTTTAACAGATTAACAGCGTTGGAAGGGACCTTGCAGGTCATCTAGTCCAACCCCCTGCCCAAGCAGGAGACCCTACATTCTGCCTCTGCCTAGGATTGTCCACCTCTAGGCCATCTTGGAACGCTGCAGATCCACTGCCCGTCAATAGGGGCTTAATATTCTATTCTATTCTATTCTTTTCCATTGTCTATTCTATTCTATTCTATTGTGTTATTTAGGATTTGAATGACAGCATTCATCCCTTTTTTTGAGGTTTCTGCCTCAAAAAAAGGGAAGGGAACAGTGACTTTCATTTTCATTAGCCAAGTTCAAAAGAGCCTCCAAGAACTGGAAGCTCCAAAATGCCTTTCCTGGCTTAGTGTGTCCTGTGACCTCAGCTAATTGTGGCTCATTAAATAAATAAACCATGAGGTCCTGGCAGAAGAAGAACATCATGGCTTCAACATGTGAGGGACCAGTTTGGACAAAATTCAGCAGCACTTTTTCTGTGTGGCTGTTGATAAAAGTAGGATCCCCAACATGATGGCCAACGTCGGATGAGGGATGTGGGTTACTAATCAGCCATCCAATCATACTAGGAAACAAACAGAACAATATAAATCATAAAAATAGAAGCAAATGGTTATAGTCAAGAGTGGGAGGAGATAGGCAATAGGAAGGATGAGAAGAAGAATAGTAATATGGTCTTAGTAAAAAGTTTAACCGTGTTGTGGCAATTAAAAAATTAGTTGTTGGAAAAATTGATAAAAATTGATATGCACAGAAATGCCGATATTAGGCAGACAGACCAATAGATAGATAAGCAGAAAAATGGACAATAGAGAGAAATAGGGAAATAGGGAAGGGAAGAAGAGAGGAGGAGAGAAGAGGAGAGGAGAGGAGAGGAGAGGAGAGGAGAGAAAATAACAGAGAAGAGAGGAGAAAAGAAGATATTAATAGAGAGGAGAAGAGATGAGGACAGAAGAAGAGAGGAGAGAAAATAATAGAGGAGAGGAGAGAAGGAGAGGAGAGAAAATAATAGAGGAGAGGAGAGAGGAGGAGAAGAGGAGAGGACAGAAGAGGAAAAGAGGAAATAATAGAGAGGAGAGGAGAAAAGAAGAGAGAAGAGGACAGAAGAGGAGAAAAGAAGAGGACAGAAGAGGAGAGGAGAGAAAATAATAGAGAGAATAGAAGAGAGGAGAGTAGAAGAGAGTAGAAAATAGAGAAGAGAAAGAGAAGAGAGAATAGAATAAAACAGAAGAGAAGAGAAAATAGAGAAGAGAGGAGTGAAGAGAAAAGAAGAGAAGAGCTGAGCGCAGCGTTTCTCCTCTCTCGCCTTCCCTTCCCTTCCCTTCCTTTCCTTCTTCTCCGCCCAACCTTCCGGAGCCGAGCGCCCGCTTTGATCTCCTCCGCCCGCGCGCCCCCGAGAGGGTTTTCCCAGGGAGGGCTGGCGGGAGGCCGCGGGGGCGCGCTCTCCGCCCTCGCCCTCCTCCCGGGCTTCCCTCGCGCGCCGCGCGCGCCCCCGTCTCCTCCTCCTCCTCCTCCTCCTCCGCTGCTGCTGCTGCTTCCACGAGCGCGCGCGCCGGGCCGCTGGCCAGCTCGCCCGCCCGCCTGCCTGTCTGCCTGCGCCGCGGCGGCCGCAAAGAGGCTTCCCCCTTCTCCGCCGGCCGCTGCTGCTGTTGCTGCTTCGGCTTCCTTCCTGGAGCGGCGGGGACGAGAAGAGGAGGGCGAGACCCGCAAGGCAGGCGGGCCTGGCCGTAGCCTTCCCCTCCCTCCCTTCCTCCTCCTCTCTCTCTGCGCACGGAGGAGCGGAGCCAGCCAGGGGGAGCCCTGCCTATAGTTGCTTGCTTGCCTGCTTGGTTGGCTTGGCTAGAGGGCGAGGAGGCCGGGCGGGATGCATCTCCACCAGGTGCTCACCGGTGCCGTCAACCCGGGCGACAATTGCTACTCGGTGGGCAGCGTCGAGGACACCCCGTTCACGGTAAGGGCGGGGAGGGACGAGGCCGCCAGGAGGAGGAGGAGGAGGAGGATGGGAAGGGGGGGAGGGCAAGAGGCTGGGCTTGGAGGGGGGGGAAAGAGATGGATGATTAACCGATTCAGGGCTTTGTCTCCCCCCGCCCCAAAAAAAGACCAACCCCTTTGGGTCTCCAACCCCGCTTGGCCAAGAAAAGGCTCCAAGGCTCTTCTCTTCTACTCTTCGCTTGCGCGCCTGGCGGAGGGGGCGCCGCGCCCGTCTTTCCCCCCCTGCCAGGGCTGCGCTCCAAGGCCGGGCAGCGTTTTGGCACCAAGCGGCATGCAGCAGCATCGCTCCCGTGTCCGGGGATTGGAGGGAGGGGAGGAGGAGGAGGAGGAGGAAGAGGAGGAGGAGATGGGAAGCTCGGGAGATGCTGGACCAGTTTTCTTCGCCCTCCTCTCCCCTCCCCTCCCCGGGACACACGGAGTGCACCGGACGGCCAAAGCGCCCATCCGTGGGCGTCTGCGCAGGCGTGTGTGTTTGTGAGTGTGTGTGTGTGTGTGTGTGAATGTTGCCTGCGTACGGAGGTTGGAGGTGCGCGTCTGCCTGGGGTGCGGGTCAAAATATGTGCGCTGCACATCCGGAGCCTTCGTGTAGGAGGCAAATACATTGTAAAAGGCAAATTCATTCATTCATTCATTCATTCGACTTATTAACCGCCCCATCTCTCCGAAGGGACTCGGGCCGGTGCACAGGAAATATAAAAACACAATATATCACAACATAAATACATAAATACTTAAAACTATATTAAATTTACACCCTGTGCTAAAATCTACCCCATTAAAAACTAATCCCTGAAGCCCAATGTAGAATTTCTCTGCTAAACAAACTAGACTAAGTACGGTAGGTTAGGCCAGGCCGGCCTGTTGGAAAAAGTAGGTTTTTAGTTGCTGGCGGAAGGAGCCGAGGTCCGGGATAGATCTCTAAATAGTCCCTTGGGTGTCAGGGCATTGGCCTTCTGGGAATGAATGGGCTACTTTCCGCTTCTTGCAGATCAAGGGGAGGTTTGCCATGGGTGTGCAAGAGGAAAAGGATACACTGGTGTGTTTTGGGGTGGAAGAAGTGGGGTTCTGCAAAGGGCTGCGCGCAGTCTCTCCCTGCCCTGGATGTGCATATTATATGTGTGTGTGCCTGTGTGTATGATCCGTTTTTGTGCTGATAAACAAATAAGGGAGACTAGTATAGATCTATTTCAAGCTATTTAGCTCTCATCAGCTAGCCATACCCTGACTGGGATTCAAACCAGGGCTGTTTTACATGTGAGGCAGTTGTAATTGCCACTAGGCCACAGGTTCTCATCCTGATCAGCTGAGCCAGGAGAAACAAATATATAAATAGGAGGAGAACCTGTGGCCTATACACACACACACACATACACACACCTTAATATGTTGGGGACAAGAGAGAAAATACATGCCAGTGGCTAAGACACTGAGCTTGTCGATTGGCAGTTCAGCGGTTCGAATCCTTACTGCCGTGTAACAGAGTGAGCTCCCGTGACTCGTCCCAGCTTCTGCCAACCTAGCAGTTTGAAAGCACGTAAAAAAATGCAAGTAGAAAAATAGGAGCCACCTTTAGTGGGAAGGGAACAGCGTTCCGGGCGCCTTCGGTGTTGAGTCATGCTGGCCACATGACCACGGAGACGTCTTCGGACAGCACTGGCTCTTCGGCTTTGAAACGGAGATGAGCACCACCCCCTAGAGTCGGGAACGGCTAGCACATATGTGCAAGCCGTTTTACCTTACTATAGTTTTACCTTACTATATTTGCAAATAACACCAACCATCTGGATATAGCCTCTCTACAGAAAACGTGGTTAAAAATTTCCCATCCCAAGAGATTTACCCCAAGCGTGCTTTCATCTTTTGGGTGGGTTTGGGGGGGAGGCGATGGAGGAAACGGGGTGATCTGAGAAAGGTTTTGCTTTACTGGGTACTCGGGGAAAGATGGCATCCTTTGGGGAAGGGGACAAAAACTGTGTAGGATGACCCAAGTCACCCAATGCCAAAAAAGTACACTCTACTCTGTTGGAAATCCAGACGTGGCAGTTTTGAAAAGACTTGATAATGGCTGCTGACGGTATGTGTGTCTTGTGATTCCCCACCCCCCACCCCCACAACAAGCAGGAATCGCTATCTTTAGATAAGGAAAGGTAAATATGCCAGAAGATTGAAAAGGGGTCTTGGTGAACACTTCTTTGTGGGCCAGATTTGCATACAGCAGATAAGACGGGATTTCTAGTTTTCAAAACTTGGTATTGGCCACGGGGCATTGAAGCTAGTAAGAGCGGGAACCAGATAGTGCTAGGTTTATTTATTTTGTTGAGTTCGTTACTTTATTTTTTATTTTTTTTTATTAAATTTATACCCCGCTCTTCTCCAAACAGACCCAGGGCGGCGCACAGGAATACTAAAAACACATACAAAACATATAAATTTTTTAAAAAAAACTTCTTCTAATAAAATCCTGCGCTAAAAACCAAATTAAAATCCCAAAATTTAAAACTATCTAAAAGTCAGTAATGGAGGTTACGCTAGGCCGGCTAGATGGAACAGATGTGTCTTTAGACACTTGCGGAAGAGGCGGAGGTCGGAGATGGTGCAAAGTTCAGGGGGTAAGTCGTTCCAAAGGGTTGGGCCCGCCACAGAGAAGGCTCTTCCCCTGGGTGTCGCCAGTCGGCACTGTCCAGCCGACGGCACCCTGAGGAGGCCCTCTCTCTGGGAGCGTATCGGTCTGAGGGACGTATGGGGCAGGAGGCGGTCTCGCATATAACTAGGCCCCGAGCCATGGAGCGCTTTAAAGATGGTCGTCAGAACCTTGAAGCGCACCCGAAAGACCACAGGAAGCCAGTGCAGCTCGCGCAGGATTGGTGTTATGTGGGAGTGTCTAGGCGCTCCCGTAATCACCCGCGCGGCTGCATTCTGGACTAACTCCAGCTTTCGGGTGCACCTCAAGGGAAGCCCCATGTAGAGAGCATTACAGTAGTCGAGTCGAGAGGTGACGAGTGCTTGAGTGACTGTGCGTAAGGCATCCCGGTCCAGTAAGGGGCGCAATTTGTATTCTGCCCTTATTATTTTTTTACCAACCCATTCAAGGCAATGAAGATACCCAATGCACCTTCTTCCTATCGTCAACCCCAACCCAACCCCAAGGGGGCTTGGATCAAGAGAGAATGAGTGGCCCAAAGTCACCCAGCTGGCTTTTCATGGCTAAGGCGGGACAAGAATTCACCAACTGCTGGTGATGGGCCCAAAGTCACCCAGCTGGCTTTTCATGGCTAAGGTAGGACTAGAACTCACTGCTTCCTGGTGATTTGCCCAAAGTCGCCCAACCAACTTTCATGCCTAAAGCAGGACTAAAACTCACCATGATGGTCCCAAACTCATCCAGTTGGCTTTCATGGATAAGGTGGCACTAGAATTTTATTTTATTTTATTTTATTTATTGGATTTATATACCGCCCTATTCTCCGTGGTAGGACTCAGGGCAGTGCACAGAAAAGTAAAAACCACAATTATTATTATTATTAGACTTATAAATAAATACATACAATTAGACTTATAAATACATACATACAAGTCTTATTATTATTTATAAGTCTTATTATTAGACTTATAAATGCATACATACAATCTAAAATCGAATTAAATAGTAAAATCTGTGCTAAAATTGAAATCACTAAAATATTAACTATCAAATAAACCCTTAATCTATGTCAGTCAGGCCGGCCAGATGGAAGAAATGCGTTTTAAGCATCCGACGGAAGAGGTGTCGGTCAGTAGTGGTGCGAAGATCGGGGGGCAGGTCGTTCCAGAAAACCGGACCCGCCACAGAGAAGGGAGTCGCCAGCCGGGAGTCGCCAGCCGGCATTGACCGGCAGACGGCACCCTGAGGAGGCCCACTCTGTGGGAGCGGACAGGTCGAAGGGAGGAGTGTGGTAGGAATTCACAATCTCCCACTTTTCTAGCCTGGTGCCTTAACCATGAGACCAAACTTGATTGGGTTTCCTGATTCAGAGGTGTTTTAAGTTACAAGGCCTTCTCTTTATATGTTTCTAATACAACAATGGTCCTAAGATGCATATGCTAGATGTTTATGACCCCTAGTCAACCTTGGTTGTTTTCAACGCTAAGCAGGCTCAGGCTTGGATGGGGACCACACAAAAATCCATGGCTGTAGCTAGATTCAGGGGGGGAAACAAATTTAGACAAATGGCAGACCATTTCTGTATTGTTGCCAAGATAATACAATACAATACAATACAATAGCAGAGTTGGAAGGGACCTTGTAGGTCTTCTAGTCCAACCCCCTGCGTGGGCAGGAACCTTATACCATTTCAGACAAATGGCTATCTAACATCTTTTTAAAGACTTCCAGGGTTGGGGCATTCACAACTTCTGGAGGCAAGCTGTTCTAGAGGTTAATTGTTCTAACTGTCAGGAAATTTCTCCTTAGTTCTAAGTTGCTTCTCTCCTTGATTAGTTTCCACCCATTGCTTCTTGTCCTGCCCCCAGGTGCCTTGGAGAATAGTTTGACTCCCTCTTCTTTGTGGCACCCTCTGAGATATCGGAACACTGCTATCATGTCTCCCCTGGTCCTTCTCTTCATCAAGCTAGACATACCCAGCTCCTGCAGCCGTTCTTCATATGTTTTAGTCTCCAGTTCCCTAATCATCTTGGTTGCTCTTCTCTGCACTCTTTCCAGAGTCTCCACGTCTTTTCTACATCGTGGCGACCAAAACTGTATGCAGTATTCCAAGTGTGGCCTTACCAAGGCACTATACAGTGGCATTAACACTTCACGTGATCTAGATTCTATCCCTCTGTTTATGCAGCCTAGAACTTTTTTGGCAGCTGCTGCACACTGCTGGCTCATATTTAAATGGTTGTCCACTAGGATTCCGAGATCCCTCTCACAGTTGCTACTATTGAGCAAGGTACCACCTATACTGTACTTGTGCATCTGGGTTTTCTTGCCTATATGTAGGACCTTACTTTTTTCACAATTGAATTTCATTTTATTAGATAGTGCCCAATGTTCAAGTTTGTGATACAAAGATGAAACAAGATGATACAAAGTAAGCAACTCCCTGTTGAGCTCAACTGGAAAAAGATACAACAACTGTGACAAGATTATAATAAACTTAAAAGTTTCATGTTACCCACAATAGAGGAATGGTAGGTGAAGATGAAGTAAGTTACTGAGATGGTAAAATTGGCTTCCTTGATTAGAGAAAAAGACAATATTTACAGTTATGACTGTCTGGAAACCTTTTATAGAAGGTCCATGTGGTTTTGATGATTAGGAAGAAAAAATTGACAATAGAAGAAAGAGAGCCCTTTTTTTTTTTTTTTGCAATCACACAGTAAGAGATAACTTTTTAAATTTTTTATATTTGCTGCAAAGAAAACCAGAAGGTTCTTTCTTTCTATTTATGTTTTATTTCTGCACTTGTGTGTTTTTCTTTTTTCTTTTTCTTTTTTTCCCTTCATCCTGGGTTAGATTATGTTGGTTTTTATGATCTCTTTTCCTTCTTCAAATAACATATTTTAAAAAGTGGGGAAAGATAACGTCCCCCCACATAAATCAAAATATTTATTTATTTATTTATTTTTCATATTTATAACCCGCTCCCATCTCACAACAAGGGACTCGGGGCGGCGAACATAGAATTAAATCAATAAATACAAAATACAAATACATAGATATTAGATGCCTGTGTTGTAACCATTTTTAAAACCCTCGTTTATAATTGGTGGTGCTGGGGTTACGCAAGGCCGGCTAGTTGAAAGAAGTGAAGGATATGAAGGCGTTTTTTTTTCCTAAATGGAGTAAACGTTCTGTTGCTTTTAAATCCTGCCTAAACAGCAGCTTTGTTTTGTTTTAATCTCTTTGCTTGAGTTTTTATTCTGAATGGCTCTTGGGAGCTTTTCGCTTGTAGGAGAAAACCATGCATTTGGGAAATAATCAAATGTGTAACTTCTGATCCTTCCCTTAATAACAGGATCTGGGAGAATAGGAAAGATTGTACTTATTTATTGAAGAAACGACTTAATTCTGATTCTATAAAAAGAGTTCGGCTTCTTTCCTAATGAAGCTATTGGGTTGCAAACGTCTTCTCAAATACCTCTTTTCCTTGGCTGTGGATAGGCTGTTTCTGTGTGATATAAAATGGGATATTGATATTACTTTCTAAAAATGAATGAAAAGGAAGGCTAAGCCCACCCTAAACAACTTCCCAACAAGCCTCATCTTTTAAGTTTCTACCAATTAGAAGAGTTATACCAGGGATCGGCAACCTGTTGGCTTTGAAGCCGCATGTGGCTCTTTCACCCCTCTGCTGCAGCTCCCTGTCGTCGGCCAGCTCCACAATTGATAGGGCTTTCGGTTAGGACAGGTGGAGGAAAAAGGACGCCGTGCTAGGAGGAGACTCTATGGTGGGGGAACTGGACTTCCGGTCGGCTCCAGAATTGAATGGGGGGTTCCAGTTAGGACCTTTGTGTCTCTTTGAGTGTTTAATCTCTGAGTTACACCGATAAAAGCAGCCTTTAGAATAGTGTTTTTTTCATTTCAGGTAGTTTAAGATATGTGGACTTCTACTCCCAGAATTCCCCAGCAAGCATACTGGCTGGGGAATTCTGGGAGTTGAAGTCCATACATCCTAAACTTCCTGAACTTAAGAAACACAACCTCCTCAGAGGGTGAAACGGGACTATCTGGATATAGAAAGGCTCTACTACTTGTTGCCCAAACTATGCAGAATATAGTTTTCATCGCTATGTCAACCTGAGGGCCTGTTGATGCGTCTTTTTTAGGACTTCAGGAGAACAATGTCTTTAAGAGTAATTCAAGAAAGCCACAGCCATATTCTTTTGGACAGAAGAGAAACAAATGACAAATTCTTTCTCATTTTCTTGGTTTTTTTGCTGCTATGCGGTTCTTCTGACTTCTAAGGAAACTGGCGGTCCACTACCAACTTGGACATTCCTTGGCCACTTGTGCCAGCTGATGTCATCTCTTCTAACACAAGGGGCCTTCGGCTCCAGCTCATAATATAAATGATCTGCATTGTGTTGCATCTCTCTCTCCTCCTCCTCCTCCTCCTTTCTTTCTCTCTCTCTCTCTCTCTCTCTCTCCTCTTTGTTTCTCTCTCTCTTTCCTTCCTTCTTGTGCTTTGTCTCTGTCGCTCTCTCTCTCTCTATTCCGCTTTCTCTCTCTCTGTTTCTCTCTTTGTCTCTTTCTCTCTCTTGCTGGCGTGAATACTCTCCCACATTTTTATCAGATGAAAATTTGTAGACTCCATTGCAGCTCCAGATGGTGGATGCGATGACGCTTTGCGATTAGCCAGCCAGAAACTGCGGGAGATGAGACATCAATTGCATGTCATCTCTTCTTCTTAGCCTCGGAGTCATAGGTTCATAAGACATCTTGGTTGAGGAACTGGAGGTGGTCTTAGGTCATGGTCAGAAAGTGTAAAGCTAATTATGACACCGATATAATCTGTTGAGGCGGAAAGGATAATGCTGTTTATCAAGGTCTTTGGGTGACTGTTCTCTTTTAGTAATATTGAATATATATATATATTGTTTTGCTTTCTTGGCTTTGATAGCGATTATTATTTCTGTGCAGCATACCATTTCTAGCAACAGAAATTGGATTTTCTGATGCTACTGTGCTACATTTCTACATTTTACATTGGGCTAGAGGTCAGAATGCACAAGGTATTAAAATAAGAGATGGAGAGCACACCTGCTACTCACCTTGGCTTCTTCTAAAGATGGTGGACATCCATTCCATCAATGATGACCTAGCATTAACCCAGCATGATTAACCTAGCATTAGTATTTGCCACCAGCTTCCTTCTGATATCAGAACGACAGCCAAAATTACATCACTACGCAACTAAGATTGTGGTAGTATGGCTGATGCAAGCATATAAATTAGATCATTTGCAAAATAAAGTCCTGTTTTGTTTTGTTTAAAAACAATATTTTGTATCCTGTCTTTATTATGTTTTTCATAAATAAATCCAGGCAGTGAACTGTAACCCTAATATTCCTTCCTCCTCCTATTCTCCGCACCCCACTTCAGGTGAGTTAGACTCAGAGAGTGACTGACCAGCCCAAGGTCATCCAGCTGATTTTCCATGTCTTAGGTGGGACTAGAACTCACAGTCTCCCAGTTTCTAGCTGATGCCTTAACTACCAAATTAAACTGGCTCCATTTCCCACGCTGCTGCCAGAACAGTAGCTCCAAACCTGTGGAACTTGTTTGAACCCTACATACAGTTGATGATATCTCTAGGAACATGATTCAGTGGGAACATTTGATGGCTTAGTTCTTTGGAGAAGCAAGTTCATTGGTGTTGTTAGTTGCGAAGTTGTGTCCGACCCATTGCGGCCCCATGGACAACATTTCTCTAGGCCTTCCTGTCCTCTACCATCCTGTGGAGTCCATTTAAGCTCACGCCTACTGTTTTGGTGACTCCATCTAGCCACTTTCATCTCTGTCGTTCCGTTCTTCTTTTGCCCTCCATCGTTCCCAGCATGAAGCTCTTCTCCAGGAAGTCCTTCTTTCTTCTCATTAGGTTGCCAAAGTATTTGGGTTTCCTCTTCAGGATCTGGCCTTCTAAAGAGCAGTCAGAGTTGATCTCCTCTAGGACTGACCAGTTGGATGGCCTTGCAGTCCAAGGGACTCGCAGGAGTCTTCTCCAGCACCAGAGTTCAAAGGCCTCCATTCTTTGGCGCTCAGCCTTCCTTATGGTCCAACCTTCACAGCCATCCATTGCAACTGGGAAAACCATCGCCTTGACTATGCACACTTTTGTTGGCAAGTTCATAGTTTCATATATAGTCTATGTACAGTCATTGAATTTGGATCGGGCCCACAAAGTGTCACTCAAAACTGGAAGGAATGGTCTTGTAACACGGCCTAATTTGCACGAAAATTGCTGCTGAACTTTGGAAGTCACCCAAGTCGGCCAACTCCTTTGAAAACAAGTCTGGGCACAATCTTGGAATACCTGAATAATTAAACCCACGGCAGCTAAAGAGCAGTGCCTTAAGAGAAGTCGGTAGCTTAACTCCTATTAAGTTTCTTTTCTTGTTTCCTTTGTTTCTGGTCAGCTTCCGTTTTCTTATTTTCTAGGTTCCTCTTCTTTGTACAGGTAGTCCTCGACTTACATCTAGTGACCATTCAAAGTTACAACGGCGCTGAAACAAAAATGACTTATGACCGTTTTTCACAGTTACCAACAAAAGTGCATATAGTCCAGGCCAGGGGTCTGCAAAGTCGGCTCTTTTAAGACTGGTGGACTTCAACTTCCAGAATTCCCCAGCCATGGGGAACTCTGGGAGTTGAAGTCCACCAGTCTTAAAAGAGCCGACTTCGCAGACCCCTGGTCCAGGCGATGGTTTTCCCAGTTGTTTCTAGCCCCATCTCGATTGCCCTGCTTACAGAAACTACCTCTCCGCTTAACCCTCATTACAGTGATGGCTAGTGGTACCGAAAGTAGGGGGAGTGCAGGGGGGTCATGCACGGGCATGTTCAAACCCAAAAAAACCGGTCCTACGGGCAACCTGGAAGTTCAGACTTCTGGTTTGCCAGTAGGGTTGTTTTTCGCCCTCCAGAACCTCTGGAGGGCGTAAAACAGCCAAAAATGAAGGCCGAAGTCAGCTGGCCAGCGTGGGTATGCGCGCTGGAGCTGACAGAGCAACGCCTCGCATGCCCTAACAAATAGCTCCCGGTGCCACCTGTGGCACGCGTGCCATAGGTTTGCCATCAATGTAACAGCTAAGGCGGGGAGCGCCCATCGACGTGAATGACGTTGAGTTGGCCACGCCCACCCAGTCACATGACTGCTGAGTGCCACCTGCCCAGCTGGTCATCAGGACAGAGTACCAGTTGTTAAATTATTTGGATCCCACCACGGGTAATACCTGTTCTTTGCCTTGAATCCTAGAAGTCCCTCTGGGATTGTTTACAAAGAGCAGAGTAGACTGTCAACAGCAATGGAAACAATGGAAGACAAAGTATCTTTCGTCTTGAAAACCACAACGATGATCCTTTGGCTTCGGAACATCGATGGGTTGGACATCTGAGAAGCCTTCCTTGCGTGGGGACCAAGAGAGGATCTGGTGTCTGTATTATTTAAGGCGTCGTGTCCTTGGGGCCTCGTATTTTATTTATAGCTATCCGTGATGCAGTTTCGACTCGGGGAATATTGAAACTTCCCAGCAGGAAACAATTCATTTCAGTGTTGTGGCTAGGAAGACTGCGCAGGTGTGAGTCACTGGGAGTCCAGTCCAATTCAAAGACCCATTGACTTTATGGAAAGCAAGGTCCTGGCAGCTGCTAGTGGAAAGCCAACGTTAGTTGATCCTGAAAGGCTAAACCGAGATAATAGGTGAATGGGTGGGTGGGGGGAGGGGGGCAGCTGGGAAGGTTGCAGCTTATTCTGTGCAGTCAGATATAGAGCCATGGTGGCACAGTGGTTAGAGTGCAGCACTGCAGGCTACTTCTGCTGACTGCCAGCTGCCCGCAATTTGGCAGTTCGAATCTCACCAGGTTCAAGGTTGACTCAGCCTTCCATCCTTCCGAGGTGGGTCAAAGGAGGACCCAGATTGTTGGGGGCAAGAGGCTGATTCTATAAACTGCTTTGAGAAGGTTGTAAAGCACTGTAAATAGGTATATAAGTCTAAGTGTTAGTGCTAAGTGGGGAGGAAGGAAAGAAAGAAGGAAGGAAGGAAGGAAGGAAGGAAGGAAGGAAGGAAGGAAGGAGGCAGGGAAGGATGGAGGGTCGTGGTGGTGCAGTGGTTAGAGTGCAGTACTGCAGGCTACTTCTGCTGACTGCCAGCTGCCCGCAATTTGGCAGTTCGAATCTCACCAGGTTCAAGGTTGACTCAGCCTTCCATCCTTCTGAGGTGGGTCAAAGGAGGACCCAGATTGTTGGGGGCAAGAGGCTGATTCTATAAACTGCTTTGAGAAGGTTGTAAAGCACTGTAAAGCGGTATATAAGTCTAAGTGTTAGTGCTAAGTGGGGATCAAGGAAGGAAGGAAGGAAGGAAGGAAGGAAGGAAGGAAGGAAGGAAGGAAGGAAGGAAGGAGGCAGGGAAGGATGGAGGGTCGTGGTGGCGCAGTGGTTAGAGTGCAGTACTGCAGGCTACTTCTGCTGACTGCCAGCTGCCCGCAATTTGGCAGTTCGAATCTCACCAGGCTCAAGGTTGACTCAGCCTTCCATCCTTCCGAGGTGGGTCAAAGGAGGACCCAGATTGTTGGGGGCAAGAGGCTGATTCTATAAACTGCTTTGAGAAGGTTGTAAAGCACTGTAAAGCGGTATATAAGTCTAAGTGTTAGTGCTAAGTGGGGAGGAAGGAAGGAAGGAAGGAAGGAAGGAAGGAAGGAAGGAAGGAAGGAAGGAGGCAGGGAAGGATGGAGGGTCGTGGTGGCGCAGTGGTTAGAGTGCAGTACTGCAAGTTACTTCTGCTGACTGCCAAGCTGCCTGCAATTTGGCAGTTCGAATCTCACCAGGCTCAAGGTTGACTCAGCCTTCCATCCTTCCGAGATGGGTCAAAGGAGGACCCAGATTGTTGGGGGCAAGAGGCTGATTCTATAAACTGCTTTGAGAAGGTTGTAAAGCACTGTAAAGCGGTATATAAGTCTAAGTGTTAGTGCTAAGTGGGGAGGAAGGAAAGAAGGAAGGAAGGAAGGAAGGAAGGAAGGAAGGAAGGAAGGAAGGAAGGAAGGAAGGAAGGAGGTAGGGAAGGATGGAGGGTCGTCGTGGTGCAGTGGTTAGAGTGCAGTACTGCAGGCTACTTCTGCTGACTGCCAGCTGCCCGTAATTTGGCAGTTCGAATCTCACCAGGCTCAAGGTTGACTCAGCCTTCCATCCTTCCGAGGTGGGTCAAAGGAGGACCCAGACTGTTGGGGGGGGGGCAAGAGGCTGACTCTGTAAGCCGCTTAGAGAGGGTTTCCCAAGTTTTCTGCAAAATGTCATATATATTTTTTACTCCCCCTCCTCGGAGGATCTTGCAAGTCATTCTGCTGTTTCTGGCAGCTTGCAGATTCCATCTCATTTTTCCACCGTAGGTAGCCGAGCAACTAAAACTGGCACTGAATCTGTGTGGGTGGTTGCAAGGCTTTGCACACTTCAGGCTCCTGCAAAGCCGTTCGCAGCCTGCAGTGGCGGCCTACGGCTGCTATCGCGACAGCTGCAGCAACACGGCTTCCCTTTCCTCACCGCTTCTGTTTTTGGGGTCAAACCACCTTTAAGTTTCTTTCCCTATCAACCCCACCCCCACCCCGCCTGCCCTTGAACCTTCCCCCCCACCAAAACGTTATGAGCGGTCTCGCTATTAAAATGCAGCAAAGGTGAACAGCATATGAAGAAGGAACGTGATGCTTGCCGAATGCTTAGAACTTCCTGCAAATGTTTTGATTGATTTGTCTTAAACTCTTTTTTTTTTTAATCGGCTTTGCATGCGATGCTTCTACTTCCGTGCTTGGGAAACTGTCTGCACAGTTTCCCCCCCCCCCACAGCTCCCCACACCTTTCTCCTCCATTCCTGCCTCCTGTGCCTTCCCCAATCTTTGCAGTTTCTGCCCAGCTTTCTCCTCCATTCCTGCGAAGCCCCACCACCACACACAAACAAACAAATAAACACACACACATGTGCCCGTTATGGGCCTGAAAAGCCTCCTGCCCCAACCTGGAAGCCGAAAGAGGGGCCAGGGATGGGGTGCATGCGCAGGGGCGGGGCTCGTGTGCAGGGAACATGTGCGCAATCGTGAGGTGCATGCACAGCAGGTGCTTGCATTAATATTTAAGGGCGGGCACCCTTTGGGCGCTCAGCACCAAAAAAGGTTCACCATCCCTGCCCTTAACGATCAACAAGTGTTGCTTTTCTCACTTCCTCTGCAGCGTTAAAATCCCGAAGATTATATTTGCTTCGATTCGGTTTTAATGGTTAGGAGCTTAGCCAGCATTAGCAAAATATCTTCTTCTTGTTTTTTCCCCTGCTTCTTCCGTAGCGTGGCTTAAACATAATCAGAACCTCTCCTTAAAAGAACCACAGCAGATAAGGACCGTGTTGATAATAACTCAGAATGGGCAGGGGGGGGGGGGGGAAAGAAAATAAAATGTCAACAGAAGCAGAATGCTTTCGGCCTGATAAATGGCATTGCTGCAGTTCAAGGTTAGGCAAACCGTTGCCAGATGTTTTGATTTCAACGCCTGTCAACGTCGCTAAGAGCAAAGGGTTGTGGGCATCGTAGTCCGTAAAGACTCTTCTGTGGACAACGAAGTCTGCTTTTGTAGATCGGAACAGAAACGCTTCATTAGACTATCATAACCCTCGCCACTGCTGGAGACCTTCTACCGCTGCACCATATAGAGCAGGGATGGCGAGCCCTTTTTGGCTCACGGGCCAAAAGCGGGGGGAGCGCAGGGGAGTCGTGCATGGGTGTGCCACACCCATAATGCAATGTCCGTGACCCCCTGCTTTTGGCGTGCTTTTTTGCCCCCCCCCAGCTCCAGAGGCTTTCTAGGAGCCTGAGGAGTGTGATAACAGCCTCCACCACCACCTCCAAAGGCTTCAGGAGCTTCCCTGAAGCCTCCAGAGGGCAAAAAAACGGCCTTAAAAGAAGGCCTAAATCAGCTGGCCAGCACACACATGCACACTGGAGCTGACAGGGCAATGCCTCCCGTGCCCTAAGAAATGGTTCCACGTGCCACCTGTGGCACCCGTGCCATAGGTTCGCCATCGCGGGTATAGAGAGTATTTTAATTTACTGCACCTAGTGCATCTAATATTTAGGAGCTGTAAAGGTTCTCCTTGCACATATGTGCTAGCGGGGAGTGCTCATCTCCGTCTCAAAGCCGAAGAGCCAGCGCTGTCAGAAGACGTCTCCATGGTCATGTAGCCGGCACGACTAAACGCTGAAGGCGCACGGAACACTGTTTCCTTCCCACCAAAGGTGGTTCCTATTTTTCTACTTGCATTTTTCACGTGCTTTTGAACTGTTAGGTTTCGCAGAAGCTGGGACAAGTCATGGGAGCTCACTCCGTTATGCAGAGCTAGGGATCCGAACTGCCCAACTGCCGACATTCTGATCGACAAGCTGAGGTCTTAGCTACTGAGCCACCTTAAGAACCTTAAGAACCTTACAAGGAACTAAATTAAATTTATGCCTTTCTCTCTAGGTCGTTTACAAGCAAATGTAGACAAGTTTCTTTACCTCTGCCTTTGTTTACTTCTCGTAGGCTTATGGCTCTGGGTGCGATATTGTCATCTTGGCCAACGACTTCGAATGCGTGCAGATTATTCCTGGGGCTAAGCATGGGAACATCCAGGTCAGCTGTGTGGAATGTTCCCAGCAAGGCAGGGTAAGAGATTTGAAATCTTGGGGTGTCGTGCGGTTAAAAAGCAGCCCCATTTTTTAAATACCAAGCTTGAAATTTGCAATGAAAGTTGCGTACTCTTTAAAAAGAAGATACCATATTTTTCAGAGTATAAGACGCACTTCCCCCCCCTAAAAGAGGGTGAAATTTGGGTGCGTCTTATACACTGAATGTAGCCCCGCCCGCCCACCAGCCCCCACCCTCTGGCCTCTGCCTCCCAGCAATTTGCTTCCTTGCAGCAAACAGCAAACAGACAGTTTCAGCTTCAGCATAGCCTGATTAGCCCAAGCAGCTGGTTGTGGGGTTGGATCGGCCTCCCAACCATCAGCTGTTTCAGACTGTAATCCCTGCCTCGGGAGGCCGTGCTGAAATCGAAACTTGCTGTTTGCTGCAAGGAGGCAAATTGCTGGGAGGCAGAGGCAGGTTGTTGTTGTTTTTTCTTGTTCTAATCAAGCTAAACTGAAACTGAAACAGGCTGTTTGCTGCTTGCTGCAAGGAGGTAAGTCAATAGCTATAAATGCCTGTAGAATGTTCAAATTATTAGACTTGTTTTTTAAAGGCTGCGTTATTCTTGTTCTAGACAGCTTAACAAAATGGGGATGCTTGATTTGAAGAGGCCCGGTGCTTTGTATCTTCTTTCAAATAGCAGAGAATAACGTATGCTTCCAGAAAACCACATCAACTATAACAGCATTTGTACAAATATAGTCTGAAATGTAACACTGTCCTGTTGTAGTATTAAGATAAGGCAGCTGAGTTAAACACTAACTTAGTCATGTTTGATCTATTTAAATAATTGGGAGGAGTTAGTGTGACTATATTTAAGAAAGCTTTCTGGCATTAATACACTGCCATAATGTACATCTCTCCAATTCTTTGCTATTTCTGTAGATCAGGCACATATGCACAGAAATACACCACAAACAGTGTATATTGTCTACTATTTGCTGCAAGGAGGCAAATGGCTGGGAGGCAGAGGCAGATTTTTTTCCCCTTGTTTTCCTCCCCAAAAGCTAGGTGTATCTTATACTTCGGAGCATCTTGTACTCTGAAAAATATGGTAATTCATTTCTGGTTGAATCGCTAAATATTTAGGGTCTGGGGATTCTTTCTTTCTTTTTTTCCCAGTGTTGCATTGTGGGTTTTAAACGCAGATTCGCTTTTTTCCCCCCTTCTCTGCTCAGATTGCTGCCTCTTATGGAAACACTGTGTGTATTTTTGAGCCCCTGGGGATAAATTCTCATAAGAGAAATTGTGTAAGTATACTGTGGTTTCCGTTGTCCTTTTTACCTTCTGCTGCTCATCTATTTAAGCAACGTCATTTTTTAAGACCAGAACGGCATAGTTCACAGCGAATATTTCTTATGCTCAACTCTTTTGGCCTGGAAAATAATGCTTTTAAGACCCCAAAGGGCATTTATTTAACCTGACCTCCTTCCGGTTTTTTTCTCCAACTTCCCAGACTCTTTCTTTCCAACCTTACATAAAATCTAAAAGCATCTGACATGCTGGTTTGGAAGCTGAGAAGTACAAGGGAAAACGAGTGGGAAGAAGTAGAATCATGAGCCACAGTGGCGCAGTGGTGAGAGTGCAGTACTGCAGGCTACTTCTGCTGACTGCCAGCTGCCTGCAATTTGGCAGTTCAAATCTCACCAGGCTCAAGGTTGACTCAGCTTTCCATCCTTCCGAGGTTGGGTAAAATGAGGACCCAGAGTGTTGGGGGCAAGAGGCTGACTCTGTAAACCACTTAGAGAAGGCTGTAAAAGCATTATGAAGTGGTATATAAGTCTTAAGTGCTATTGCGAAGTAGGAAGGAAGGAAGGAAGGAAGGAAGGAAGGAAGGAAGGAAGGAAGGAAGGAAGGAAGGAAGGGCCATGGTGGCACAGTGATTAGAATACAGTCTGACAAGCTAATTTTGCTGACTGCCAGAAGTATATAAGTCTAAGTACTATTGCTATTACAGGTAGTTCTCATTTCATGAATACTCGTTCAGTGACCATTTGAAGCTTCAAAGTACTGACGATTGGTTCCTCTGGTTGGTTATTGTTGCACCATGTCCATGATCATGATCTGACTGTGCATGCATGTGCCGGAAACCAGAACCTCAGCTTCCTGGTGTGCGCATGCACACCAGGGAGCCACTCTTCCAGTTTCCAGCACTCTCATGCATGCAAAGACCAGCTGATTGGAACCCAGAAGGGCAATAGGCGACGGCTGGCATGTCCGGAGAGATGGGTCTGCATGCCATGCTCTAGGGGAGGCATTGGACTTCCACTCCCTTGAGCCTTTGGCCATAATGTCTTACGAAAGTTGAACTTCAGCGCATGAGATGTGAAGTCTCCTTTATGACACGGGTAGGGTGTCAGCTGATGTGGCTGCAATGAAAGATCTAGAGACCTGGGAAGTCTGGAGTAAGAATGTGTTAGAAGTTCCATCTAGCAATTGCTCCAGGTCCAGAATGCTTGTGAAACTGACCCATCTGATCTAAGATGAAGGCTAAATATTTCTCCCTGTTGTTAGGACCATAGAAAATCATCACTGACTAAGCTGTACCATTGATCAGTCCACATTCCTTTGGGTAACACATAGTCTATGGCAGGGGTGCAAAGTTGGCTCTTTTAAGACTGGTGGACTTCAACTCTTTTAAGACTGGTGGACCTCAACTCCCAGAATTCCCCAGCCAGCATAGCTGGCTCGGGAATTCTGGGAGTTGAAGTCTACCAGTCTTAAAAGAACCAACTTTGGTCTTTGGTCTATGGGATTTGATTCAAAGGCTCATTGCAACTCTATTGAAAGATGCTGAGCATCGAGTAGATTAGATAAATGGGTTGGGTTTTTTTTTCCATTCTAATCCCAAAACTCTACCCAACCAGGATATAGTAAACTTTGCAACCAGAACCAATTACATGTGGGCATTCTTCCCTTAAGTAACTTCTCTACCAAGAGCTTTGCTTGTCCTTCAAGGTAACATTTTTGTAATCATCTTTTTTTGTCCCTCTCTCTCTCTCTCTCTCTCTCTCTCTCTCTCTCTCTCTCTCTCTCTCTCTCTCTCTCTCTCTCTGCGTGACTTTTCTTTGCAAATCTTGAATTTCACTCCTCCTAATTAAGCCATGGGGCATCGAGCTAATTTTCTCCGCCTTTTTCTTGATGTACTAAGAATTAGCTATTCATGGAGAACAGCAGGAGCGTAGACATATTTTTTCGGCTTGTTGGTTTTGGTTGGTTTTTTTAAATCTCGGAGCTGTGATTGCGTTCCATTTTCGAAGGTGCTTAATTTGCAGATGGGGTTGGCATTCATTACTAGCACTGAAGCGTTCTCTTGGCCAACAGTGTGATTGCTTCATTTGCGCCACCAAATTTAATCCCCCCAAAAAAAGAATGACGTCTGACATTATTTGCTGTCCCCGATGATTTGATTTTTGCCCTTGTCCTGCAGCAACTCAAGTGTCAATGGCAGAAAACTGGACAGTTTTTCCTCACTTCCATGACCTTCAACTTGGCGTGGGACCCTCAAGGTAACAAGGTGTGAATGTGGTCACGTTGCACGGTGTGTGTAGAAGTGCAAGAAGCTAATCTGGAGGGGAGGGTGTCCCCGTTTGATTTTTTGTAGTGCAGAAGATAATAAGAGTTAAAAGCTTGTTCGGGAATCCACTATGTTTAGGGTTTTCGGCTAATAAACTACCGTATTTTTCGGAGTATAAGACGCACCTTTTTCCCCTCAAAAAAGAAAGAGGCTGAAAATCTGGGTGCGTCTTATACACTGAATACAGCATTTTTTTTTGCCTCCTGAAACTCCGCCCCCTTCACCAAAATGGCCATGCATAGCTTGTAGGAGGCTTTCGGAGAGCTCCTGGGGGCTGGGGAGGGCATTTTTTGCTCAATTTTGCCCCCCCCCCCTCCCTCAGGAGCACTGTATAAGCTTCCTAGTGCCTTTTTTAAAATTAAAAACGGGCCTGTTTTTGTGAAAAATGGGCCATTTTTTGCTTCTATTCCCTCCCCCCCCCCCGCCTCCGAACACTCTATAAGCCTCCTAAGGGCTATTCATTCCTTTAAATGGGAGGTTTTCAGAGTACAAAAACTTTTTTTTTTAATTTGCCTCTTCACAACCTTGGTGCATCTTATACTCAGGTGCTTCTTATACTCCAAAAAATACGGTATCTGTCAACTCACAAACGATCCCTAGCCCGCTCTCGAGTTGCCATAGGAAAGGGGGGGATGGGAAACTGATGAAACAGCATATCAGCAAAGGACAGATGCACATTCCAGACTTCTCGCTCTCAAGGCTGTATCCCAGGTTACCCACAGCAGCCGGAGGGAGGACTGATTTCTACAGCCCACGAAAGTGCTCTATTGGAGAATGTGATTTATGACATTGCCTGGGGGGAGGGGGGAAAGAGGGTCATAATTGGGCTGTAAATTACATGAGGTCAGAGCTGGCTTCACTTGCGTACGTGCCGACATGTTGCTCCTAATAAATAACTGGATTTCTTTTGAGGCTTGGCTCAAGGCTCATGATTTAATTAGGGCATCTGTTGGAACCCTGACACTATCTATCCACCTTGTACTGTTGACAACGTGGACTGTGATCCACAAAAGGCTGTACGTTAATAGTATTTGGTAGCTTTTCTGGAGCCCCAAATTAATAATACAATAATACAATAGCAGAGTTGGAAGGGACCTTGGAGGTCTTTTAGTCCAACCCCCTGCGTGGGCAGGAACCTTATACCATTTCAGACAAATGGCTATCTAACATCTTCTTAAAGACTTCCAGGGTTGGGGCATTCACAACTTCTGGAGGCAAGCTGTTCCAGAGGTTAATTGTTCTAACTGTCAGGAAATTTCTCCTTAGTTCTAAGTTGCTTCTCTCCTGGATTAGTTTCCACCCGTTGCTTCTTGTCCTGCCCCCAGGTGCCTTGGAGAATAGTTTGACTCCCTCTTCTTTGTGGCACCCTCTGAGATATCGGAACACTGCTATCATGTCTCCCCTGGTCCTGTTAGGGTGTTACGTATCATATAGAGAACTCTTAATGTGAGCCAGGAATCACAAGCGTAACAGCTTAGAAGCACAGGCTATTTTGAGTGAGACCGTATTTGAAACACCAAGAGTCATTTCCTCTTTGTGGAGACAGCTTCTTCCACTTCCATCAACGCACAAACCACACCTCAAATATTAACATGGGCTAGTTTGGAGGAAGCACAAAGTTTCATAGACAAACCACTGTGTTGCTGATTTTCTTGGCGAACAATGAGCAGGGAGGCTCATGCGGTTAGTACGCCGGCCTGACAATTGGCATGCTCATGTTCGAGACATGGTTGAGGCTGTGGGATGGGGTGAGCTCCTGCCACTCGCTCCAGCTCCTGCCAAGCCAGCAGTTCAAAAGTGAGTGACTGTGAGTAGATGGATAGGTACCAGTTCAAGTGTAGCTAAATGGGGATGTGAAAGGAGCTCCCAATGGGCATCCCCATGGCAACCGTGATGTCACCAGCTTTCCACTTGGAAACACTTCGGAATTACTAACAGGAATGTATTGTTCTGAGCTAGGCTTCCTTAACAAGCATGAAGTAGAGTCTTGGTCCCAGCGAAACCTCTTTTATTTTCACAACTGTGAATTCCTTTCATTCACAGTCAGCAAGGCTTTAGCAAACAGTCTTTCAGAGGAATATTTATCAACCCGAACCTTATCTCGCTTGGCAAGCTACCAGATAACTAGTGTCCAAATGCAGGGCAAGGCTACACTTGGTAGAGAATGTCTTATAGTCACAAACAGAACTTTCCACTCTTGAAACAACCGAAGGAAACAATTGTTTCCTGCAAAAGCCCCCTCCCCATTCACTCCTCTTCTGTACCCTCTGGGAGAGGCCAATCACCTCCAAGGTGGGGCTTTACTCCCAAGTCGACCCTGCTTTCTCGGTTGTTCTTATCTTCTGGCAGCTCTGCGCATGCGCACACTGGGAACAGGCTCCTGCTGTCCCTTTGCCTCACTGCTGTCTAGCTCCCTCTCGGCCTCCGATGCAGCTTTCTTCAGCCCCCAGGACTGGCCCATGTTCCTCCCCAGCTACCTCACTGTCCAACTTTGCTGCCAGCTCTGCTGACTGCTGGCAGACCACAACAGTTATTAAGTAATATTGCAAACAATGATAACCAGTTTCTCCTTGTATTAGTAGAATTATTTTTTTTTCTACCGAAATGTATTTATTTTTTCTCAGTATATATATATATATATATATTGCTCTCATATTATCCCGAGCTATATCAGATAAGCAGGCTGTTGTAGAAGTTGAGACACATTAGATCAGGGGTCTCCAACCTTTGCAACTTTAAGTCTGAAGGACTTCAACTCCCAGACTTCTCCAGCCAGCTTTGCTTTCTACTAGTTTATCTGTCATGTATAGCAGGGGTCTCCAACCTTTGCAACTTTAAGTCTGAAGGACTTCAACTCCCAGACTTCTCCAGCCATCTTTGCTTTCTACTAGTTTATCTGTCCTGTATAGCAGGGGTCTCCAACCTTTGCAACTTTAAGTCTGAAGGACTTCAACTCCCAGACTTCTCCAGCCAGCTTTGCTTTCTACTAGTTTATCTGTCCTGTATAGCAGGGGTCTCCAACCTTTGCAACTTTAAGTCTGAAGGACTTCAACTCCCAGAATTGAAGAAGTCTGGGAGCTGAAGTCCTTCAGACTTAAAGTTGCAAAGGTTGAAGACCCCTGCATTAGATCACCTATTCTATATCCTTTAAAACATCCTTTGCTCCCAGGGAATCGCTTGCTCACCGCAACAGATAGTTTGCAACTGTGGGCCCCTCCTGCTATGGATGTGTTGGAAGAAGAAGAGGAGGAAGGAGATGAAAATCCTGACCTCGGGGTCAAAGATGAGAAAAGCCATCCTGTTCTAAATGATTGGAACTGCATCTGGCAATGCAGGTAAGCAAAAAAAAAAAAAAAAAGGAAAATTAGCTTCAAGAAATATTTGTGTCTTTAGCTTACTAGCAATCCAGTCATCCAGAGGGGGTTCCAGATTTGCTGCAAAAAAGTCGAGTTCCAGGTAGCAAATAACCTTTGATAGGAAAGGTAACCATTTCTTAGTGCATTTCAAATTGCAAAGAGTTTTCTTCCAGAAAAAGGCTATTTAAAAACCTTGGCTTTTTCAGAAAGCCAACGAGTTAAAACACGCTGCAGAAACTCCTCTATCTATGCGCCATAGTGGCGCAGTGGTTAGAATGCAGTATTGCAGGCTAAATCTGCTGACTGCCAGCAGTTCGATCCTGGCTGGCTCAAGGTTGACTCAGCCTTCCATCCTTCCGATAAAATGAAGACCCAGATTGTTGTGGGTAATATGCTGACTCTATAAACGACTCAGAGAGTGCTGTTAAAGCACCATAGAGTGGTATATGAGTCTAATTGCTATTGCTATTTCCAGTCCTGTTAAAACTATAGTTTGTAGGGAATTCCAACCATCCCAGCAAAGAGCGGGGAACCATAATTTTTAAGAGACTGTTTGAGGGGAGGAAAAGGAGGAAGGACAAGCTATGTCTGGCTACTTGGGATTTTATATCAAGCTATTTGCTTTTTAAGAGGGAAGAGAAGGCACTTGATAAAGAAAGAAGTCAATAGTGTTCCTTTTCAGTCTGCCAAACCATGGAGATTTTCTTGCAAAGTGCACACACGACCTCGTTTGTATATTTAACTTTAGTTAGTTAAATAAAGCACAGTTAGACGTAGCTTCATACAGATCTCATAGTACTGTTTGACTGACGAGGTGTCAAAATTGCTCAAGTAACAAGGCACTGTTTGACTATTCTACCGAGCCACCGAAAAAGATTTAGGCTATATTCAGCTTTGACGATATAATTAGTCTTTTTTTTTTTTTTTTAATGCATCATATCGGGCAGCAATTAATTCTGTGTGGATAACAAGATTTCAAGTGTCCATGACAACAGCCTGACATGGATAACCTACCTTGACATTGTAAAGCTTTGCGATATTTATAGCAATAGCTATTTAAAACCGCCATAGCCTTTAAAGTTGAGAATTGCCTTTTTGGTTGTTCTTCAGGACAGCCGTTTCTGTCTACTTGATGGAGTGGTCACCAGACGGCGAATATTTTGCAACAGCTGGGAAGGTAAAAGGCTTGTTTTAAAAAATTGAATCAGCCAGACTCTGAAGGATATTAATTGTGGTCAGTAAAATAGAATTGCTTTATGGTGAGAGGGTAAGTATGTCTGTCTGTCTGTCTGTGTTTACGTTTGTGCTGATAAATTTATTTATTTATTTATTTTATCACATTTATAACCCACACCGTCTCCTAAAAAAGGACCCAGGGCGGCGCACAGGAAATTTAAAAACTATACATATACATAAATCTTAAAATATGCCTTATTATACGATTATTAAAAACCTATTAAACTATAACCCTGTGCTAAAACATTTTAAAATTCCCCTAATTAAAATCATAATAATAAATAAACAAGGGAGACTAGTATAGATATTTATCAGCACGAACGTAAACACTAATGGAAACAAAAGGCAACGAATCAAATAGCTTTCTGTCTGCATGGTCTCTTATGATGAGCCGAAAGACAGAAAAGGAAAGCAGTATGCTTCCTCTGACCTACCCTGGAGGTTGTGGCAATTAACTTGGATAGATTAATGCCAGTTTAAATGTAAAAGAATGTAAATTAGAATTTTTTTTTCAACGTAAAAAAATATGTAAAAGAACATGACCCTTGATGGTGAAATGTAGAAGATCACTAACGAGGCCAAAACGTTGACGGCTTGAAGAGGAAGTGGCTTTTTTTGTAAGAAAATGGGAACTTCCTGAAACATGCGAATGCAAATTTGCCACATAGGATCACCCAAACTCCTGAATTTCTTGCCCGCTCAGATCCGTCCTCCCAAATCGGTTGAGAACCAAACACTGAGATGCCACTAATGGCAGATCATTTGTGGCTCCCTTGCCTAGATGTGGTTTCTTCATATCTATGATCTACGACCAGAGATAACATCAGTTTCCTGAATATGCTGAGCCCAATGGTTGATCGCTCCCGGTCTGTCAGTCATATTTGATTAGCCAGCTTCCATTTTTGAAGGCAAGCGCTTTCCTTTTCACATTCCTTGTGTTTGGAAAGTTGGCTTTATTAGCTAGAGCAGGGGTCTCCAACCTTTGCAACTTTAAGTCTGAAGGACTTCAGCTCCCAGAATTCTCCAGCCAGCTTTGCTACCCTGGAGTCTGGGAGCTGAAGTCCTTCAGACTTAAAGTTGCAAAGGTTGGAGACCCCTGAGCTAGAGCAGGGATGGCCAACCATTTTGGCCAAACCGGAGCACGCTTGCATGGGTGTGCCTGTGCGCCAGTGGTGGGTTCCGAATCCTGGTGCAACTGGTACAGTGCAATAGGGCCCGGCATCTCCCACATGCAAGCGCACACACAGCACGCCCATGCATCCTTGCCACCGCAATGCTCCAGCTGCAGGGCAGAGCATCGCGAAGGCGCTGTACGTTCCATGCACATGCATGGAAGCACCAAAGAGCTCAAATACAGTAAGGAGCTCAGGCGGGTGGGCTGGCCTTCCAGAGCACCACACCAGAATGATGTGCACATGGCGGAGCACCAATAACCTGAAGACCAGCTGGCCAGCATGAGCATGCTTCTTTTTTGGCCGTTTTGGGGTGGTTGTCGGGGCGTTTTCAGGCTGTTTTCCAGGCCATTTTCAGGCCGTTTCTCATGCATGCCAGAAGCCAGAAAAGCCGCTGGTGAGGGCGTACATGCCCACAGAGAGGGATCTGCATGCCACTTCTGGCATACATGTCATGGGTTCGCCATCATAGAGCTAGCGGTTCTTTAGAACAGGGGTCTCCAAACTTGGCAACTTTAAGACTTGTGGACTCCAACTCCCACAGCTTTTGCTGGCTGAGGATCTCTGGGAGTTGAAGTCCACAAGTCTTAAAGTTGCCAAGGTTGGAGACCCCCTGCTTTAGAACGTTGCCATTTGCCAATCATGGTTTAAGGTTGGAGAGCGTAAGGTTTTGCTAACTCAGGGGCTGCACCAGCATGGCAAGGCAACACCAGCGGGGCCAGGACTTGTTTCAAGGAAATGTTCAAGGACCATCAATGCCTGAAATGGGTTCTTTCAGCTTCAGCGAGCCCAAAGCACTCGTGTTGCACCATAGCCTATTTTTTTTTAAAAAACACAGAAAAACAAGGCCTACACTCTTGGACAAAACTATTCTCAAGCTGAGGGTGAAAGGAAGAAGAGGAGGAGAAGGTGGATAGAATACAGAATACATCATAACAGAGTTGGAAGGGACCTTGGAGGTCTTCTACTCCAACCCCTCTGCTCAGGCAGGAAACCCTACATCACTTCAGACAAATGGCTATCCAACATCTTCTTAAAGACTTCCAGTGTTGGAGCATTCACAAGTTCTGGAGGCAAGCTGTTCCACTGATGAATTGTCCTAACTGTCAGGACATTTCTCCTTAGTTCTAAGTTGCGTCTCTCCTTGATTAGTTTCCACCCATTGCTTCTTGTCCTGCCTTCAGATGCTTTGACAGATTTGATTACAGTGGCAATGAATTGCACCCTTGGAAAAGCCAAAGAGCTAGATATGGGACAGGTCATTCTGGAGGAAATCTTTGCTGTCACTAAGTAGGACTCAAACAGAGTAGATACCCAGTTACAAAAACAATGATATATGTGTTCATCTAAAAATGCTTCACTATAAGTTAGACCTGCTTCGGGGCACCTCTGCATCCGACCAGAATTGGATGGGTGGAACTGCCAGCGTGGCAGAGGAAGATTGGACCACGTGATGGGTTTGTAGATATGGGGCAAGATCTTGAACTTTCAACTGGGTGGGGAAAACCAGGAAGCTGTCAGATTCGGGTTTCCCCAGATGTGCCAACGTGGCTCTCTTCATCAATTGGAACTTGGAGCAATCCTTTGCCTTGGACTCTGATTTAATTTTGGATGCTATTTGGAACCCTGACAATTTTCCTCTGTTGTGTTTTATTCAGGATGACTGCCTCTTAAAAGTCTGGTACCCCATGATGGGTTGGAAATCATCCCTCCGTCCACAAGAAGGAGACGAAACCAAAAAAGCTTCTCCCTCCACCCACTTCGCGTTCGTCTATCTTTCACATCCCCGGGCAGTGACGGGATTTTCATGGCGACACACTAGCAAATTTATGCCCAGGTTAGGATAAACTCTGGAAGAAAAGGACACTCTTCCTCACCCACCCCAAAAAAAAGGAAGAGTCACTTTAATCTGATAACATCTTTGTGTTGATTGTATTTGTGTCTCGCTTCTAACCAGGTGGCATTCCAAGGGGATACCGTCTGTAAGTTGGCAAGCCCACAAACGTTAGAATGGAATAGAATATTTGTAAGTCAGGGTTGAAAGGGACATGGTGACGCAGAGGCTAGGATGCTGAGCTTGTCGTTCAGAAAGGTTGGCAGTTCAGCGGTTCAAATCCCTAGTGCCGTGTAACAGAGTGAGCTCCGGTGACTTGTCCCAGCTTCTGCCAACCTAGCAGTTCGAAAGCATGTAAAAAATGCAAGTAGAAAAATAGGGACCCCCTTTGGTGGGAAGGGAACAGCATTCCGTGCGCCTTCGGTGTTGAGTCATGCCGGCCACATGACCACAGAGACGTTTTCGGACAGCGCTGGCTCTTCGGCTTTGAAACGGAGCTGAGCACCGCCCCCTAGAGTCGGGAATGACTAGCACATATGTGCAAGGGGAACCTTTATCTTAAGTCAGGTTGAACTGTGGTTCCTTGCTGCTCTCTGAGCTTGGTTGTTTTCTTGAAGATGTTTCATGGCCAAACTAGGTAACATCATCAGTGTTGGTCTCTGATGTTTACTGTTTGATACATTTAAATCTTAGATAAATAGTGAATCGATCAAGGAGCTACGCATTCCGATCAAGCATCAAACACTAAACAACAACCTAATGAAGGAGGAACCACTAAGATTACGCCCACCAACTCTGATAGGATTAGCCTCTTGTCTATAAACAGAGAGCAAATCCACTCACTTTTAGCACTGATGATGTTACCTAGTTGGGTAATGAAGTGTCTGCATGAAAACAACCAAGCTCAGAGGACACCAAGGACCCCACAATCTTATTCTTCCTCCACTCCACAAACCCCACTCTCCTCTAGCATTGATTATGTTAGCTAGTTTAGTAGTGAAATGTCTACAAGAACACAACCAAGCTCAAAGAGCATCAGAGATCCCAAAGTTAGCATAGTTTCCATGTGTGCATTGTTATCAGTAGCCAAAGACTTCTACAGGTAGCTTTTGACTTATCTATGACTGATCATTTAGTGGGGGGACTAAACGACCAAGATTCAAAGTTCTGACTGTTGGATTGTGGTCCTCTATGGATTGTGATCCCACATGGTCTTTCTTTGTGCTTCTCCTCCTCAGGGGATCTGTTTGCAACGTGCTCCTGACTTCGTGCCAGGATGGCGTTTGCCGGGTGTGGGGGGAGACATTGCTGCCCGAAGATACGCTTTTGGGGGAGCAGATCTGCGAAACCAGCACGTCGAGCATCAGTTCGAGAACCAGCTTCTCACACTCAGGAAGGCACAAAGACAACATCCAGCATGCTTTGGAAGTATGAGGAGTGAGAGGATTGGGTGTGGGATGCTCCCTTTGATTTGTCTGGAATGAATAGCGTCTCTTAGTAGCAGAGATTCAAAATCAGCAATGTCAGAATCTATGAAAGCGTGTCTGACTTCCTTCTTTCCTTCCTTCCTTCCTTCCTTCCTTTGTTCCTTCCTTCCTTTGTTCCACTGTAACTTCCTCCCTCCCTTCCTTCTGTTGCAACTTCTTCCTTCCTCTGAAACTTACTTACTTACTTCCTCTAACCTTTTTCCTTCCTTCCTTCCACTGCTCACTCCTTCCTTCCTTCCTTCCTTCCTCTATAACCTTCCTTTCTTCCTTCTGCTGTAACCTCCTTCCTTCCTCTGTAACTTTCCTTCCTTCATTCCTCTATAACCTTTTTCCTTCCTTTCTTCCTTCCTTCCATCCTTACTTCCTCTGTAATCTTCCTTTCTTCCTTCTGCTGTACAGTAATCCCTCATTTTTCACGGCTAATCGGGACCGCACCCGTCCGCGAAAACCGGATATCCGCGAAGAAGGATTCAATAGGAAACCTGAATTGGTGGACATGTTTAAAGCAACCACTAGGGGGTGCTTGCCTCCTACCAATGCATTTTTTTTCTGTATTTTTTACAACTCCGCGAAGCACTGAAGCCGCGGAAAATGAAGCCGCGAAAAATGAGGGATTACTGTAACTTCCTTCTTTCCTTCTGCTGTAACCTCCTTTCTTCCTTCCTCTGTAACCTTTTTCCTTCCTTCCTTCCTTCCTTCCTTCCTTCCTTCCTTTGTTCCACCATAACTTCCCCCCTCCCTTTCTTCTGTTGCAACTTCCTTCCTTCCTTCCTCTGTAACTTACTTACTTGCTTACTTCCTCTGTAACCTCCTTCCTTTCTTCCTTCTGCTGTAATCTTTTTCCTTTCTTCCTTCTACTGTAACCTCCTTCCTTTCTTCCTTCCCTTCCTTCCTTCCATCCTTCCTCTGTAACCTTCCTTTCTTCCTTCTACTGTAACCTCCTTCCTTCCTTCCCTTCCTTCCTTCCTTCCTTCCTTCCATCCATCCATCCATCCTTCCTCTGTAACCTTCCTTTCTTCCTTCTGCTCTTATTTCTTTCCTTCCCCACTATATGATTAAAAGTGGACAAGATAAGACACCAGGCCAAATAGCTGCTGGACCCTAGTCATTAGTGACATCTTCTCTATCTGTTGCTAGTTTGGCCCAATTTTAGCAAGAAAACTGGCTTATGTTTCAGAAGTGCATATTCACTCGGGATTAAAATGACCTCCCTGATGGGATTTTGTTCTGGGTTTTTAAAGAAAAGTACTTCGTTTTGCTCTTCTCTCCTGATCTTCCTTCTTTTCCTCTCCTTCAGACAATCCATCATCTGAAAAACTTGAGAAAGGGCCAGCGAAGATCTTCAGTGCTTATCACTCATGCGGAAGACCTACCCAACCAGCTGGGAGTCCATGAAGTGCAGCGCCATATCTCTCACCATGCTAACGCACTCTGCCACTTCCACATAGCTGCGAGCATTAACCCCAACACTGGTGAATTCTGCATTTGTGTTTCCTGCCGATCCTTTATGGTAGAAGTTTGCCAATCTTCCTCTATACCAGGGGTCTCCAACCTTTGCAACTTTAAGTCTGAAGGACTTCAGCTCCCAGACTTCTCCAGCCAGCAAAGCTGGCTGGAGAATTCTGGGAGCTGAAGTCCTTCAGACTAAAAGTTGCAAAGGTTGGGGACCCCTGCTCTATACTGTATGTACACTAAGCAGAAGAGCGTCGCTTTCTCGACGGTATAAGATCAGCCTTGGTGTGGTGCTTCACACTTTGCAATGGGCTTTTAAATTTAGCACTAGCAAAAGCTCTTAGACTTGTATAGAGTGGTGCGGTGGCCTAGAGGTAGAGCTCTCACCTCATAATCCAGAGGCTGTGAGTTCGATCCTAGGTAGAAACCGATATTTCTCTCTCTGGGCACACTTGAGAATATATCTGCTAAAGAAAACTCTGCACTGGCGACTGGAAGGCAGCCGGCCAGTAAACAATCAGCTCCATTTGGTTGTTCACACATTAAAAGAAGATGATGAATAGCACTTACTTATAGTTATAAGTCTATACATACATACATACATACATACATACATACATACATACATACATACATACATACATACATACATACATACATACATAAGGCTGATGTAATCAGGGAAGCCGGATAGCTCAAGGCATAAAAAGGCTTGCCTGATATGCTGGAGAGTGCCGGTTCAAATCCTAGTAGAACGAGTATGGCCAGCTGAAGAGGGCTAATAAGCCCGAAATGGATCCATCCTGGTCTCTTATTTATTAATCAGCCCTTAAAAATCTAACATACATACATACATACACTTAGACATTTAATAGTGCTTTACAGTCCTCTCTAAGCAGTTTACAGAGTCCATGCATGGCCCCCCAAAAACTGGGTCCTTGTTTTACTGACCTCAGAAGGACAGAAGGCTGAGTCAACCTTGAGTCGGTCAGGGTCGAACTGCTGGCAATGGGCAGAGGTTGCCTGCAATGCTGCACCCTAACCACTGTGTCACCACCGCTCTTAATTTCATCAGATTTATTTGTTTGTTTGTTTGTTTTACTTGTAACACTCATTACCCGCCCATTTTGCCACCCCCTGTGCAGCTTACAACGTCCAAAGAGAAAATTGTGCACTTTATAACAATAGAAATATCAATTCTTTCTCCTGCCTTGTCTAATTTCCACATGCGTCTCAACCGACAGACTTCACTTCAGTTGGTTTAGAAGTAGCTTTTCCTTTTAAGACTTGGCACGTAGAGCAAACTATAGCAGGATGGCTTTAAAAAATAAAATTGCAGAAGAAGAAAAAAAGTGAAACGGCAGAAGAAAAAAGAACGAGAGGAAGAGGGAGTGAGGCGGAGAATATTATTCAACACATACCCGTTGCCTTTTTGCAGCTTCTGTTGTTTTACTTTTTTTCCTGGCTCCCCTTGAGATGCACTCGGAGGTTGCAGTTGGTTCAGAATGCAGCCGCGCAGGTGATCATGGGAATCTCAAGACATTCCCACATAACACCACTCCTGCGCGAGCTGCACCGGCTACCTGTGACCTACCGGGTGCGTTACAAGGTTCTGATGACCATCTTCAAGGTGCTCCATGGCACGGGGCCTAGCTACCTACGAGACCGTCTACTACCCCATACATCCCTACGACCGACTCGCTCCCAGGGAGAGGGTCTTCTCCGGGTGCCATCGACCGGGCAATGCCGGTTGGCGGCTCCCAGGGGAAGGGCCTTCTCTGTGGTGGGTCCAACCCTCTGGAACGACCTACCTCCCGATCTCCGTACCATCTCAGACCTCCGCTTGTTCCGCCGGCACTTAAAAACTTTCTATTTTCATCTGGCCGGCCTAGCATGATCTACTGTGCACCCTACTGTTTTATAATCAAATCAAAGTTTTAATTTATAGGTTTTAAATTTAAATTTATTTTAAGCAGGGTCTTGATTTAATTTAGTTATTATTTAGTAATATTTTATATTTATGTATATTTATCTTAAATCTCTGTTCGCCGCCCCGAGTCCCTTTGTGGTGAGATGGGTGCGGGTTACAAATGTGAATAATAAATAAATAATAAATAAATAGGTAGTCTTCCTCTTACATAATTTTACACACAGT
This sequence comes from Rhabdophis nuchalis, assembly GCA_039707465.1. NCBI lineage: Eukaryota > Metazoa > Chordata > Lepidosauria > Squamata > Natricidae > Rhabdophis > Rhabdophis nuchalis. The sequence continues at coordinate 6,917,951 of CM077659.1, read as the reverse complement.
TTCAATTAAAAAAAACGGTCAGGCTGTTTTTTTATAGGACAAAAACAGGACAATAGTGACCGACGTTGAATTTGGTAGCTTGCGTTAATTTCCTCTTCAAAGGAAGGCTTGGCAGTAGGGAAATGGTTGATCAATGTTCCAAGATGTTGTAACACCCTTTTAATGCAAACCGGTTTCCCAAGCCCTTGAAAACATCGGATAACTTTGTCAATGTCTCAATCGAGCTGTGGTTGGTTTGTGAATATTTCTTCTCCAAACTGTCTCTTTCTTCAGATATTCCGCCGGCTTTGGTGAAAACCGCTTTTAATTTCGACGAAGGCAGCGAAGGCTTTGTGGTTCATTGGCTCAATAATAAGGAGTTCCACTTTACGTCTTCCACGGAAATATTTATGCAGCACCTACGAGAACTGGCGGATCAGCAGATGAAAGGGGTGGAAGAAGATGTGTTTGGAAGAGGCGACGGCAAGAAAGAGAGAGGCTTGCTCATGAAACTTGATCATGGTTAGTTGCTGATACTTCTCCTCTCCTCAACCACCCCAGTAGCTGTAGCTGAGGGTACTTCCTCTTATTTGTTGGAGGTCTAGCTTCCAAAAGTTTCATGGAGGGCCCCCTAGTTCTAGTGTTGTGCGATAGATGTCTTCACCTGCTTGTGATTCCCTGCAAATGGCATTGAGAGATATCCTGCCTATCTCTCCATCCCGGAGGGTGTCCTTAGGCATCCATCATGATAGCCATGGATACCCTTGTTCTCCATGAACTCCTCTCATCCTTTCTTAAAGGTGTCGAAGCTGACAGCTGTCACCTCTTCTTCTAGCAGGGAGTTCCATAGACCAGGGATCCTCTGGGTGAAAAAGTCCTTCCTCTTATTTGTTGGAGGTCTAGCTTCCAAAAGTTTCATGGAGTGCCCCCTAGTTCTAGTGTTGTGCGATAGGAAAAGCAGTTTTTCCTTTTCGACTTTGTCCACACTGTGCATGATTTGATAGACTTCAATCAGGTCACCTCTCAGGCGCCATCATTCTAGAGTGAAGAGGCCCAACCGTTGCAGCCTCAGATGGTAAGGAAGGTGTTCAAGCCCCCTCATCCTTCTGGTTGCCCTCCTCTGCACCTTTTCCATTTCCATAATATCCTTCTTAAGGTATGGTGACCAGAACTGGACACAATACTCCAGATGGGGCCTCACCATAGATTTATAAAGAGGCAACATGAGACTTGCTGACTTATTTTCTATACCCTTCCTAATGATCCCTAGCAATGAGTTTGCTTTTTTCACTGCTGCGGCACGTCATGCAACCCAACGGCTCCTGGCCTTTTGATCTTTTCTTTTAGAGTTGTCTCTCGACAGAGAATCTGAAACGGGGACCGGCTCCTCAGATCACGACGATGGAGAAAAGGAGGGGAGCCCCAAAATCCTGTCTCCAGCCGCTTCTCCAGTCCCACTTCCTACTATCTTGCTGGACCGGAAGATTGAACTTCTGCTTAAAGAATGGAACCAAAATCCAGACATGCTCTTCACCATTCATCCCGTCGACGGGACGTTTTTGGTGTGGCACATGAAGCATCTCGATGAGTACAACCCAGGCATCTTTCGACAGGTTCAGGTAGATGTGTCTTCCAAGACTTCATTCCTCCATTCAGAGAAGAGGAAGGCAGTATTAAAACCCGCGGTCTCCTCTTGATGTCCTCTTGCCCGCAGATGCTATTTGCTGATTTTTCTAAGTGCAGGTTAAATGCAACCATGCATTTAACAGCTGGATCTACCGTATTTTTCAGAGTATAAGACGCACCTTTTTCCCTCAAAAAAGAGGCTGAAAATCTGGGTGCATCTCATAAACTGAACACAGCATTTTTTTACCTACCGAAACCTTGCCCCCTTTAGAAAAATAGCTGTGCAGAACCTTTAGGAGGCCTCCAGAGTGTTCCTGGGGGCAGAAATGAGCGAAAAAAGGGGGGGCTGTTTTTTGCTCAATTTTGTACCCCCCCAGCCCCCAGGAGCACTCTATAAGCCTCCTAAAGGCTAGCCATGCCCTTTTTTTTGGCAAAAAACGGGCCTGTGTTCACACAAAAAACAGATCTCAGATTACTACAGCAGGCTTGGGAGGGGTGCACCTCATTGGGGAATGTGATTTATGATACAAACGGGGGGAGGGAAGGAACGGGTAAAGTTCATCTATAATTCAAATGAAGCTCAGATCTGACTGCCGTCAGGTCTCGCCAAAATGGTGCTCCTAATAAATGACTAGTTTTCTTTTGAAACTTGGTTCGAGACTCATGGATCAATTAGGGCATCTTTTGGAAAGCTGACGTTGTCTTTTTATCGCTCTGCGTTTTTATCGAAATGTGACGTGAATGTGCCACACACTGAACAAAACAGATAAGATTTCCTTCCTTTTCTTTTCAGGTTTCCTTTTCTTCTCAGATTCCCGTGGCCTTCCCATCGGGCGATGCCAGCTCCCTCAGTAAACACATCATGATGTACGCCTGCCCGACCTTCTTAAAGGAAAGCACCGGTGTCCCAGCTTGGAAAAGAACTAGCGTTTCCGACAGCCTGTCTGGATGTAGACCCAGCAGGTTCCAGGATCAGTCGAGTGGAAACCTGTCCACTCCCACCGTCATGATGATCTCCAAGCACATCGACGGCTCTTTAAATCAGTGGGCCGTTTCTTTCGTCGACAAATCCGCCTTCACCACGGTCCACACCGTAACTCACAAGTTTCGGTACTGTGGCCATCGGTTCCACCTCAATGACCTGGCTTGCCACTCGGTGCTACCCCTGCTGCTGACCTCGTCCCACCACAACGCTCTCCTGACTCCCGAGGCTGATGCCCCGTGGGATTTGGACGGGTTAAACAAACCGGCGGATCCCTTGCGCCCCACTTTGAGGACCCCAGCCAAGCAGCATCTGCAAAATGCAGCCACCCGTACGTTCTACAACCCGGATGCGATCTACAGTGAGCTGATCCTTTGGCGAGTGGATCCCATTGGGCCTTTGTCCTACACGGGAGGAGTATCGGAGCTGGCGCGCATTAATTCTCTCCACACGTCTGCTTTCTCGAATGTGGCCTGGCTGCCAACTCTCATCCCCAGCTACTGTCTGGGTCAGTACGATTATCGCCTCTCTCCCAGCATAGGAAGCAAGAAGGTTCATTCTCCCTTTGTCATGGGCAAGTAACCAAGAAGAGGAGTTGAGTTGAAAGCTCTAAAAGTGTATTAGGTACAGATTAACAGAGTTGGAAGGGACTTTGTAGGTCATCTAGTCCAACTCCCCTTCCCAAGCAGGAGACCCTACGCCATTTCTGACAGAGGCCAGTCCAGTCTCTTCTTGAAAGCTTCCAGTGATGGAGCTCCCACAACTTCTGAAAGCAATCCATTGGTTGATTGTTCTCACTGTCAGATAAGTTCTCCTATACTTCCAGGTTGAGTCTCTCCTTCTTCAGTTTCCATCCATTATTCTTTGTTTGGCCTTCAGGTGCTTTGGAAAATAATTTGACGCACACACCCCTCCTCTCTGTGGCATCCCCTCAAGTATTGGAAGATACTCTCCTGTCTTCCCTGGTCCTTCTCTTCCCTAGACTAGCCATGCCCAGTTCCTGCAACCGTTCATTGCATGTTTTAGTCTTCAGTCCCCTCATCATCTTGGTTGCTCTTCTCTGCACATTTTCTAGAATCTCAACATCAGTGAGACTCATTCATTTGTGACCAAAATTGGATGCAGTACTCTAGGTGTGGCCTTACTAGGGCTTTATAGAGTGGTATTAGTGCCTCACGTGATGATCTTGATTGTATGCCAAAATAACAAATAGCAATAATCTAGCAATAATCATTGAACTGCGTGTTTCTTACTCCACCCTGACTTGCTCTCAAATTAGGGACATACTGCAATTCCGCCAGTGCCTGCTTCGTGGCGTCCGACGGGAAGAGCTTGAGGCTGTATCAAGCTGTGGTCGATGCTCGGAAGCTTCTAGATGAACTCAGCGACCCCGGGGCTTCCGTAAGTTTCACGAGATGATTTGATTGGATATGACTTGACTTTGACTCTCTAGTCCGGTGATGACGAACCTATGGCACGAGTATCAGAGGGTGGCACACAGAGCCCTCTCTGTGGGCACGGGCACTGTCACCAGCTGTTCTTCTGGTTTCTGGCACGCACATGCACGCCGGCCAACTGGTTTTCGGGTTTCCGGCACTCCGTACACGTATGCGCACGATCCAGTTTGAGCACTTGGTGGCATGCGCACGTGTTCCGGTTTGGGTCCTGAAGTGAGTCGGGCCCAATTTTACAAACATTTTTTAACCACGGTTGTTAAGTGAATCACTGCAGTTGTGGAGTCGGTCACATGATCCTGCTTTCTCCTATTGACTCCGCTTGCCGGAAGCCAGCGGAGAAGGTCACAAATGGGGGTTCATGTGGTCCAGGAGTCCTGCAACCCTCAGAAATAAATGCTGGTTGCCAAGCACCTAGTTTGGATCGTGCGGCTCCGAGGCTGCTGCGACATCGTAAATGTGAGGATGGGTTTTAAGTCCCCTTTCTCAATGTTGTTGTAACTTCCAATGGCCGTTCATGTTGTGGCGCACCAGCAGCTGGTAGAGCTGGCAGCAGATTCGGACAGTGAGGAGGTTGGGAAGGAACATGGAGTCCTGGAGTCCTAGAATCTGGGGAAGGCTCTGAGGAGGGCTCTGCATCGGAGGCAGAGTGGGGCCCAGAGCCGTATGCCAGTTATCAGCTGCCTTCAGAGTCAGACATCAGTGAGGCAGAGGAACAGCTGGAGCCTGTTCCCAGTGTGCGCATGCACAGAGTTGCCAGATGAAGGGAACAGCTAAGGAACAGGGCTCAACTTGGGAGTAAAGTCACAGATGGAGGGTAATTGGCCCCTCCCATAGGAAATAAAAGAGGAGCGAAAGGGGAGTGGCGTTTGCAGGAAACAATTCTTCATTCGGTCGTTAGATTCATTTCAGGAGTGTGAAGATCTGCCCGTGACTCTGAGAGACTCTGTGCCCAGCCTTTCCTTGCCCAGCACCTCATTTGGAAAATATTTACATGGCAGCTTTCCAAGCTAGATAAGCTCTGTGGTCATACATATTCCTTTGAAAGACTGTTCGCCAGGCCTTAGCTGAATGCGAATGCGAGGAATTCACCTTCGTTTAATAAAAGGGGTTTTGTCGGAACCAGGACTCTGCCTGGTGCTTTTGGGGAAAACCTAGGTCAGAACAGTTCGATGGATGGTTTTAAGTCGAGGTATATCTGTATTCTACTCTGCTCTGCTTTATTTTACTCCAAATGCAGATTGAGACTTGAAGCTGTTGTTTACCAATATTGTTTCCAAGTATTTGACAGTGCTGGGTTTCGCTCATGTTTCCTGCTTTAGAAACTGATTGGAGAAGTGTTTAACATTGTAAGCCAGCAGTCAACAGCTCGGCCTGGATGCATTATTGAGCTGGATGTCATAACTGACCAGGTAAATCACTAACCTATTATACTTTAGACTGGTGTTTAAGTTTTACTTCTTAAGATTCCAAAAGTACCTGACAATCAGTATTGGAAGTAGTTAAATAGCAATAGCTCGTGTACCGTTCCATAGTGTTTTTACAGTACTTTCTGAGTGGTTTACAATGTCAGCCTATAACCCCCAGCAATCTGGGTCCTCATTTTACCCACCTTGGAAGGGTGGAAGGCTGAGTCAACCTTCTTAGTTGACTAGCCTAGTCCCCGAGACCACTTTCGTAGACTGAGTTTCAAATTGTCTTATTGGATTTGAATGTGTTGGTAATGTTTTCGGGAATTTTTAGCACAGGGCACTTTAAATTTAATTAGATTTTATTCTGTAGTCTTATTTATTATACGTCCGTTTTATTAATATGTTTGTATTTCCGCTTTTAATTTCCTGTGCACCACCCTGAGTCCCTTCGGGGAGATAGGTGCAGTATAAAAATAAAATAAAATAAAATAAAATAAATAAAAATTCAGCCGGTCAGGATCGAACTGCTGGCAGTGGGTAGAGTTAGCCTGCAATACTGTATTCTAACCACTGCGCCACTGCATTCTCCATGAATCGGTTCCCCTACCACCCCTTTTAAAACTATCTAAATTGGTCACCATCCTTAAAACCAGGCAGAAGCTTGAGTGGTTTAACTACGCAAAGTGTGAAGAAATTTCTCCGTGTTTGTTCGCCCTGAATCTTCCCATATTAATTGTAAGGGGTGCTTCAGGAAGAAACAAATGTATTTATTTTATTAAGTTAGTTAGCTTGCCAAACATGTAAAAGATGACAGGTATAAAGTAAGTAAATGGGTACGAACACAGTAAATGGGCACGAATAAATGGAGACAGCAGGACAGGGACCGTAGGCACTTATGCTAGCCCCCTTACAGACCTCGCTAGGAATAGGGGGTGAGGTCAACAGTAGACAGCCTTAGGTTGAAATTATGGGGCTTTGAGGATGTAACAATGGAGTCAGGTAGAGCATTCCAGGCATTGACCCCTCCGTTGCTGAAGTCGTATTTTCTGCAATCGAGTTTGGTTGACCTTGAGTTTGTATCGATTGTTTGCCCATGTGTTAATATAATACTATACAATAGCAGATTTGGAAGGGACCTTGTAGGTCTTCTAGTCCAACCCCCTGCGTGGGCAGGAACCTTATACCATTTCAGACAAATGGCTATCTAATATCTTCTTAAAGACTTCCAGGGTTGGGGCATTCACAACTTCTGGAGGCAAGCTGTTCCAGAGGTTAATTGTTCTTGTGGTTATTGTGGTTGAAGCTGAAATATTCAAAATAGTAGAATATCTTCTCTATAGAGATATTCTGTAATTTGTTTCTTCTTTATTCCTTGGGGAACTAAATTTCCCGAGCATGAAAATGTTAAATGATAGACCCAAAGGTGCAACCGAACTTGGTTTTTCCTTGAAGATGTTTCTCTCCTCGTCGAAGAAGCTTCTTCAGTTTTGACTGAAGAAGCTTCTTGGATCAGAAATAAAGAAGCCTCTTGGATGGGGAGCGAAACATCTTCAAGGAAAAACAAAGTCCAGTTGCCTTTTGAGAAAAAAAACAACCTTTGGGACAACCATGACCTGGATGACTGAGAATCTCCATAAAGATGTTAAATGATAGACTAACTTATTGAAAGTTGTAATTTGCTTGTTTTCCTTGATGCTTCTTCTAGTGTGGTTCCAACACACAATTACTTCATGTCTTTCAAGAGGACTTCATTTTGGGTTACAAGCCGCAGAAGGAAGAGGTGGAACGGAAGGAAACTGAGATATTTTTCCAACCTTCTAAAGGTCTTGTGATGCTTTTTGTAAGCTAATTGTATCTGTAAACCCGGCTTTCCGGAATGATGGGGTTTATACGTAATGCTAAACTGAACAGTGGTGGCCTAGAGGTGGAGCTCTCGCCTCACAGTCACGAGTCTGTGTGTTCGATCCTAGGTAGCGGAAGATAGTTCTCTCTCTCTCTCTCTCTCTCTCCCTCTCTCTCTCTCTCTCTCTCTCTCTCTCTGAGAAAATACACAAAGAGAAAAAAAAAGCTGCTGTGAGCTCCATGTAGGCATCAGGAAGGGCCTCCGATCAGTAAATGCTCGGTCCCATTCAGTCACAAATACCACCCCGATGCAAGGGATTTTACGTGGTCTTTAAAAGACAAAAAATACATCATGGTAAACTATAATCTGATTTCTAGACTGTGGCTTGATATGGAGGTGTGAAGACTGCCATTCTGATGGAAGCATTATGTGAGATTTAGGAAGGGCAGAGTAAAACAACCGTGATTAAAAATTACCAACCACTGAACCTTTGTGATGGAGGAAAGGAGAATGAGGATTTGGGACTTGGTGATGGATCAAAGTCATTCAGTCATGAAATACATGACATGGTTGGTTGAGTAGGGTTGCAATCTGAGCTTAATCTCTACTCTAGAGGGTAGAGGTACCTACAGGATGGGAAATGTGTTCTCTTTCATATACATAACAAATTCAGTGCAAGCAGGATTTGGCTGGATTCCTGTTAGGGGGAGAATCACCATCTGGCCAAGCCATAATCCAGAAATTCCTGGTTATTCCAGGTTTCAACCAAGCCAATTTCAGACACGTCTAGCAGAATAATCAGCCAAGTGCCTGTCTTCCTTATCCCCACTGAAGACTCAACCAGAGAACGCCACTACAATGATGCTCTTATGAGATGGATGGATGGATGGATGGATGGATGGATGGATGGATGGATGGATGGATGGATAGATAGATAGATAGATAGATAGATAGATAGATAGATAGATAGATAGATAGATAGATAGATAGATAGATAGATAGATAGATAGATAGGAGAGAGAGAGATAGATGGATGGATTTTGGATAGATGTTATCTATTCTTCTAAAACATCACAACATTTATTTTTTATTGCAATACCAAGTATGCAGTACATTTAATTTCTCAACAGGCTATCGGCCCCCTCCCTTCTCTGAAAAGTTCTATCTAATTGTAATTGAGAAGGACACCAATGGCTGCTCAATTCTTCACATGTGGCACCTGCATCTTAAGTCTGTCCAAGCATGTTTAGGTGAGTGAATCTGTTGCGGATTAGTACAATTGAATTCGTGACCTTTGTAACTGTAAGTGTATTCATTTGTTTAACCACTTTTATACTGTTTCCCGATCTGGACCAATAAGGAGTGGTCATTAACCCAAGTCAAATTGCCCCCATGCACCTATGGAATTTGATTGCCTTGATTGTGACCTTAAACACTTCTATCGGGAATAAGTCCCATTGAACACGGTGCAAGTCACGCAGAGCAAACCAGGAGCCAAAGGGGTTCACATGAATGCAGGTTTATTGCATGCTAAGACACTCTCTACAAGAATATGGGCTATTAACAGTCAAAGTGAGTTGGTGGTAGATAAGAGCCAATGGAATTCAGGGTTGGGCTGGACTTAGATGTCTCCTGGGGACATCTAAGGGACTCGAGATGGATGATGCTCTTGATCCCTCCCTCAGGCTTTGCCTGGACATCTCCTACAGTGTGAAGAGGCTTAGTCCTAAACATAGAGATGGAGGGACCAGAAGCTCATCCCTAAAGTATGTGTCACAGGTGTTATGTCTGTCTGGTATGCAGGTTTATTCCTCTCTGGCATTCATCTTCATTGTTTTGTGATGCATTTCCTGCCACTCTAGGATTTACCTTTATCTGCTCCTGTGAGGCACTTCCTGTTCTATGTGTGTGTTTGTATGTGTGTGTACAAGCCATCATTAAGACTATATATCTATATCTATCATCTATATCTATATCTACCTACCTACCTATCTCTCTCTGTATCTATCTCTATCTCTATCTATCTATCTATCTATCTATCTATCTATCTATCTATCTATCTATCTATCTATCTACTATCTATCTCTATATCTGTCTGTCTGTCTGTCTGTCTGTCTATCTATCTCTATCTCTATATGTATCTATCTATAGCTATCTAGCTATATCTAGCTCTCTCTCTCTCTCTCTCTTTATATATATATATATATATATATATATATATATATATATATATATATATATATATATATATATATATATATATATATATATATATGTATATATATGTATATATGCTGGCATTGCTGGCTTCGGGGATTTTCCCATGTATATAGCATGGAGATGTTATTGCAACGTTTCGGCAAGATCTCACTTGCCATCATCAGGCAGGATTATGTCTGTGATAATCCTGCCTGATGATGACAAGTGAGATCTTGCCGAAACGTTGCAATAACATCTCCATGCTATATACACGGGAAAATCCCCAAAGCCAGCAATGCCAGCATACCTACTCCCGTGAAAATCTACGAAAAAAAATATGTATGTATGTATGTATCTCTATATCTGTATCTATCTATCTCTATCGCTATCCTTCTATCTCTCTATCTATCTATCTCTATCGCTAGCTAGCTAGCTAGCTAGCTAGCTCTCCATGTATGTATCTATATATTCTCAATGATGGCTTGTATAGCCTTTTAACTGCATTTTTATTAAACTACATAAAACAGTATGTTTGCACAACAGTTAAAAATCAATAACATAAAATTATTTTGTTTTGACCTGTTCACATATGCCTTGAATGTTTCACTTTTAAGAAGATAAAATGAAAATAGTCTGCCTTCGTTCCACTAAAGCCGTTTGTCGATTATGCTTCTTGAAAGGATCATCTGCTGAGGTTCATTCGTTGGGACAGCAGTTAACTGTTCCTGGGCAGCCGGTGGCCGATTCTTCATCAGAAACTTCAGCCGGCACAATGCCGATGCTGCGTTCTTCATCGGTGGCTAATCTTCAGACGGCGAGTAAACTCATACTGAGTTCCAGCCTGGTTTACAGTTACCCCTTGGATCTGCCACCTGGGGTGGAGGTTGTACGAGCTACTCCTTCTGCAGGTAAAATAGGAGGACGGACAAACTAGTTAGTGATTCCCTTTGTGGTCGGGCGCTTGAGATTACCAGCAAATTAAGCAAAGAGATTGGGAGCCGCCCCCAGTTTATTGTAAGACTAGCTGATAAACTGGCACTGCCCGGGTATTTATTTAACCCAACCCTTCTTCCATGAACATCGATGCAATTTCTAATGTTGGACGTTTTGCCCTTTTCCAGAGGGAGCCCCCTTGTGGAGTAATGTGAAGCCATTACCATGGCAACTCCACAGCGCTGTACAGTAGAAGCCATTTTAAGGCAGTACGGTAGAAGCCATTTTAAGGCACAACAAGCTGTATCTTAACAGAACACACACACCCCGAGGGGTGTTAGCAGTGTCTTACCTCCACAGTATTTGTTTCCAGAGAGTAAGTCATCTGTGTAACAAGTTTGGTTGAAATTGCTCAAGGCATTACAGAGTTATGCTGGAACATACATACATACACACACACACACACACACACACACACACACACATATATATATACAGATGGGTGGGTGGATGGATAGGTAGGTAGGTAGGTAGGTAGGTAGGTAGGTAGGTAGATAGATAGATAGATAGATAGATAGATAGATAGATAGATAGATAGATAGATAGATAGATAGATAGATAGATAGATAGATAGATAGATAGATAGATAGATAGATAGATAGATAGATTAGACAGACAGACATAGATATAGATAGACATAGACATAGATATAGATATAGATATAGATATAGATAGATGGGGGTGGTATATAAATGTTTTAAATAAACATATTTAGCCAGTTACATATAAAATAACTATATAAACATATAGTTTATATAGTTATAGTTACCATTCTTGAGAGATTCCAATAGAATAGGCACAAAACAAGTAATTTTGAACGCTACCCACATGGGGTCAGCCTGGTGGTTCACGCCTGACAACCGATTTGCTTTGAAATTTGTGTTCATGAAACTCTTATTTCCCATCCTAATAATGATCTGATTCAAACTCAGGCCATCTCAGCTCCTCCTCCATCTATCCTGTCTGCCTGGCCCCGTATTTGTTGGTGACATCCTGTTCGGACAATAAGGTTCGATTCTGGAGGTGTTCCCTGGAGACTTCAGAAAACGGCCAAGGGGGATCAAAAGAAACCTACTCCTGGAAGAAATGGCCTTTGATGAACGATGAGCAAGAAGACGCCACCAGTACCGTTGGCATCGTGGGGAGACCAGTCGCCGTTAGCTGCTCGTACACTGGCCGCTTGGCCGTGGCCTACAAGCAACCCATTCAGCCGAGCGGAGTCATTTCCAAAGAATTCTCGATGCACGTGTGTATCTTTGAGTGTGAGTCAACCGGCGGATCGGAATGGGTTGTGGAACAGACCATCCATCTGGATGACCTCGTTAAGGTCGGGAGCGTCCTGGATTCCAGGGTTAGCGTAGACAGCAACTTGTTTGTCTACAGCAAATCCGAAATCTTTTTGAATAAGGACCGGTACCTTATCCCAAACATCAAGCACCTGGTCCACTTAGACTGGGTTTCCAAGGAAGACGGTTCCCATATCCTTACGGTCGGGGTCGGCGCAAATATATTCATGTACGGACGCGTCTCGGGAGTTGTGACGGAACAAACCAGCAGCAAAGATGGCGTGGCGATGATTACTTTACCGCTCGGCGGGAGCATCAAGCAAGGCATCAAGTCCAGATGGATACTGCTGAGATCCATTGATTTGGTGTCTTCGGTGGATGGCACCCCGTCCTTGCCCGTTTCCCTTTCTTGGGTGCGAGATGGTATCCTGGTGGTGGGAATGGACTGTGAAATGCACGTCTACGCCCAGTGGAAGCATGTCCTAAAATCTGGGAATGCAGAAAACAATGGTTTTCCCCTTGATGACTCCCCCGTGACAGACCCCTTCAAGGCTAGCTTGCTGGCCAAAAAAGCCAGCATCATTGACGGAGCGGGCGTGGTGGATGACGTCTTCGGAACCCCCACCGTCATTCAAGACGGCGGGCTCTTCGAAGCCGCGTTCGTGCTTTCACCGACTCTGCCCCAGTATCATCCCACCCAGCTTCTGGAGCTGATGGACTTGGGGAAAGTCCGCAGAGCGAAAGCCATCCTCTCCCACCTCGTCAAATGCATCGCAGGTGAAGTCGCTATCGTGAAAGACTCGGAAGCGGCCGACGGAGGCTCCAAGCGCCACCTCTCCCGCACGATCAGCGTGAGCGGCAGCACGGCAAAGGATGCGGTCACCACCGGGAAAGAAGGCACACGGGATTACACCGAGATCGATTCCATCCCGCCGCTACCGTTGTACGCCTTGCTGGCAGCCGACCAAGACTCCACCTACAAGACGGAGGAAGCTCCTAAACAAACCAAAGACCTGAGAGACCGTAGGAAGAGGAAAGCCGAGGATCAGTACTCCGATCTTTTCCAGGTCCAGCAGGTCACCACCGATGACTTCATCGATTTTGAGCCAGAGAGAAGAGAGCATAAATCCAAAGTGATTAACCTTTCCCAGTATGGCCCAACCTACTTTGGCCAAGAGCACGCCAGTGTCCTCTCAAGCCATTTAATGCACTCAAGTTTGCCGGGACTGACTCGGCTGGAGCAAATGTTCTTGGTAGCCCTAGCAGACACTGTAGCCACCACGAGTACTGAGCTGGATGAGAACCGAGACAAGCACTACTCAGGTAATAGCAATAGCACTTATAGACTGCTTCACAGTGCTTTCCAGCCCTCTCTAAGCAGTTTACAGAGTCAGCCACTTGCCCCCAACAATTTGCGTCCTCATTTTACCCACCTCGGAAGGATGGAGGCTGAGTCAACCTTGAGCTGGTCAGGATCTAACTGCCAAACTTTTGGCAGTTGGCAGAATAACCTTGCAATACTGTATTCTAATCACTGTGCCACCACTGCCCACCCTTCCTTCCTTCCTTCCTTCCTTCCTTCCTTCCTTCCTTCCTTCCTTCCTTCCCACTTAGCAATAGTACTTAGACATATACCACTTCATAATGCTTTATGAAGTAATGGTACATGGTGACTCAGTGACTAAGACAGTAAGCTTGTCAATCAGAAAGGTTGGCAGTTTGGTGGTTCGAATCCCTAGCGCCACATAACAGAGTGAGCTCCCGGCTTCTGACAACCTAGCAGTTCCAAAGCACGTAAAAAATGCAAGTAGACAAATAGGAACCACCTTTGGTGGAAAGGTAATAGCGTTCCATGTGCCTTCGGTGTTTACTCATGCCGGTCACATGACCATGGAGATGTCTTTGGACAGGCGCTTCGGCTTTGAAAAGGAAATAAGCCCCTAGAGCTGGAAACAAGTAGCACATATGTACAAGGAGAACCTTTACCTTTAATGCTTTCCAGCCCTCTCTAAGACATTTACAGAGTCAGCCTCTTTCCCCCAACAATCTGGGTCCTCATTTTACCCACCTCAGAAAGATGGAAGGCTGAGTCAACCTTGAGCCTGGTAAATAAGCGGTCCAATCTTTTAGATGATCCTTTCACAAAGTGTACAGAATTTTGTTTGCTGGCCCCCGTAGTAAAATCCTTTGTTTTGCTTTTCCAGGCAGAGACACTTTAGATGAATGTGGCCTGAGATATTTGCTAGCCATGCGCTTGCACAACTGCCTTCTAACTTCCCTTCCACCTTTATATCGCGTCCAGTTACTTCATCAAGGTAATATTTTTGAATGTCATAAAAAGGAATCCACAAGAAAAAAATATGGACGTATCACGTCTACGGGCTTAAAAAATAAAATCATATTTTTAAAAACGGAAACCGGTTTCTTTGTGCAGGGGTTTCGACGTGCCACTTCGCTTGGGCGTTTCACTCAGAAGCCGAGGAAGAACTGATCAACATGATACCTGCCATTCAAAGGGGAGACCCCCAGTGGTCTGAACTGAGAGCCATGGGGATAGGCTGGTGGGTCAGGAATATCAACACGCTTCGACGGTGCATGGAAAAGGTAAGCGGAGGTACTCTGTAGACTCAGCTTGGTCTAGTGATTCAGCACCAGGCTAGAAACCAGGAGACTGGGAATTCTAGTGCCACATTAGGCATGAAAGCCAGCTGGGTGGCTTTGGGCCAATTACTAAGAGACTGAGAGGTCTAGTCCTGCCTTAAGCATGAAAGACAGCTAAGTGACCTTCGGTCAATCACCAGGAGTCTGGGATTTCTAGTTCCACTTAAGGCATCAATGCCAGTTGGGTGACTTTGGGCCAATCACCAGGAGACTGTGAGTTCTAGCCCCACCTTAGGCATGAAAGCCAGCTGAGTGACTGGGACAATTATTGGGAGACTGAGAGTTCTAGTTCTGCCTTAACCATGAAAGACAGCTGAATGACTTAGGGCCAATCACCAGGAGTCTGGGATTTCTAGTCCTGCCTTAGTCATGGAAGCTGGCTGAGTAACTTTGGGCCAATCACTGGAAAACTGAGGGTTCTAGTCCTGCCTTAACCATGAAAGCCAACTGAGGGACTTTGGGCCAATCACCAGGAGTCTGGGAACTCTAGTCCTCCTTAGGGGCATGAGAGCCAGCTCGGTGACCTTCTCCCATCTTAGTGCCTACAATAACAACCTTGCTGCAGATGTCATACAAATAATCCCTCAACTGATACCAACTAGTGTGTGTGTGTGTGTATGTGTGTGTGTGTGTGTAGATAGATAGATGGATGGATGGATGGATGGATGGATGGATGGATGGATGGATGGATGGATGGATGGATGGATGGATAGATAGATATAGTGAATATGGTTTTAAAATGTGAGTTCCAGGTGTAGTTATAAAAGAAACCAACATAATGATCTTCGGAACTTTAAAATAGATTGCTTACTGAGCTTTCGTTAGCAACTGTTAACATCATCAGAGTGTAAAAGCCATAAAAGGGATACCTGCCTTTATACAATGTTAATCAATTTGGCCATTGCGGCTTTGCATCGATTAACATGCCTGATGTAAAAACAACAAAGCTAATCACAGGTGGGAGGCGGGTGGATGGGCCTATCACGCACGCAATGGCCAAATTGTATGTTGTACAGGGGTCTTCTACCCACAGTGACACTGCGTGCCGATGACACGTTGCCCCCTTCTGTTCAATGCTCCCCAGGTTGCGAAAGCCGCCTTCCAGAGGAACAACGATGCGCTAGACGCTGCTCTTTTCTACCTTGCGATGAAGAAGAAGGCCGTGGTCTGGGGATTGTTTCGGTAAGTAAGCAAAAGCGAGGAAATTGGGTGTCAGGCCTAATTGATAAGAGCTCCTGCCAAACGACAGGAACGTAGGCTTGGGAATGCCAACCACAGTGTAATTCTGGGTGCGTTTACTTAGATGTAAATCCTGCTCAGTTCAGTGAAGTCAGAGATCTACCCTACTCTGTTGGCTCCAAATGCGTCTCGATATTTCCCTGCAGTTCCCAGCATGATGAGAAGATGACCCAGTTCTTCAGCCATAATTTCAGCGAGGACAGATGGCGCAAAGCTGCCCTGAAAAATGCCTTCGCCCTCCTGGGCAAACAGCGCTTTGAGCAATCGGCAGCTTTCTTCTTATTGGCGGGGTCGTTAAAGGATGCCATCGAGGTACGGGTTCAAAAGCACAGTGTGAGCTCAGAGGGAAGGTGGGACGGATGGCCAGGCAGGTGGATATGTGGGTGGATGGATGGTTGTGTAGATGGAAGGATGGATAGGTGGGTGTGCTGATGGACCAACGGAAAGATGGATGGATTGGTGAGTGATTGTGTGGATGAACAGATGCATGGATCCATGGATAGGTGCATTGATGGATAGATGGATGGTTTTGTCAATGGGTGGGTGGATGGATGGATGGATGGGTGTTGAGGGATGGCCAGATAGATGGTGCTTGGCTGCATAGATGGACAGACAGACTGAGAAATGTGTATATGGATGGACAGATGGACTGGTGGGTGACTGTGTGGATGCATGGATCAGTGTGTTGATGGACCAATTGACAAATGGTGATTTTGTCAATGGACTGATGAACAGATGGGTGTTTGGATGAGTGAACAATTGGTGAGTGTGTTGGACAGACGGATGTGTAGGATGTGTGGATGGGTGGGTGGGTGGGTGGGTGGACAGACAGATGTGTGGGTATGTGGGTAGATGAATGACAGGTGGCTGTGTTGGTGGACTGTTGGATAGGTAGATGTATTGATGGATGGATGGACAAGTGAGTGGGTTGCATGGATGGACAGACAGACGTGTTGGTGTGTGGATGAACAGAAAATTGGAGAGTGTCTTAGTGGACCATCAAATGTTGGCTTGTGTGTTATCATTTTGCATTTGATCAATAAATTCCATAGTATTTAGAAGACCTTCTTTGTGCTTCCCTTCCCACCCACAGGTATGTCTTGAGAAGATGGAAGACATCCAGCTGGCTTTAATCATTGCTCGCCTGTATGAGTCTGAAATCTCCTCCACCTACACCGCCATCCTTTATGAAAAGATTTTGGGCTGTAAGAAAGATGGAACCGGGTTCTGTTGCACAAATTTGCACCCAGATCCTTTCCTGAGAAGTCTGGCCTACTGGGTGATGAAGGAGTACACAAGAGCCCTTGACACCTTACTGGAACAAACCCCCAAAGAAGAAGATGAAAATCCAGGTGAAGAAATGTCAGATGATTTGGAGAAGCTCGGTCTGGAATGGGGAATGTAGATAGATAGATTTGTGGAATCTTTCATGGTCTCTGAGCTTGGTTGCTTTCTTGTAGACGTTTCATTATCCAACTAAGTAACATCATCAGGGCAACCAAGCTCAGACAGAGGGGAACAAGGACTCCACAGTTCAATCCTGAGCTACAGATATTCTCTTCTAAAGATGTATTTGTTGTACAAGATGCTGTTCTGACCGAGGCTTCCCCAAACCACAAAGGAGACTCCTTGTCCTAACAAAAACCCCTTTTTATTAAGTTGCTGTGAACTCTTCTCATTCAAAGTCTTTCAAGGGAGGATTTATGGTCACAGACCTTATCTGGCTTGGAGGGCTGCCAGGCCGATATCTTCAAAACTTGGCAAGGCGTCTCGGAGAGTCACGGACCAATTAAGTGAACTAATTGTCTCCTGCAAACTCCACTCCCCTTTCGCTCCTCTTTTATTTCCTCTGGGAGGGGCCATCATCCACCTGTGGCCTTACTCCCCCTATTCTTTAGCTGTTCCCTCCATCTGGCAACTCTGCGCACACTGGGAACAGGCTCCAGTTGTTCGTCTGCCTCACTGCTTTCTAGCTCTGAAGGCAGTTGAGAACTACCAGACGGCCTTGGCCCCCTCTCTGCCTCTGACACAGAGCCCTCATCAGACCCTTCCCCAGACTCCAGGACTGGCCCAGGTTCCTCCCCAACCTCCTCACTGTCCGAATCTGCTTCCAGCTCCATTGGTGAGCCACAATAGCTATATTGTATGTTTATCAACACCCTTAATGTGGTTAACTTTGCTGTTGCTTTGTACAAACTCACTTAGATTTATGGAATTACGGGTCACTACAATGTAGTGGACTTTCTTTTGGGGTTTACTTTCCTTTGAAAACATTTTGCTTCTCATTTAAGAAGCTTCTTCATTCTAACTGACTTCCATTCCTCACCAGTCAGTTAGAACTGAAGAAGTTTCTTGGATAAGAAGTGAAATGTTTTCAAGGGAGAAAAAACAAGACAATCCAGCTGTCTTTGGGGGGGGGGGAAACACACCTTTGGATCTGCCAAAGAACTGTGCCTTTCTTGATTGGGACCCACAGGTATTCTTCGGTCCCACTGGGCTGCTAAGTTTGGGGTGACAGATGTTCAGGGAAAGCCTCAACAACCTTGTTTCCCTTTTCCCTAGTGATTGTCAAATCCTGCAACCCCGTGGTGTTCAGTTTCTACAACTACCTGCGTACTCACCCTTTGCTCATCCGAAGGAACTTCTGCTCGCCCGACGGGACATTAGCAACGTTGGGGTTGCAGGCGGATAAAAGTTTTGTGGACAAGATTAACCTCATCGAACGGAAGCTCTTCTTCACCACTGCAAATGCTCATTTCAAAGTCGGTTGCCCAGTCCTGGCTCTGGAAGTGCTTTCAAAGCTTCCCAAAATAAGAAGCAAGCCCACACTTTCGCCCAAGAAAGGAGAGTCCACACCAGTAGCGCAGAATGGCCTGAAGGTAGACCTAATTGGGTTAGAGGAAGGCAGCGCGGTCGGCTGGTCACAGCCGGTGGGCACGACGGAAGCTTCCTCCCTGGTGGACTGGGGCAAACCATTGATAACCTTTGAAGATGAACCTCTGAAACTTGACTGGGGGAATGACCAAAGCAGTTTGCTTGACGAGGAAGAGGAGAAAGGTTTGATGATGAATGACCTGGAAAGTAAAGAACAAGAGGTCAAAAGTCCCGATCCCAGTCAAGGCGAGGAAGGTGCGGTCGACAAAACAGAGGTCGATGTGATTGCGGAACAGCTCAAGTTCCGGGCCTGCCTCAAAATCCTCATGACGGAGTTGAGAACGTTGGCCACCGGCTACGAAGTCGACGGCGGGAAACTCCGGTTCCAGTTGTACAACTGGCTGGAGAAAGAAATCGCCGCCCTGCACGAAATTTGCAACCACGAGGCCACCCAGGGCAAAGAGGATGGCCAAACCGACAGCCAAGCCAGCGGGGATCTCTTGGGTCACCAGGAGATGGGGGAGAAGACGCCGTCGGGATCCTACGAGTGGCATCAGATCGAGCGGAGGCGGTTGCAGGCCAAGCGAGAACACGCGGAGCGGCGGAAGTGGTGGCTCCAGAAAAACCAGGCGCTTCTCCGGGTTTTCCTCAGCTATTGCAGCCTTCACGGGGCCCAGGGCGGCGGCCTGGCTTCCGTAAGAATGGAGCTGAAGTTCTTGTTACAGGAATCTCAGCAGGTAAGACGGTTCACCTGAGGATGTAGCATCCTCGCTACTGTTCTCACCCAGCTGCCCAAACAGGACAAACCCTCTGACCTAGACTCAAAAGAGCAATGGTCTATTCTTGCTAGCAACTCTGGGTTCAGAACCAGTGTTACAAATCTGGTCCCTTAACCAGTGTTTAGAAATAAATGCGGAATAGTGTAATTCACCGGACAGTAAAGAGACACATTGCTGTAACCACAAACAAACTCTAAAACAGTGATAGTAAGAAAATAAAAAGTCTTTACTTTGTAGCAACTAAAATGCTTCTGCCGACTAACTTCTCAAATAATAACAGTCCTTCACCAAACAGAGTTATCTTACAGTGATGTAAACAAATACTCCTCCTTCTTCACAGCTTCAGCTCCTCAGCACAGGGAATCGAAAAGGGAACGGACTGTGATTCTGAGCTTGCTTTATGGTAGAGCTGAGACTCACAGCCAATCAGAATTCAAACACAGTTCTTAAAGCTACATGACTCCTTAAGAACATAGACTCATATATATTGTCAACCCAATATAAGGCTGAATATCCTAACAATTCTCATATATTCTGCCATTTTTCCCCCTTTCACCAGGAAACGACGGTCAAACAGCTGCAATCCCCACTCCCGCTGCCCACCACGTTACCGCTCCTCTCGGCCAGCATCGCTGCCACGAAAACTGTGATCGCCAATCCCGTCCTCTACCTGAACAACCACATCCACGATATCCTTTACACGATTGTCCAGATGAAAATGCCCCCGCATCCCAACGTCGAAGATGTCAAGGTAATAAAATGGGAAAGGGCCGAAGGGCCAGACTCAAAGAAAGAAGTGGGGATTCGAACCGCCAAACTGCGGGTCTTTCTGATCAACAAGCTCAGCGTCTTAGCCGCTGAGCACTGCATCCTCTTGTTCTGATCATTGCACCTGGCCAATTCATATATATAAGAGGTGCCAGATTTTAATAAGCAGCATTGACCCCAGACCTATTTACTTTCTTTGGAGAGCACTTTTGCTTGGAAAGTCAAATATGGTAGCAATTCGGCCTGGAAATCGTGATCATCCTTTAATGACCCCATAATTCCTTTGCGGGTGGAGTTTGGGCAACTGAATAGAACTAGCTGAGTGTTTACTGGCCGGACATCTTCCTGTCGCCAATGCGGAGTTTTGTATATATATATATTGTAGATATATTCTCATTGTGCCCAGAGAGAGAAATATCTGCCTCTACCTAGGATTGAACTCACAGCCTCCTGGTTGTGAGGCGAGAGCTCTACCTCTAGGCCACTGCACCACTCAACAAATTCAGCCTGGAAATGTATTCATGATATCTTAACCAGTTTTCTTCTGCTTTCATTTTCAGGTCCATACTCTTTATTCTCTTGCTGCTTCCCTTTCTGCATCGATTTATCAAGCCTTATGTGACAGCCATAGCTACAGGTAAGAGTCCCTTCGCTGTGTCCTTCTCCCCAGCATGGCTCTCTTGTTCTTCTTTGTGGGGTTTTGCCACAGATGTAATTGTGCCCCCGTAGAGCTAAAGGCGGGATGTGATGGAAGGATAGAGGCCCTTTTGGGTTTTTGTTGAGGGGCAAACAAGATCCCGCTTGATGTATTCGTCTCATGAATCGATTTGGTTTGAATTCAAATTACCTAAATAGGAATACAGAGATTCCCTGTAATACAAGTTGCCTTGCTGTTAATAACCTTGGTTTCTTGGTTGGGACTATTTGGAAGGACTCGCGGGATATTGCAGTCAAATCACCCCCGAATAGAATCGACCGATCGAAGCATTGTGCTCTGACCCAGGCTTCCTTAGAAAGCCAGAAGCAAAGTCCCAACAAAACTTCTTTTATTTACACGACTGGGAATTCCTTTCATTCACAGTCAGCAAGGATTTAGCAAACAGTCTTTCAAAGGAATGTTTGTCCACACGCACCTTATCTCGTTAAGAGCGCTGCCAGATAATTAGTGTCCAAACACAGAGCAAAGCAAAACTTGGCACAGAGTTTCTCACAAACAGAACTTTCCAGGCTGAAGGCACAAATTGTTTCCTGCAAAAGCACCCTCCCCATTTGTTCCTCTTTTGTTTCCTCTGGGAGGGGACAATCACCTTCAAGGTGTGGCTTTACTCTTGAGTCGACCCTGCTTCCTTAGTCGTTCTTGTCTTCTGGCAGCTCTGTTCACGCATCCACTGGGAACAGGCTTCCCTCAGCCCTCAGGACTGGTCCCTGTTCCTCCCCAACCTCCTCACTGTCCGACTCTGCGGCCAGCTCCATAGGCCTCCAGCGAACCACAACACATTGCACCATCCTGGTCAAAAAATCCGCTCATAACATACATGTATACTATTACATAACCAACATCGTATTATATTATTAAATGTTTACATCAATTTGTCTTACCATCAACTCCAAAAAACAATTATTGGCTCTTCTGCTCTCCATACACCGTATTTGTACCTTATCCATCACTTTCTTCTCCCTCTCTGCTCCTCCTCCTCCTCCCTACCTCCTTTCTTCCCTCCATCATCCTTCTCTTCTCTACTTCCCCTTCCTCTCTCCTTCTCCTCTCTCTCCTTTCCACTCCTCCTTTCTCTCCTCCTCTTCCCTCCCCCCTGCCCTCTCTCCTATCCCTCTCTTCTTCCCTTACCTCTCTCCTCTACTCCGCACTCTTCCTCTCATTTACTGGGTGTATTTCAGCCTCTGACCGAGCTCCCTTGTATGTTGGTGGTATTTATAATTCCTTTTCAATATACACCTTTAATTTTAACATATATCTTCCTCCTTTTTTAAAAGAGAACAAAAAAGTGTGTGTGTGTTGCGTTTGTGCTGATAAATAAATAAATAAATAAAGGGAGACTAGTATAGATCTCTTTCAAGCTATTTAGCTCTCATCAGCTAGCCATACCCTGACTGGGTTTTGAACCTGGGTCGTTTTACATGTAAGGCAGTTGTAATTGCCACTAGGCCACAGGCTCTCATCCTGATCAGCTGAGCCAGGGGAACAAGTGACACAGTATATACTCTCTGTGTGTGTATGTGTGTGTGTATGTGTGTGTGTGTGTTATATATTTTTTAAAAACCCACCCTCTTTTGGCCAAGATATAGACCAGGTTACAATTCCCAGCTATTCTCATCATTATATTTACATCATGATATGTTTATATAATTATGCATCCTTGCATGGCCCATCTGCAGAAATATTCATTGAAAAGCTGCTTGCCGTTGTGTTGGTGTGTGCGTGTGAGATCTTATTAAGGCCATTCTAGAGCTTTTGTCCCCCGGAGTCCTCATGCTTCCAACCCTGACACTAATTTGCCCATTTTGCTTTGGTGTAAGATTTTCCTATTCCGAGGTGAAGGGGGAAAAATATATATATATTAAAACTTCTTCTTAGCAGTCAGACAGAAACCAATCAGTTCACAGGGATGGTTTACCAAGGGCTTCTGCTCAGCGACCGTCGGCGCCTGAGGACGGAGAGCATCGAGGAACACGCCACACCGAATTCCCTGCCTGCTCAATGGCCTGGTAAGAAAAGCCAGCTGTGTCAATGTCTCCATGCAACCGCCATGCCAGTTAGACTTCGCTCTGGCCACGCGCATTTCGACTGCTATCATTTTAAGCTCAGAACTTTTCCAGTAAGAGCTGAATCAAGCAAGTTCCGTTTCTGGAATGTTTTGACCTTATTCCTACCTTTTTTTAAAAAAAATATAAATTTTTTATTTTCAATATAAAAACAAGTCAAAACATTATTCAGCTTCAACTTTGTACAACATGTCATTCAGCCATAGGTTCTGTGCATCAGTACTTAAAATCAGGGGTCCCCAACCCCCGGTCCGTGGACCGGTGCGGGTCCGTGGCTTGATAGGAACCGGGCCGCAGGGCCGGAGAAGAGGAGGAGGGAGGACGGGGCAGCCCCCTGAGCAGAGCGCGCACTGGGGACAGGAGAGCGCAGGTGCGGCCACTCACGCCGTTGGGGGCCCTAGAGGGGCGAGTGAGCCGACTCACACACACACCCGAGTGCGCATGCGCCGCCTGTTCCCCCTTCCCCCCCCCCCCGCTCCCCCTCTACGCCAGCCGGTCCGCGGAATTTTCTTTAAATGAAACCGGTCCCTCGTGCAGAAAAGGTTGGGGACCCCTGCTTAAAATTACAAACATAGTTATCAATTTTCCTTCCAATGTATGTATATCCGATTATTTTCCACATATTAACAGCTAGTATTGATCAAAACCAGTCTTTTTCTATAGTTGTTCAATCGATAGAAAGAAAGGTAGAAAATTCTCAATAAATTCCTGTTTTATAGCATTATTCTCAATTGTCTCTGGGAAATACTTTACTACTATAAAAAGTATTACTTTTCCAGTAAGACCTGAATCAAGCAAGTTCCATTTTTGGAATGTTCTGCCTGACCTTATCCTTACCTTATTTTATTTTATTTATTTTTATTTTTATCATACTTATATCCCGCACCCATTTCCCACAGAGGGACCCGGGGCGTCGCACAGGAGAATTAAAAACAACTACAAATATACAAAATACTATAAGTTATCCTAAAACAACTTTAAACTCAAAACCCTGTGGTAAAACATAATTAAAATCCTACGGATTAAAACTTTGGCAAACTAAAATTCAGTCGGTACCTTCTTGATTGCTTAGTAGTGTGTTTCCCTGAAAATAAGTCAGGGTCTTATTTTATTTTGACACCCCCCCCCCCAAAAAATAAGCACTTGTCCTTATTTTTGGGGAGGTCTTATTATTTTTGAGGTGCAGGAGGCGGCGAGTGTGGTCACCTCATGGCTGCTGCCTGTGCTACAATATTTTTGAAGAGGGCTTATTTTGGGGGGAGGGCTTATTTTAGTGCATGCACTCAAAAGTCCAATTGGGCTTATTATCCGGGGAGGTGTTATTTTCAGGGAAACAGGGTAGCACCTGCTAAACTTCTAAAAAAACTATTAAGCAACCTGGAATTAAGGAGAAACTTCCTAACAGTGAGGATAATTAACCAGTGGAACTGCTTGCCTCCAGAAATTGTGGGTGCTCCATCACTGGAGGTTTTTAAGAAGTAACTAGACAGCCATTTATCTGAAATAGTATAGGATCTCCTGCTGGAGCAGAGGGCTGGACTAGACGCAGGGGGCTGGACAAGGTCTTGACGACCATCTTTAAAGCACTCCATGGCTTGGGACCTAGTTATATGCGAGACCGCCTCCTGCCCCATACATCCCTTAGACCGATACGCTCCCACAGAGAGGGCCTTCTCAGAGTGCCGTCGGCCGGACAATGCCGACTGGCGACACCCAGGGGAAGAGCCTTCTCTGTGGCGGGCCCAGCCCTTTGGAACGACCTACCCCCTGAATTAAGCACCATCACCGACCGCCGCCTCTTCCGCCAATGTCTAAAGACATATCTGTTCCAACAAGCCGGCCTAGCCTAACCTCCCACGGGGACTTTTTAGAAAGTTTTAAATTGGGTATTTTAATATTCGGCTTTTAGCATAGGATAGGACAGTTTAATATATATTTTAAATTATGTATTTATCTTTTGTATTTTGTATGTTTTTAAATTTCCTGTGCGCCGCCCTGGGTCCTCTGTGGAGAAGGGTGGGATATAAATATGAATAAACTAAACTAAACTAGAAGACCTATAAGGTCCCTTCTAGCTCTGCTCTATTCTACTCTACTCTACTCTGAAAAAGATTGTTATCCTTTCTTCCATAAATTTAGCTCACTCTTTTCTTTGAGTACATGAAGCTTGTGTTTGTTTAAGTTCGGTCTTTTGAAAGGTTGAGATTTTGAATAATGCTTTATTGAAGTCCTGTGGCTGGCCGTACAGACTAATCTAGGCAGGAGGAGCCACCTTTAGATGGGGGGTCGATGACAATTCGTCATGGCCAACTCATCACCGCCAACTTGCCATGGCCAACCGGCCACAAGACAAGAGTTATAGTACTGTCAAAGAAAAAGGTGAAAGAGAATCATTAAAGAATGGATGCAGAAGGAAGGACAAACTGAAATGTGAATGACAAAAATTAAAATATTTTTTTCATTTATTTTAAATCGATTGAATTGAATTATTAAATTATCCTGTGGCAAGTGGGCCCGTAGCAAATTGTTCGTGGCAAGTTGTCCCACTGTGAGTTAGCTGTGTTGAGTTGTCCCATTCTAGATCTCTGTTCTCTTTTCCCAGGTGTGAGCTCCCTACTCAATCTCTTAAGTTCAGCCCAAGACGAGGATCAGCCAAAGTTGAACATCTTGCTTTGTGAAGCTGTGGTGGCCGTCTACCTGAGCCTTCTGATCCATGCTCTTGCCACAAATGCTTCCAATGAATTATTCCGGCTGGCAGCCCATCCTCTGAACAGCCGAATGTGGGCAGCGATCTTTGGAGGAGGCGTGAAACTTGTGGTTAAACCCAGGCGGCAGTCAGAAAATATTCCAGGTAACTCTTCAAGGATTTATGGAGAAGTTCTCATAATCAGAATGGATGCTTTCCTAGTCCTGAAATCAAGGTTGGGTTTGCTGCCACCCCAAGACTTTCCCCAAGATTAAATTACATCTTTCCTGTATGCCGAGATTTAAAGGAGTGGTTTTCAAAAGGCCTGTTGAATATATAGGGACGTGGTGGCTCAGTGGCTAAAACATTGAGCTTGTTGTTCAGAAGGTTAGCAGTTCAGCGGTTCGAATCCTTACTGCCACATAACGGAGTGAGCTCCCGTTCTTTGTCCCAGCTTCTGCCAACCTAGCAGTTTGAAAGCATGTAAAAATGCAAGTAGAAAAATAGGAACCACCTTTGGTGGGAAGATAGCAGCGCTCCGTGCACCTTCAGTGTTTAGTCATGCCGGCCACATGACCACGGAGACATCTTCAGACAGCGCTGGTTCTTCGGCTTTGAAACGGATTTGAGCACCTCCCCCTAGAGTCAGGAATGTCTAGCACATATGTGCAAGGGGAAACTTTCCCTTTCAAAATGCCTATTGAAAATATTACACTATTGCACTTTTTTTTGAGATGGATATAGTTTCACTTCATGGTATCTTCTCCTAGTCTCGCCATGTAGGATGGACTCAACTTTCCAAGGATAAATCAGGGCTAGACTTTGTTCTTGCATGAACAAACACTATGGATGAGAGCACACTACAAATGGGAGGACCATCAGCTGGCTTAGAGTTGAAAAAACTCTTAGAAGAAGGCAGTGGGACACTGATGGAGGAATGAAGAACTGAAGGTCTATGGAGTACTGATGTAGGAGTAAGACTAGGAGCAGAGAGACACTGGTTGAAGTTAGCTATGGAAGCTCACTAAAGACCTTTGGACCCCACCCCCCAATTCTTGTTGTTATGGGGGGGATTGGAGGAGAGAGAACACAATTGTGTTGTCAACAGATTATGCTCAAGATAGATTTTAACTACTGTCAGAAATATTGAATACATCACATTTTTGTAAGTTTCCAGGCCTTTTGGCAATAAGCAACAATTCCGATAGCAGGAGTTGGTAGAACCCCGGAAGATGTCAGCCTCGACACCTTTAAGAAAGGATGAGAGGAGTTCATGGAGAACAAGGGTATCCATGGCTATCTTTATGGATGCCTAAGGACACCCTCCGGGTTGGAGAGATAGGCAGGATATTTCTCAATGCCATTTGCAGGGAATCATAAGCAGGTGAAGACATCTGCTTGGGAATCCCCTGAAGCAAATGGGGAGCCACTGTGGGAGACAGAATGCTGGACCAGATGGGCTGTGGCCTGTTCCAGCAAAGCTGTTCTTATGTTCTTATGTAAGATATTAAGTTGGAGGTCTGCTGGGGCGGACCTTCAACTGACCTTCTGCTCAGCCCTGTTTGCCTTGTTTGAGTTCTAAGCAAGCCACAGCATCTCAAACCACAAGAGACAAACCACACCGTGGTTTAACAGAAGCAGGACCAAAGAGTTAGCACTTAGACATTGCCTTTCTGACATTCAGAGAGAGGCATTGGTTGATTTATTGGGGAAGGAAAGACACAGCTTGAATTATTTTTTTAACCAACCGCCCCCCCCCCCCTGTTTTCTGCCCACTATCACAATGCAAAACCTACACGGTGCCAGCCCGCAAACCGTGAGAATCGCCCCTCTTCTGCTCTGTTTGATTCAGATAAACCGCCACGCTTAACCACCAACGCAGAAACCGTAACACCCTTTGGCAATTCAGAGTTACCCCACCATACTGCTTTATCAGGCATAGACCAGACCACTTCTGGCTGTGATGGGAAGGAGGATGGTGAGAACCATGCATGCTGGGGGTGGGGAGGGGCATGGGGTTTACAGTAGTGGCCAAAATTTATGGAAACCTTTTGGCGAAAGTGTATTTTTGAGGTTTGACGGCTAATAATTTGACGGCTGGGGAATTCTGGGAGTTGAAGTCCACAAGTCTTAAAGTTCCCAAGTTTGGACATCCCTGCCTTAACCCAATTGAAAATCTATGGGGGCCGACCAGGGGTGGGTTTCTGCAGGTTCGCACCTACTCGCGAGAACCGGTTGGTGAAATTTAGAGAACCGGTGAGAGGGGGTTCCACCGGCGTACCTGGAAGTAAGTCTGGCCCACCGCTGCCAGTGACCCAACGGGAAGGAAAGGAAAGGAAGGAAAAAAGGAAGGAAGGAAGAAAGGAAAGAAAGAAAGAAAGAAAGAAAGAAAGAAAGAAAGAAAGAAAGAAAGAAAGAAAGAAAGAAAGAATTTATCATCACAATTGAGTCCAAAATTTTGGTTGCTAAGCAAGAGCGTTGTTAAATGAGTTTCACCACATTTTAAAAGGTGGCCCCTCCCACCTGTCACATGACTGCCAAGCCACGCCCACAAAATAGGCCACACCTACAGAGTAGGTTCTAAAAAATTTGGAACCCATCCCTGGGGCCGACTAAAGAAACTGGCTCGTCAGAAGCAACCAGCAATAAAACTCAGTTAATAGAAGGAACCATTCAATCTTGGTTTCCCATTGTAACAGCTGCAGAACTAAAATACTTGGTTCACTCCATGAGAAGACATTGTAAGGCCCTCATTCATCAAGTCACCCAACTAAGTATTAACTGACATGATAATTTTTGTATATCTCGGGGTTTTTTCTATGGTGATAATTTTTGTATATTTCATTTTTTTCTATGTGTTTTCTACGTATTCTTCTTTATACTGTAAACTAAATAGCTAAAAGTTATTGCATTACATTCTGGATTAAATTATCTTTCCATTGATATATAGTTTTATGGTACTTCTCCAAAAAAAACAAAAGTGGTGTTATTTGCTAGTTTTAGAAAATACTCTTTTCCCAAATGGATTCCACAATTTTGGCCATTACTATATACTCTTCTAAAAACAGGTCCAATCCTGGATCCGTTGCATGGATTTTAAGCTTTTCCTTTGCTTTGAGGTGTGTGGCTTGTTCTCCTGGATCTGCTGTTCTGTCTTCTTTTTCATAATTGGAGATTTTTATGAAGTGCAATAGGGACTGTGTGTTATTTTTCTATCCTTTCTCTTGTAAAAAAAAATCAATAGAGGTGTGACGTTATCGAGATTTTTCTTTCCTGCAGAATTAAAATAGAGATTAGGTGAAGATTAGAATGGGTTCGCCACTGAGCCACCACGTTGAAAAGGGATGACTCAGTGGCTAAGACGCTGAGCTTGCGAATCAGAAAGGTCAGCAGTTCGAATCCCTAGCACCACATAATGGAGTGAGCTCCCGTGACTTGTCCCACCTTCTGCCAACCTAGCAGTTCGAAAGCACGTAAAGAATGCAAGTAGAAAAATAGGAGCCACCTTTGGTGGGAAGGGAACAGCGCTCCGTGCACCTTCGGTGTTGAGTCATGCCAGCCACATCACCATGGAGACGTCTTCGGACAGCGCTGGCTCTTCGGCTTTGAAACGGAGATGAGCACCAGCCCCTAGAGTCAGGAACAACTAGCTCATATGTACAAGGTGAACCTTTTACCTTTACCTTAGTATGGGTTAGCAAATCCTGACACACCTTGCTTTCTGTTGACACAGGCTATGGAAATTCCATCTTTCTGCCACAATGTTTTAAAAACTAGTTTCTAAGTTATATTCCCCTACTTCCTTTTTTTTTTTTTCTAGCTTCCACAATATTTGTTTTTCACTTCTAACATTTCTTTAAATCCAGTTGCCAATCCAGTTTCTGGTGATACACAGGACACTAAGGAAGGTCTGTGTGGCTTTGCTGTGTAGTCTGATCCTACTTCTGTGAGGAGTGAAACCTGTTCGAGCAAGTTTTATTCAGTTTGTAGTGTCAAATGTTGTCAAATACTCTGTGCAGCTAAGAACAGCCTTACAAACGATGTGGAGATGTTGATCTGTTCCATCTCCAATATCTAAATCAAAGTTTCTTGGCTTATAGAAGGACAGAAGCCTATCCAATCTCTACAAGAATTAAGATTCTAGGATATAATATTATACGGGCACAAATTTGCATTAAATCACCTACTTCATCACATTTCATGCAGTGATTTCCCTCTTGGCATTTTAAACTACTTTCCCACTGAGCTTTACAAGATATCTTTACAAGATATTGAATCTTGATTTTGATTAAGAAATATTTCAACCTGCCTCTGCCCATATCTACAGTTTTCTTTAAAAAAAAAAGGGGGAGAAAATCAAACTTCAGAATAAGAATATTTTGCACTTGAGTTAATCAGTGGGAAAACCCTTCTGCCTTTTCCTTTTAACTTTTCTTGCTGAATAGATTCTTTTTAAGCCTGTTTTGACTGAGATTTGACAATATTTGATCATCCTCAGAGAAGCGTATTTTATCAACCATGGCTGGTAGTTTGCATTAGACCGGTAGATCCGATGTAGATAGATCTGTGGTTTTTTTTTTTAATTTGAGCCTGTTTGCTGTAGAGTAATCTTCAGCGCTGCCTAGTTATTTCTTCTGAAAAGATTCCACTTTTTGTGGTTGGTTGTGAACAAGTATTGATTGTTCTCAAAAGATTATGTTGCAAGAATGTCTCACAGCTTCCAGAAATCTGGTGGATCTGATTCCCCACTTCATAGGCTGTGCCTGAAGATTACCAGGACCTGTTTGGTTTCTTTTTAATCCTAAATGTAGTTTCCATGTGATCTTCCTATAGTTGCAATCCTACAACTTGCATGATGTGCTCTCTTCCCGAAGTTTGAAATTGGCACGATGGAATCAACGATGAACATGCCAATTTGTCCTCATCATTGTTCTGACGTGGGCCTCCCCAGCAGCACGAAGCCAAGTCCTCATCCCGATAAACCCCTTTTATTTAATTTAAAGTGAATTCCTCCCCAGCAAAGTCTTTCATCTCCCACGGTCTTTCAAATTAGTTCACAATAACCAACCTTTATCAGGCTTGGAGAGCGGCCAGGCCGATATCTTTCAGACGCTGCAATACTTGGTTAGAATGCAGGAATGAACTAATGGTCTCCTGCAAACTCCACTCCCCGTTTGCTCCTCTTTTATTCCCTCTGGGAAGGGCCATTCATCATCCACCTGTGGCCTTCCTCCCAAGTCGATCCTTGTTCCTTAGCTGTTCCCTTCATCTGGCAACTCTGCGCATGCACACAGTGGGAACAGGCTCCAGCTGTTTGTCTACCTCACTGCTGTTTAGTTCCGTAGGCACCTGATCACTGCCAGATGGCCTCAGCCCCGTCTCTGCCTCTGATGCAGAGCCCTCGTCTGAGCCTTCCCCAGACTCCAGGACTGGCCCATGTTCCTCCCCAACCTCCTCACTCTCCGAATCTGCTGCCAGCTCCGCTGGCCAATGGTGGGCCACAACAATGGTTTATTCCTTTAATCTCAATCTCTCTCCCCCCCCTCCTCTCCCTCCCTTCCTCTCTCTCTCTCTCTCTCTCTCTCTCTCTCTCCCTGTCTCCTTCCCTCCCTACCTCCCTACCTCCTTAGCCCCTCCAGTCCCTGCAGAAGAGACAGATAAGCATCGCAGG
This sequence comes from Rhabdophis nuchalis, assembly GCA_039707465.1. Taxonomy (NCBI): domain Eukaryota; kingdom Metazoa; phylum Chordata; class Lepidosauria; order Squamata; family Natricidae; genus Rhabdophis; species Rhabdophis nuchalis. Next base: position 6,886,718 of record CM077659.1, on the reverse strand, counting down.
AGATTCAACATGAGAATGCTGGTGCCTGGAAGACCCGTCAAGGAGACTGTGGTCCCTCCCCCGGTCCCTGCAGAAAGGCCTTCTTACAAGGAAAAATTCATCCCTCCGGAACTCAGCATGTTAGACTATTTTGTGGCTAAGGTAAGATCCCCCTGAACATCAGAAGAACAAAAGTTGGAAGAGATCTTGGAGGTCTTCTAGGCCAGCCCCCTGCTCAATCAGAAGATACCATTTCAGACAAGTGACTGTCCAGTCTCTTCTCAAAAACCTTCGGTGATGAAGCACCCACAACTTCTTGAAGGCAAGGTGTTCCAGTGATTAATTGTTCTAAACACTAGGAAATTTCTCCTTAGTTCTAGGCTGGTCCTCTCCTTGATTCGTTTCCATCCATTGTCTTGCCTTCAATGCCTTGGAGAATAGCTTGACTCCCTCTTCTTTGTGGCAACCCCTGAGATATTGGAAGACTGCTATCATGTCACCCCTGGTCCTTCTTTTTATTAAACTAGACCTACCCAGTTCCTGCAACCGTTCTTCATATGTTTTAGCCTCCAGTCCCCTAATCCTCTTGGTTGCTCTTCTCTGCCCTCATTTTAAGAATTAGAATTAGGGGAACCAATCCATTTCCCTTGTGGTCCTATTCATAGCATCCTAAAAGGGAAGAGTTAGAAGAAACCTGAGATCATCCAACCTCTTCGTAATGTAGGAATTATGATGATAGCACCCAGGGGTGGGATTGAAAAAAGTTAGCAACCCGTTCTCTGCCTGGTTGCTGGGTGGGCGTGGCTATGGTGGGTGTGGCCTACTCAGCCTCCTGCACCACAGCAGGGGGGTCCTTTTTGCCCTCCCCAGGCTCTGGAGGTATTTCTTAAGATACCAGAAGGCCGAAAATGGTCTCCCCCGGGCTCCAGAGACCAAAAACACACCCATTTTTGGACCTCCAATACTTCCAGTAGGCCCATTTCTCGCCCTACTCAGGCTCCAGAGGCTTTCCCTGAGCTTCCAGAAGGGCAAAAATGGCTTCCCCCGAGCTTCAGAGGCCCTCTGGAGACTAGAAACGGGCCTATTTCCGGACCTCCAGGAGGCCCGTTTTTCGGCCTCCCAGAGCCTCTGCGCAAGCCGAGGCATGATGAAAGGGCCGCATGGAGACTCCGGAGAGGGGAGGGGAGGGGCGGGCGTGGCCAGCCGGTCCTTGCAACCACCACTTCAGCGAACCGGATGCAAAATGAACATCTGGTTCGCCCGAACCGGTCTGAACCAACTGAATCCCACCCCTGATGGCATTCCTGAAGGAGAGTCCATGACCTTCCAAGTTACCTCCTTTGATGTTTGAGCATCTCTTCCCACTAGGACATTTTTCCCCCATAGCCTCTGAAGTCCTCCTGTGGCTCTGAAACGAAGCGACTTCATTTGTGCGAGTGAGATCTGCAAGTGCAAATTTTGAAGCCTCTCTTTGTCCTTCCTTTACAGCCCTTCCTTCCTTTTTCAGACAGTGGGGTGATGTACGATTCTGATGAAAGCATTCATAGTGAGGATGAAGACGAGGATGCTTTCCTCTCTGATATGCAGATTCAGGAACACAAGGATGCCAATTCGTACAGGTAGCAAACCACCAAGCTGAATTCAGCATTCAGAAGCTCACCCACAGCCTTCTGTTGGTCTCCTGCTATAAACAATACCTGCACTTGTTGTTCTAGCCTACTGTTGTGTTGCCTTGACCCTTGTCATCTTGGCCCACTGTTGTGTTGCCTTGACATTTGTTGTTCTAGCCCACTGTTGTGTTGCCTTGATCCTTGTTGTTCCAGCGCACTATTGTGTTGCTTTGGCAATTGTTGTTCTAGCCCACTGTTATGTTGCCTTGACACTGGTCATTGTAGCCCACTGTTGTGTTTGTCTTGGCACTTGGTGGTAGAGTTAGAAACACAGCACCTGTAGACTTGGGAGTATCGCTTGAAGACCGTCGTTCATTCAAATGAACAAATTTAAATATTTTCCAAACCAAAATGTTTCACTGGTTTTTCCAGGAAATGTTGGAGGTGTCTCAAAGTTGGGAAGTTCAAGTACAAGATAGTCCTTGAATAGTAATAGCACTGAGACTTATATACCGCTTCATAGTGCTTTTACAGCCCTCTCTTAGCGGTTTACGGAATCACCATCTTGCCCCCAACAATCTGGGTCCTTGTTTTACCCACCTTGGAAGGATGGAAAGCTGAGTCAACCTTGAGCCTGGTGAGACTCGAACTGCCAAGCTGCAGCTAGCAGTCGGCTGAAGTAGCCTGCAGTGCTGCCCTCTAACCACTGTGCCACTTCGGCTCAGGTGAAATATCAACCACTTGTTCAGCAAAATAATAACATTGAACAAGGAGACTTATAATCAGTTCTCAAAGTTATGGAGGATGATAATTATAAAAAAAAAGGCTGAATTTTTAGAATTTAGAATTTATTAAATTTATATACTGCACCTTCTCCTTATTGGGACTCAGGGCGGTGTACAGGCAGGTAAAATCGATAATATAAAACATAAAATACAATTAAACTGTACAATTTAATACAATTTTTTAAATTTAATACAATTAAACTTACGGTAATTACAGTCACATCCTCTTGATCCTTCTATGAAATCTGGCATTATATGCAAACACTGTATTGTATACGTATATGCAATGTGGATTCACCTAGGAGAAAGTCTCACTACTCATTAAATAGGGGTCTATTTAAGGAAGTTAAATAGGGGTCTATTTAAGTTATTTAAGGAAATGACAAATAACAGGTGCAGTAAATATTCCCTTCCCTGGGGACCCTCCAAAGATAAGGACTAACTCCCAGAATTCTCAGCAGTGGCTGCACTGGAATTCTGGGAATTGAAGTCCATACATCAGCTACATTTGGAAAAGCCTCGTATAGCGACTTAGAACTTGAATTAGCTTATAAAAGACGGAACACCCCAAAACAAAGCATAACCTTTGAGCGGGTAACTATAATCTAACATTAAACGTTCAACATATTCAACATATTCCTTTCCTCTTATTTTTTTTTCCTTTTAAAATATGGTTGGATGGTAAAAGAGGAACACAGAATATATCTAATTTTCCCCACTCTGCATAAATATTTAAATTTCCTTTTTTTTCCCCCTGCAGCTGGGCTCTCATCCATTTGGCAATGGTCAAACTTGCTCTGAACAATATTAAGAACTTCTTCCCCATTACCGGCTTAGAACTGTGTGGTGAGTTGCATCAATCTTTGGATGATCAGATTGGCGTGCTCTGCATTTTTCAACCCGACAAGTTAATGAATAATGAATTTCCATGGAATGTGTCTACATATTCTTGACCCAAATTATCCTCTTCCCCAAGGCCGTTCAGAAGGCCAGATTAAACAGCAAATTAGGAACAAACAGAAAATAACAGAGAGGATATTTGCATAAGATGGGCGGCTATATAAATGTCTTAAATCAGGGGTATCAAACTCAAGGTCTGGGGGCCAGATTCGGCCTGGGGTGGGGGAGCGGGGTACTTATCGATCTGGCCTGTGGAACTGTCCTGGAAACAGCGAAGGACCGGCCCGCAGTGCTTCTGCTAGCGAAAAGAGGCTCCTGAGCTCTGTTTTCGGCTGCCACCGCCTCATGCAACCCTCTGTCAGCTTTCCTGAGCTCCATTTTCACTGGCAGAGGGTTGTAAGAGGCTGTGGCAGCCGAAAACAGAGTTTGGGAGCCTGTGTTCGCTGGCACTGTTTTGCTCGGGCCACTACCGGCACTCCTTACAGGAGTGATGTCAAGCTGGCCACGCCCACCCCGGCCCTCCAAGGCCAAACACAACCCTGATGCGTCACTCAATGAAATTGAGCTTGACACTCCTGCCTTAAACGAATCAAAGCCAGGCAGAGGTGCTTGGGGACTTTGAATCTTCCTTAAAAGGAGGTGTCCAAAAACGAGCGCTTGTTTTGTTTAGGATTAAGCGAGCCACAAATAATGTTGCTGTTTCAGAGCTTCCCGTCACGTCTCCTCTGGGTACCGCTGTGATTAAAAATCTGGAGAACTGGGAGCAGATCCTGCAAGAAAGAATGGACCGCTTTGAAGGTCCCCCACCAGATTACATCAATACTTGTTTTCCCGAACTTGGGATGGGAGCCGGAGCACCTGCGGCCCGGATCAAAGCAATGGTTGATCCTGAAAACACACCATTTAAGTAAGGAAGGCCTTTCTTTTTTTTTTTAATGGAAGGAGGAGGGGACGTCTGAGGTTGGTCTTCCAGATGTGTCGAATGTCAACTCGCAACCTTGCGCAGGTTGCCTTCTGGAAGTGAGGGGAGCTGAATGTCAACTCGCAAAGCATCCCTGGCCTGCTCGCGAGTTGCCATAGGGGATGGGAAACCGATGAATCGACATGGCAACAAAAGACAAATGCACATTCCAGACTTTATCCCAGGGGTAAAATTACAGCGGCCGTAGGGGAGTGATCTCTACATCCCGCAAAATTGCCCCGTTGGCGAATATGAATGATGACACATCCTGGAGGGAGGGGGGAAATAGGGTCATGGGGCCGTAAATTACATGGGGTCAGAGCTGGCTTTACTTGGGAATGTGCCAACATGAAGCTCCTAATAAATAACTGGATTTCTTTTGAAGCTTGGCTTGAGGCTCATGATTAAATTAGGGCATCCATCAGAAACCCGACACCAAGACTACCAAGTTTCAGATTTCCTGGCCAAGCTCTCTATGGCCATTTTTTTAACACAACTGGAAGGGACTTATGGGAGGAATCTGTTCTAAGCTTTGATGAGAATCCATGCCCATCCTTCTCCAGATGTATTAGAGATGCAGTTTCTGGAATATCAATGGAGATTCTGAATCATCAGGCCAAAACCATGCTAATTGACCACAGTGATCAATTAGCATGTTTTTGACCATTCAATGAGAAGCATGGGTGGTCTCATTAGGAGGATACCAGATCTGGGAACATTGACCTCAGTTTTCCAAGAAAATTTTAACACTCAACTTGCAGCAACTTAATTCTTTTACTAGCCAGATGCTAAGACATTATTTAACATGTACATCTCATTAAAGTCATATGTTCCTGGAAACTCTAGTCCCCAATTCTATTTTGGGAATTTACTTATCAGCTTTGATCGTTTTCGAAAATAACAACCTTCTTGATCTTGTGCAGCCAGGATTCTGAGTTTTAGACCTAATTGTTTCCAGTGAATTAAATTCATGCTTCTTGGCAGCGGATGTCAGCTTCTTCACGGAGACATTTCCAAAGAGAAAACTGTATTATTTTTTTTACAGCAAAAAATAAAAGGCAATCCATTTGATGAATCCGTGACTCTTTGTAACCGTGTTTTCTTCTGATTCCATCCGTTCGTGACATCATTAAAGAAATAAAATGTTCTTTCTACCAACTCATAGATCAAAAGATTATTCTGCATTGCCAGCTAAGAGATTGTGGCATTTTCTGGTGAAACAAGAGTTATTGCAAGATATTTTCATCCGATACACGTTCACCAAGAAGAGAAAGCAAAGTGAGGTTAGTGAAAGAAATCAAAATACTGTGTTTCCCCAAAAATAAGACAGGGTCTTATTTTCTTTTGACCCCTGAAATAAGCGCTTGGCTTTATTTTCGGGGAGGTCTTATTATTTTTGAGGTGCAGGAGGCAGCGAGCGTGGTCACCTCATGGCTGTTGCTGTGTTGCAATATTTTCGGGGAGGGCTTATTTTTGGGGAAACGGGGTATTAAGTTCTGTTTTTCAAAAGCCATGTTGTGTTACTCTCATTTATATCAATCGCTATTCATTTTAATTTTGCTTTGGCAAATGCATTTCCCTTTCGCCCTCCAAATATTTTGGCCGTGATGCAGCCATATCCTGGGTCATCCCCTTATAAAATAGGAAATTAAGAGATTAACAGTGTTGGAAGGGACCTTGGAGGCCATCGGATTGCGGGATCGGATTCTGCCCCATACCTCCCTGCGGCCGATTCGCTCCCACAGAGAGGGACTTCTCCGGGTGCCGTCCACTAGGCTATGCCAGCGGGCGACGCCCAGGGGAAGGGCCTTCTCTGTGGCGGGCCCAACCCTCTGGAACGACCTTCCCCCCGATATTAGAACAACTACGGACCTCCGCTCCTTCCGTCAAAAACTTAAAACACACTTTTTCTGCTTGGCCGGCCTAGGTTAGTCTTCCATTTATTAATTGGGTTTTAAGAGGTTTAGCTTTTTAGTACTGTGGGTTTTAGCACAGGGATAAACTGCTTAATTTCCATTTTTATCCGTTTATGTATTTTATGTCTGTATTTTTAATTTCCCTGTGCACCGCTCCGAGTCCCTTTGGGGAGAGGAAGCGGTCTATAAATTAAAATATTATTATTAATATTATTATTAACCCCCTGGTCAAGCAGGAGACCCTACATCTGCCTCTACCTAGGATTGAACTCACAACCTCCTGATTGGGCTTCAGCATATTTTCCTAAAAAAATAATGATGCCCACCACCTAGATTTACCTATGAATAAAGGCAGGATGGGGCGAGGGGGGAAATCCTAATACATAAATGAAGAACAAGATGTCCACTTCACCTCTGGCTATGGAAGGCTTTTCAAATTTTTTCCCCTTGTTATATATGTGTGTGCTTTGTGCATGTGTTGTTCATCTGTGGTTGTGTACTGTTGTGTAGTCTGTAGAAGACCGCGAGGAGCCTGTCACAAAACAGAGCAGTCTAGCAGAAGATGGCAAAGCCAAGGTATTATCCCCATCTCCCTAAATCTTTATTATAATTTCTAAAAAAAAAAAATAACTATACCGAAGCTCGCTTTTCTGCCTTCCTTCTCCTAATGCAAAATTAACACGGACGCTGAGATTCTCTCCCAGATGTTTAACCTTTTCTACTAACCGTCGGAGGCAATACAAGTGGGGCTTTGCGAAAACCAAGGACCGAATCCTAAACCAAATCCCCGAATTGGAAGGGATCTCTAGTCTAACCCCCTGCTCAATCGGGAAACACTGTCCTAATTCAGACAGGTGGTTGTCCCATCTCTGCGTGCCAGCCAAACGTTTCTTGGAAAGACACATTTCTCCTTAAAAAAAAAAAAAAGAGCCATAATTGCTGGGCTTCTCTTTTGAAGGCTTCCCTCACAGGTGTTCGCTTCCTTCTCTGTCCTGTTTCAATGCACCTGTTGCAAAAGGATGCCTTTCCCTGTTTTTCAGGTGGAGGCTGAACTTGGCTACCCGGGAGGAAGAGCCAAAATTATACACAAGGAATCCGATATGATCCTCGCGTTCGCGGTGAATAAGGTGAGGCCCTCTGAAGCCTGCGGCTTACCTTTGTGGCATTAACCTTTGGCTGGACTCAAGGCCTCTAACACCTAAGCTTTGGCCTGGGGGGGGAAATGGGGTCTTGTGCAGGCGAACATCAATGAGATCGTTTTAGCTTCCACCCACGACGTGCAAGAACTGGACGTGTCTGCTCTCTTGGCCGCCCAGCCATACATATGGATTGGAGAAGAGTTTGACCGGGAATCGAAAAGGTTGGATGGTTTTACCAGTTTTTAATTGATGTTATCATGTATGGACCCATCTCCCCTTTTCCATGGGCCTCAAAGGAAAGCCTCCCCTTCCTTTGCCAACCCTATTGGATAGCTTGGTCTACTCGTCAGCTCACCAGTTCCATGGTCAAGCAAAGATTGTTTCCAGTTCTCCCTAACCCATGGTCAACAAAGAATCTAACCTCCCTAACCCATGGTCAACAAAGAATCTCACCTCCCTAACCCATGGTCAACAAAGAATCTAACCTCCCTAACCCATGGTCAACAAAGAATCTAACCTCCCTAACCCATGGTCAACAAAGAATCTAACCTCCCTAACCCATGGTCAACAAAGAATCTAACCTCCCTAACCCATGGTCAACAAAGAATCTTACCTCCCTAACCCATGGTCAACAAAGATCTAAGCCAGTTTTTCCCTAACTCATGGTTAGCAAAGATCTAACCCACTTCTCCCTAACCCATGGTCAACAAAGATCTAGCCCACTTCTCTGACCCATGGTTAACAAAGATCTAACCCACTTCTCCCTAACCCATAGACAGCAAAGATCTAACCCACTTCTCCCTAACCCATAGACAGCAAAGATCTAACCCACTTCTCTGACCCATGGTCAACAAAAATATATCCCAGTTCTCCCTAACCCATGGTCAGCAAAGATCCTAACCCAGTTATGATCCAATTTCTTAATTCTTACAAGATTCAGGGAAATCTAACTAAAAGCTGCAGTCTAAAAGATAGGCTCTTTCCAATCTTTTCTGTTCTGTCCATTGCCACGTTGAAATTGTGTCTTTGTCCTACTATTGCTAGTAGGCTCCCCAAGGAATCCTTAATTTTGGTCCAAATTGTACATCCGTCCTTTGTTTTTCCTAAATTGTCCATTTTTGAGAGATGGTAAGCATGGCTTAGATGAGTGAAATCTCACCGAGATTCTGAATGTTCCAATTTGCTACTCTTTCAATCTTAGCATGTAAAATTCCAATATTGTATGTTTCATCCCCTTTTTTTTGTAGTTCAGATGATGTGGACTTTCGTGGCTCCACCACCACACTGACGCAGTCCAGCGCTGCATCTTTTGCAGTGGCTCAAATGCAGCACGTTTCAAATCTCTCCACTTCGTCGATGCCGTGGTTAGGCAGCGGGCAAACCAGTACCGGAGCTGGTATAGTAAGTAACTTCTCTTTGCGCATTATTGTCCATTTTAATACCACCAACTATTTTGTCCCTCCATCCACAGGAAGGAAAATAGGGTGACCTAGAGTGACCCACATATTTTTTTCCTTTGTGTGTGTGTGTGTGTGTGTGTGTGTGTGTGTGTGTTTGCCATCTTGAGTTACTTATTAAGTAATAAAGGCGGGATATGGATGGAGAATGAGACAGGGACCAGGTAGGTAGGTAGGGGATGGATAGATGGGTGGATGAATAGAAAGAAAAAAATAGATTAGATAGATAGATAGATAGATAGATAGATAGATAGATAGATAGATGATAGATAGATAGATAGATAGATAGATAGATAGATAGATAGATAGATAGATAGATAGATAGATAGATAGATAGATAGAGATAGTTAGAGAGAGAGAGAGAGAGAGAGAGAGAGAGAGAGAGAGAGAGAGAGAGAGAGAGAGAGAGAGAGAGTTAGATAAATAGAGAGAGAGAGAGCAATGGGTGGAAACTAACCAAGGAGAGAAGCAACTTAGAACTAAGGAGAAATTTCCTAACAGTAAGAACAATTAACCTCTGGAACAGCTTGCCTCCAGCAGTTGTGAATGCCCCAACCCTGGAAGTCTTTAAAAAGATGTTAGACAGCCATTTGTCTGAAATGGTATAAGGTTCCTGCCCATGCAGGGGGTTGGACTAGAAGACCTACAAGGTCCCTTCCAACTCTGCTATTGTATTGTATAGAGATAGATGATAGATAGATAGATAGATAGATAGATAGATAGATAGATAGATAGATAGATAGGTAGGTAGGTAGGTAGGTAGGTAGGTAGGTAGGTAGGTAGGTAGGTAGGTAGGTAGGTAGGTAGGTAGGTAGGTAGGTAGGTAGGTAGGTAGATAGAGATAGAGATAGAGATAGAGATAGAGATAGAGATAGAGAGAGAGAGAGAGAGAGAGAGAGAGAGAGAGAGAGAGAGAGAGATTGATTGATTTGATTTAAACATGATTTAAATCATGCTTTAAATCACTGGTAAAAAGGCTCAATTTAAATCAACTCGATTTAAATAATAATTTTGAAAGAGCCACTGTCATCTCGTTCCCGCAGCAGTTCCTCTTCTGACCCACTGTTGATTCACTGACAGTCCCAATATTGCAGAATATACAGCTTCCTGCTATAGAACTAAGCTCCATTTCATGCTGAATAAGCTCAATTATGAATGTATCTTAAATAGAAAACTATCTCTAGATGGATTTTTTTACTCCAAAAGCATTTTATTAAAACAAATTGAGCAAAAATAAAAATAAAAATCCGATTTAAATTTTAAAAAATCCAGTTTAAAGTTTAAAAAAATCATCCGTTTGTATCCATCCTGATAGACAGACAGGCAGATAAAAAGATACATAGACACATAGACAGACAGACAGAGCAGCAATCCTGCAAACTTTTTAGGATTAGATGAGGAACGCAAAATGCTGCTACATGATGTACATTTACTAAGCCACTAGATGGTAGTAAATTACCAGATTCATTCTTTCAGACTTAACATTTCTTTCTTGGATATCTAATCAGCAAATGGCCCCGAGAGCCACTTTTATTTATATATATTGGGAATTTAGTATTAAATATTGCAAGGGCGAAGATCGTTTTTGTTATGAATGCAAGGGGTTGTGGAGCAAGCAAGCTGAGGGTGAATTTAATTGCTTTTCCACGCAGCTCATCAAACGGAATCTGAACAACGTCAAAAGAATGACATCTCACCCGTCCCATCAATATTGTAAGTACGTCTTCTGACTGACAGCTCGAATGACGGAGAGATAAGGGCGGGCAGTGACGAAAGTATCAAACCTAAAGCCAGAGGCCACCCATTTTAACAGAATTCACTATTTCGACTTCCTAGAATCAAACTGGGGAATTCCTTTGAATTTGAGAAAAGGTGGAATATCACTTCAATTAATTACGGCAACTTAAAGAAGAGCCTTAGAAATGAAATCTGTTTACATTTCTACTTTTGAAGGCTTTTGAAGAATGGACTGGACAGCCATTGGTCTGAAAGATTAGAGGGTTTCCTGTTTGAGCAGGAGGTTGGACTAGAAGACATCCAAGTCCCCTTCCTACTCTGCATATACAATATATGTGGTACCTTGCTCAATAGCAGTAACTGTGAGAGGGATCTTGGAGTCCTAGTGGACAACCGTTTAAATAGGAGCCAGCCATGGGCAGCAGCTGCCAAAAAAGCCAACACAGTTCTAGGCTGCATCAACAGAGGGAGAGAATCAAGATCACGTGAAGGGTTAATACCGCATTATAAGGCCTTGGAATCCTACATTCAGTTTTGGTCGCCACGCTGTAGAAAAGACGTGGAGACTCTAGAAAGAGTGCAGAGAAGAGCAACAAAAATGATTAGGGGACTGGAGGCTAAAACATATGAAGAACAGTTGCAGGAACTGGGGATGTCTAGTTTGATGAAAAGACCACGGGAGATATGATAGCAGTCTTCCAATATCTCAGGTGTTGCCACAAAGAAGAGGGAGTCAAGATATTCTCCAAAGCACCTGAGGACAGAACAAGAAGCAATGGTTGGAAACTAATCAAGGAGAGAAGCAACTTAGAACTAAGGAGAAATTTCCTGACAGTGAGAACAATTAATCACAACTTGCCTCCAGAAGTTGTGAATGCCCCAACACTGGAGGTGTTGGATAAGCATCTGTCTGAAGTGGTGTAGGGTTTCCTGCCTAGGCAGGGAGTTGGACTAGAAGACCTCCAAGGTCCCTTCCAACTCTGTTATTCTATTCTATTCTACTCTGTTGTAGTGCCTCTGTTGTGTTATTTTGTGTTAATCACAATTTCCTGTTTTGGGCACTTGGGATGGTTTTCCAGACCTTACTGGAGCCCAGGATGGCAGCGTCCGAATGTTTGAATGGACCAGACCTCAGCAGCTGGTATGCTTCCGGCAAGCAGGCAATGCTAGGGTTACACGAATGTATTTCAATTCTCAGGGCAATAAGGTAAGGGCTTTCCCTGGCAAAACAGATATAGAATGAAGACCATGGTCCTTAAATGAACATGGTCATTAAGCAAACTACTGTTCCCTATGGTATAGTTTTAGCCAAAACCGGAAGTAACTCAGTGGTGTGATTCAAAAATTTTTGCTGCGGGCATGACTTGGTGGGCGTGGCATGACTTGTTGGGCGTGGCATGACTTGGTGGGCGTGGCATGACTTGGTGGGCGTGGCATGACTTGTTGGGCGTGGCATGACTTGGTGGGCGTGGCATGACTTGGTGGGCGTGGCATGACTTGGTGGGCGTGGCATGACTTGGTGGGCGTGGCTTGGTGAGCGTGGCAGGGGAAGGATTCTGTAAAATCTCCATCCCCTCCCCACTCCAGGGGAAGGTTCCTGCAAAATCCCCGTTTCCTCCCAATCAGCTGGGACTCGGGAGGCAGAGAATAGATGGGGGCGGGGCCAGCCAGAGGTGGCATCTACCAGTTCTCCGAACTACTCAAAATTTCCGCTACCCGTTCTCCAGAATTGGTCAGGAGGCTCAGAACCTGCTAATACCACCTCTGAAGTGACTCTCGTCTTCAGGAAAACCATTGTAAAACGGGATTGTGTGACCACAACACCCTGCAAACAGACGTTTCATTATCCAACTATGTAACATCATCAGTGCTAGAAGGGAGTGGGTTTTGCGGAATGGAGAGGAGGAAGAGGTGAAGGTGAGGGAGGAGTGAAACGACAATGGGGGGGGCTTGGTGCTCTCGGAGCTGGGTTGTTTGCTTGCAGACATTTAATTGCCTGACTACGTTACATCATCAGTGTTCCGTCAGTAGTTGAATTTCTCTCTTTCTTAGCTGAAAGGGGGAATTCTCCAGCAGGGGGCGGCACTCACGTGTCTTAAAGCTGACAAAATTGAGATGAATTCCACCCTGTTTTCTATGAAAGAAATCCTAAATGTATTGGTTGGACGTGGTCACTAGGTAGAAATAGGCCCTATGTTCGATTTTAAAAAAGAAAGAAAGTAAAATTGCTCTTGATAAAGGAACATTGATGAGTGAGTTTTTTGAAACGCAAAGCCACTAATGTGAGAAATTTGTCTCTTTCAGTGTGGAGTAGCTGATGGAGAAGGATTCTTAAGCATTTGGCAAGTAAATCAAACTTCGAGTAATCCCAAACCCTACATGGTAAGTAATCCGGACAAACCTGCACATTTTCCTTTTTTTAAAATCTAATTTTGACTTTTGATTGAGACAAATAGAAAATAGGGGAAGAGGCTGGAAAATCGGACTAATTTAATACACACTGCGGCCGCGCGGGTGATTACGGGAGTCTCCAGATACTCCCACATAACACCGCTCCTGCGCAAGCTGCACTGGCTACCTGTGGCCTTTCGGGTGCACTTCAAGGTTTTGACGACCATCTTCAAAGCGCTCCATGGCTCGGGACCTAGTTATACGCGAGACCGTCTCCTGCCTCATACATCCCTTCGTCCGATCCGCTCCGACAGAGAGGGCCTTCTCAGGGTGCCGTCGGCCGGGCAATGCCGGTTGGCGACACCCAGGGGAAGGGCCTTCTCTGTGGCGGGCCCTACCCTTTGGAACGACTTACCCCCTGAACTACGTACCACCTCGGACCTCCGCCTCTTCCGCCAGTGTCTTAAGACACACCTTTTCCATCAAGCCAGCCTAGCGTAACCTCCCGTTGTGACCGCTTTTAGATAGTTTTAATTTGGGGGATTTTATACGATTTTAGCACAGGGTAGGGATTTAATAGTTTTTTTAATTTTGTATTTTGTTATATTTGTTATGTTTTTAAATTTCCTGTGCGCCACCCTGGGTCCTTTTTGGAGAAGGTGCAGGGTATAAATTTGAATAAAATAAATAAATAAATAAATAAATTAGTAATCTTGCTTTCCTAACCCATCTGATGAGGTAGACATCAGCTGGATTCAGAAAATAAGTTTGCTGGGCAATTTATATTAAATTAGCCCAATTGTCTCATAGGGACGTGGCAACTCAGTGGCTAAGACGCTGAGCTTGTCGATCAGAAAGGTCGGCAATTCGGCGGTTCGAATCCCTAGCGCAGCCTAACGGAGTGAGTTCCCGTTGCTTGTCCCAGCTTCTTCCAACCTAGCAGTTTGAAAGCACGTAAACAAAATGCGAGTAGAAAAATAGGGACCACCTTTGGTGGGAAGGGAACAGGGTTCCGTGCGCCTTCAGTGTTTAGAACAATTAATCAGTGGAGCAACTTGCCTCCAGAAGTTGTGAATGTTCTCACACTGGAAGTTTTTAAGAAGAGGGTGGAGAACCATTTGTCTTGTTGGAGTAGAAGACCTCCAAAGTCCATTCCAACTCTGTTATTCTATTCTACTTAGCAGAGAATGGAAATCTAGAAAGAATGATTGTTACCGTTTTGTTTTATTTTATTTTTATTTATTTTCTGGACTTTTATAACTCCATCGGCTGCAAGACTTCCAGATGGCTAATGATGTGCATTGATTTCTAATCCTTGAAACCCATTGAGATGGTACCCAAGAGACGAGGGAAACATCTTGTCCTTTCCAAGTGTCATATTTTAATTAGATTGGTCCCCTCTTAGCGATTGCGAGAAAAGATGATAATTAGGAACGAGAGTGTTAATTAAGCTCCTTTTCATTTCCTGTGCTTTACAGGCTGAGAATATAGACTGGCAGTTGTTAGCTCTGGTGGGTGTTCCAGCTGTTGGGCTTGAGAAGATGTGATGGCTGGACAGTCCGAATTTAGGATTTGCAGTGTGTGCCCTACCACTGAACACACCGTCTCTATCGTTGTTCTTGTGTTATTGTTTTGTTTTGTTTTTTACAGAGCTGGCAGTGCCACAGCAAAACCACAAGTGACTTTGCCTTCATTACCTCTTCGAGTCTAATGGCCACATCGGGGCAGTCCAACGATAACCGGTGTGTTCAGAAAATCAAGTTGGGCGGGGACAGTCACCCAATGTGGGTTGGATGGCTATTGAGTAACTACCCTGTTTGCCTGAAAATAAGACCTCCCCAGATAATAAGCCTGATCGGGCTTTTGAGCGCATGCGCTAAAACAGGGGTCCCCAACCTTTGCAACTTTAAGTCTGAAGGACTTCAGCTCCCAGACTTCTCCAGCCAGCAAAGCTGGCTGGAGAATTCTGGGAGCTGAAGTCCTTCAGACTTAAAGTTGCAAAGGTTGGGGACCCCTGCGCTAAAATAAGCCCTTCCCCAAAAATATTGCAACGCAGCAGCAGCCATGAGGTGATCACGCTCGCCGCCTCCTGCACCTCAAAAATAATAAGACCTCCCCGAAAATAAGACCAAGCGCTTGTTTTGGGGGTCAAAAGAAAATAAGAGCCTGTCTTATTTTCGGGGAAACACAGTAACTATCTTACATGGGTGTGTTTTCTTTTACAGAAATGTGTGCTTGTGGGACACTTTGGTGTCATCATCTAACAACCTCATACATGGTAGGTTTCTTGATGCAAGTAAAATGATTCAAGAGGAATCCTGTTTCGTTTTATTGTGTTTATTTAATCTGCGTCTCCAGCGTTATTGCTTCTATCAATAACTTAAGGGGTGAAGAGGTGTAATACTCCTTCCTCTGTTTTCCCCCCACAGCAACAGCCCTGTGAGGTGGGTTGGGCTGAGAGAGAATGACTGGCCCAAAAGTCACCCTTTCATGGCTAAGGCAGGACTAGAACTCCTAGTCACCTAGTGATTGGCACAAAGTCCTTCAGCTGGCTTTCATGGCTAAGGTGAAACTAGAATTCCTAGTCACCTAGTGATTGGCACAAAGTCCCTCAGCTGGCTTTCATGGCTAAGGTGAAACTAGAATTCCTAGTCACCTAGTGATTGGCACAAAGTCCCTCAACTGGCTTTCATGGCTAAGGCAGGACTAGAACTCCTAGTCGCCTAGTGGTTGGCACAAAGTCCCTCAGCTGGCTTTCATGGCTAAGGCAGGACTAGAACTCCTAGTCGCCTAGTGGTTGGCACAAAGTCCCTCAGCTGGCTTTCATGGCTAAGGCAGGACTAGAACTCCTAGTCACCTAGTGGTTGGCACAAAGTCACTTAGCTGGCTTTCATGGCTAAGGTGAAACTAGAATTCCTAGTCACCTAGTGATTGGCACAAAGTCCCTCAGCTGGCTTTCATGGCTAAGTCAGTACTAGAACTCCTAGTCGCCTAGTGGTTGGCACAAAGTCCCTCAGCTGGCTTTCATGGCTAAGGCAGGACTAGAACTCCTAGTCGTCTAGTGGTTGGCACAAAGTCCCTCAGCTGGCTTTCATGGCTAAGTCAGTACTAGAACTCCTAGTTACCTAGTGACCTAGTGACACAAAGTCCCTCAACTTGCTTTCATGGCTAAGAACTCCCAGTCTCCTAGTATTGGCCCAAGGTCAATTAGCTGGCTTTCATGGCTCTGGTGAAACTAGAATTCCTAGTCATATAGTGATTGGCACAAAGCCATTCAGCTGGCTTTCATGACTAGGGCAGGACTCGAACTCCCAGTCACCCACTTTCTAGCCTGCTCCCTTAACTATTCTCCCAGGCAGACGAACGTCTTCCTTCAGAAGTTTGGTGGCCTATAAACCCTCCCGAATCCACAGGATCGGATTGGAAAACTTCCATTAGGAAACTTGGCACCCACCAACCTGTCCCCTGCCCCCTTCCCTCTCCTTGAGCAAAGCCGTTCCTTCCTGCCCCTCAGCCCCTGCTCTGAAAGGCCTCCAGAGAGGCCGCAGAATCCGCCTGTCTCTGGAGTAGACAAAACAGGCGCTAATCAGCCCGATAAGAGCCCAAGCATACGTAAATGTGGAGGAGGAGGAGGCAGCCTCCAGGACCACAATCTCTGAATGTGAGAAGCTAGGAGGGCGACCAGCTGTCCCTGACAGAGATGGGTGAATGGTTTTCTTTTGACCATGCAAAGGAATTTGGTGGAAGGAGGAGGACGGGGGGAGCTCCAGGTTTTCCATTGCAGATTGGACTTTTCTTTTCAAAAATAAAATAACAATCCTGAATTTGCAGCCTTACCCTGAGATAGAAATGCAGGGTGTCAGAATGGGGTCCCTTAAGCACTGCAGTCACTTTGCAGGGGGTTGGGGGGGGGGTGTCAGCCCATTGTTTTAGTGTTCATTTTCCTTGCTCTTTGATTGGTCTGGAATTTGCATTTGGGCATATTAGTAGGGGCTAAAGAGGGCTCCGGGGCTAAGAACGCTGAGCGTGTCGATCAGAAAGGTCGGCAGTTCTGGCGGTTCGAATCCCTAGCGCTGGAGGGAGGGAGCTCCCGTGACTTGCCCCAGCTTCTGCCAACCCCTTCCCTTGTTCTTACATTACTCAACTGAGGCTATGGGCCATTTCTAAGCACCGCCTGGATGATTGTCTTCTCTCTTAGCCTTCACGTGTCACGATCATGGCGCCACAGTGCTTCAGTATGCGCCGAAGCATCAGCTGCTGATTTCCGGAGGCAGGAAAGGCCACATCTCCATCTTTGACATCCGGCAAAGGCAGGCCCTTCACACGTTTCCGGCCCACGATTCCGCAATCAAGGCCCTGGCCTTGGACTCCTCGGAGGAGTGCTTCTGCACCGGTTCTGCAGAAGGCAACGTCAAGGTGGGTTGGCCCACTTTTCCCAGTCCAGGAAAGGCAACGAGAACGGTTGAGGGCTAGAAGCCAAGTCTTAGGAAGGGCCATAGCAATAGCCCTTAGACTTATATACCGCTTCAGAGGGCTTTTACAGCCCTCTCTAAGCGGTTTTACAAAGTCAGCCTATTTACCACCACCACCACCCAGCAATCTGGGTCCTCATTTTACCCACCTTAGAAGGTGGATGGAAGGTGGATGGAAGGCTGAGTCAGCCTTGAGTCGGTCAAGAACAAACTGCTGGCAGTGGGCAGAGTTAGCCTGCAATACTTGCATTCTAACCACAGGGAGGGAGGGAGGGAGGGAGGGAGGGAGGGAGGGAGGGAGGGAAGGAAGGAAGGAAGGAAGGAAGGAAGGAAGGAAGGAAGGAAGGAAGGAAGGAAGGAATACCACTTAGGCTTATATACCACTTCACAGTGCTTTATAGCCCTCTCTAAGCGGTTTACAGAGTCAGCCTCTTGCCCCCCCAAAATCTGGGTCCTCATTTCACCCACCTCGGAAGGATGGAAGGCTGAGTCAACCTTGAGCCGGTGAGGATCGAACCCCTATCAGTTAGCAGCATTTTACTATCTAAAATAATGATAAAACAAGGCAGGCTGCGGCTAATTGTTCTAAGAAAAACGTGATAAATGCATTTCATTTTTTTTCTGCTTTTGAAAGATTACGTTTAGCAACAAAAGAAAAACTTTTGTATAATCATTTCTCTCTTTCCCCCCCCTCTCTCTCTTCTCCCTCTCTTTTTCCCTCCCTCCCTCTCTCTTCCCCTCCCTCTCTCCCTCCTGTGGGAGAAACGTTTTTGGAGCTGGTCTGGATTGGCAGTACGCATGCCCACAGGGAGGGCTCTGTGCCATCTCTGGCACGCGTCCTAGACCCACAATAGTTAATGCAACTCAGTTCCTGGAGAACGTCTGTCTGCTTCTCCCTGCCTCTCTACTTGTTTTTAACAACGAAAAAACACATTTCCCCCCTAGGTCTGGAGGCTAACTGGCTACGGTTTGATCCATTCCTTCAAACACGAACACGCGAAGCAGTCCATCTTCCGCAACCTGAGCACAGGAGTCATGCAGATCGAAATGGCTCCGGGCAACCGCATTTTCTCCTGCGGGGCAGACGGCACTCTGAAAATGAGGGTTTTGCCCAACGCTTTCAATATCCCCTCAGACCTCTGCGACATTATGTAGCATCGGCAGCCGCCCGCCCCGTCAAAAGGAGAAGGCCGGGCCTGGCCTGGCCTTCCCTCAAGAGTTCAGAGGAAGGCTTCTCTACACTTGGCTTCCTGAGAAATTAGTGCAACACTTAACACCAGTATTGAAGTAGTAGGAAGAGCAAGATTGACACACGCACGTTACATATCGTTCCAAGCACTGCAGCGGCCCTGGGAGGGGGGGGGGAACACACCCAGTAAC
The DNA here is from genome assembly GCA_039707465.1 of Rhabdophis nuchalis. Taxonomy (NCBI): domain Eukaryota; kingdom Metazoa; phylum Chordata; class Lepidosauria; order Squamata; family Natricidae; genus Rhabdophis; species Rhabdophis nuchalis. Next base: position 6,867,991 of record CM077659.1, on the reverse strand, counting down.
GGTATTCTATTTTCTTCACTCCCGGTTTGGTAGCGGGAGCGCCTGCGCAGAAGGTCCTTGATGACTTCTGGATGGGTAGGCGGAGCCTCGCGCCGCCACCGCTACCGGTTCACCCAAACCGGTGTGAACCGGCAGCGTACCACCTCTGGGGGCACCAATCGTGGTTTGTTGAGGAAAGCATGCCCTATTTCAGAGTTAGATTCTTCCAGGGCATGCGTAGTTGACCTTTTCAGTGTCACGTCCCTCTTCCCTCAGTTGAATCATGTCCGTTTCCTTTCTGGTTATGAAAGGGGAGATTAAGGATTTCTGAGGGAGTGCAATTTTTAGGGTGTTACTTATTTTTTATTCGTAATCATTTCTATGGGGTCCTATAACGGACGACCATGTGACGAATGCACTATTTGTGGGCTGATGTGCAATGAGGAATTATTTGGCGTCTCATCGGGGTGGCGGTTGTTGTTGCTGTTGTTGAATTTAATTTAATGTTGAGGTCCTTCTCCAGTTAGCATCAGTGCACATAATAACCGAGATACGCTCCATGGCGCAGTTGCTATAGAATCCGTTTCTTTCTTTCTTTCTAAAATTGCACGTTGATGTTGACCGTTCTGGACGGTCAACGTTTTTGAACCATAATATTGCCATCCAAGATCAAGTCCCGGTGTTTCCATGTATCATTGTGCAATATTTAGACCCTCGTTTGCTGTGTGTGTCCTCAGTTCCCTTGATGAAAATGAGTCACGGAGGAAAAGTGACAGAAGATATGATGAAGGGGGAGAGGACTTCTGTGTCTTCTGAAGACCTTCATCTCATACCACGTTCTACTTTTAGGGTTCCTTCCTCTTCCCCCTATTCATTTTCAGCCTTGTCATTTTTATCAGGAATGTATTGTGGACACCAAAAGTTTTCAAGAAACTATAGCTAATGTCTCATCATCACTTGAGTTTTATTTGGGCCAGTAAACACACACATACACACACACACGCACACTTAATGAAATAAAACTAGGGGAGAATCCAGTAGCAAGCCCATCCACTGCTCACTTGGGAGTAGCTGAGATCAGCCTTCCACACGGCCAGCTAGGAAAAAGTTGACAAATTTAAACCAACTTCGGCAGCGTAATTGTATAAACTATGCAGAGGTCAATCTTGTTTGCTTGTAATATACTAGCTCTTGTCATATTTAGACGTCTTTTTCTCTGTTCTAAACAAGCCAACACATTCTTATAAGAGAAACAGCCGCCGTCTGTGTATTTCAATGTTGATGAATTGTATTATTATTATTTTTTTCCCCTCTTGTGAATGTTCGTGTATGTGCTGTACTGTACGAGCGAAACCGAACTCGATGGGATAAATTGCACCTTTGTCTAAAAAAGCAATTTTAAACTGCAAGCTGTGAAGTATGTATATGAGAAGAAAGCAACTATCATTGGTTAGTTTTATCTTTGTAAGTTAAATAAATTCCTTTTATTTCACAGGACTCGGCCTCAGGAAAGTAGAGTTGGCATTTTATCAGGTGACTTTGGAACAGTGGTGGGTTTCAAAAAATTCTTAGAACCTCTTCTGTAGGTGTGGCCTGCTTTGTGGGAGTGGCTTGTCAGCCATGTGACCGGGTGGGAGTAGTTTGTCCACCATGTGACTGGGTGGGAGTGCCTTGGGAGTCATGTGATGGGTGGGCATGACCAACTTGTAAAATGTGATGAAACCCACTTAACAACGCTCTTGCTTTGCAACCAAAATGTTGGCTCAGGAACTCTGGCATTTGAAGCACGCATGTCTTAAAGCTGTCAAGTTACAAGACCCTCGCACCCTTTAACAGATTAATCGAGTTGGAAGGGACCTTGCAGGTCATCTAGTCCAACCCTCTGCCCAAGCAGGAGACCCTACATCTGCCTCTACTCCAGGGATGCTCAAACTTGACAGCTTTTAAGACTCGTGGACTTCAAATCCCAGAATTCCTCCTCCAGTCATGTTGGCTCAGGAACTCTGGCATTTGAAGCACGCAAGTCTTAAAGCTGTCAAGTTACAGGACCCTCGCACCCCGAACCCTTTAGGGGGAAAAAAAAACCCGGGGTGTTCAGACTTGACAGCTCTAAGACTTGTGGACTTCAACTCCCAGAATTCCTCCTCTCGCTCTTCCTGTGGATGATGAGTGGACAGGGGGGGGGAGGGAGCTGGAACCGGTTTTCAATGGCCCTGTAGATTTGTGGAACCTCTTCTACAGAAGAGCTTAGAACTGGCAGGGACCCACGCCTGGTTTGGAAGATGTTGAGACCAAGACTGGTTTTGATGGAATCCTTCTTGCCTAGGGAGTGGGGGAGTTAAATGCTTGGGAACCCCAGTTTAACGATAGAATTCTTGCACCACTTTTTAAATCTGTGAGGCGAAAACTGTCATGTTACTGGGATAGCATTCCTACCTTGAGGTAAAGGTTTCCCTCGCACACATGTGCTAGTCGTTCCCAACTCTAGGGGCTCATTTCCATTTCAAAGCTGAAGAGCCAGCGCTGTCTAAAGGCTAAGACGCTGAGCTTGTCGATTACAAAGTCAGCAGTTCAGCTGTTCAAATCCCTAGCGCTGCATAATGGAGTGAGCTCCCGTTACTTGTCCCAGCTTCTGCCAACCTAGCATTTCGAAAGCAGGTTAAAAAACGCAAGTAGAAAAATAGGGACCACCTTTGGTGGGAAGGGAACAGCGTTCCGTGCACCTTCACCGTTTAGTCATGCTGGTCACATGACCACGGAGATGTCTTCGGACAGCCCTGGCTCTTCGGCTTGGAAAAGGAGATGAGCACCACCCCTAGAGTCGGGAACGGCTAGCACATCTGTGCAAGAGGAACCTTTACCTTTAACACTTAACACTTTAAGATTATGTCATTTCTCCCATCCTAAAGTTGGCTTTGCACTTTGGTGTGTATGTGATCTCTGCAGCAACACAAACACAAAAACCAAGGAAGGCAAAGGAACGATGCAAATACGGGACATCGTGTCTTGTATTATTTTCATATCAGGCAACAGTAGGATTACAGGGTACATTAATAAGAAAACTTTTATTACAATTGCCTTAATACGATGGGCAGATTGGTGCAGACTGAACTCCTCTATACCAACCAGAAGACGTGAGATGACCAGCACAACCCCAGGGTGCTAAGAGGTGCCCTCAACTTTGAAAGCACGGGTCTTTAGATCTAACTCATGGACATGCCAGCCATTGTAATTTGCCTGATCTGTAGCCCGATACACTCTTCGCCGGACATTTTTTGAACAGGAGACGGGAATTCGAAGCGAGGTTCTCCAAACAGACGCTCGACTTCACTGTAGAGGAGGGTGACCCAAAGGCTGCCCAATGCTAGACGAGAAAGTGGACGGGATACTGTATCAGAAACCCGTGTTCCCAGGTATGTAGATGCTTATTCAACCAGTTGTAGGAGAGCATGGCCAAGACCGGGACCAAGGTCCCATTGGAGGCTGGAGACACTTTCTGTTCGAACCCTTCCAGAGAGAGGGACAGTTTCAGCTCGAAGCGAGCATCCAACGCCTTCTCGCGCAAGAGGTCAAAAGCGAAGGCCACGTGCATGTGGTTCTTATCGGTGATGTAGAGCACCCCGCCGGCCACAAAGGCATTGCCCGCCTTGGACTGCGGGTAGGTGGTGTTGATGTGTCGCAACACGGAAAAGCTCTCCTCTTCGACTTCTGCCACCATGATGTGTTCGTCGGGCCGGGAAAGGTACATCACCCAGAGAGCGTTTTCCTCAGCGGCAATGCTGAAATACGACTTGGAAGTGCTGAAGAGATACATGCGCTCGTAGTACCAAGAGTTCTCCACGAAGAGCGCTTTGGAGAGGCCCGTATCAAAGTGGTACCTGCAAGGAAGAGGGCATGAAAGAGCTGAGAACGAGGATCCAAGAGAAGAAGACAGCACCCTGCTTATCAAAACTCATGAGAAGCACAAGAACATCAATTCCTTTCTGTTTTCTTTAAGTGCCAGCCAGTGGTGGGTTTCAGATCCCCGTGCAATGGTACAGTGCAACAGGGCCACGTGCCCACCACATGAACGTGCATACTTACCATCCACGATGATCCGCAATGCCTCTGTGACGCTCCAGCTGCTTGTTGGAGCGTCACATAGGCACCATATGCTCCATGCGCATGCGCAGAAGTCCCGAAAACCTCAAATACCAGTAAGGCGCACAGGCAGGAGGGTGGGCTCTCCAGAGTACCATACCAGAACGGTATCTGGTGCTCCCGGCAGGCACCAGTATGCCCATACCGGAGCGTACCAGTCGTAACCCACCACTGGTATAAGCGAAGAGTAGAGTAGAGTTGTAAGGGACCTTGGAGATCTTCTAGTCCAACCCCCTGCTTAGGCAGGAAGCCCTGCACCACTTCAGCACAAATGGCTATCCAACATTTTCTTAAAGACTTCCAGTGTTGGAGCATTCACAACTTCTGGAGGCAAGTTGTCCCGTTGATTAATTGTTCAGAAAATTTCTCACTAGTTCTAAGTTGCTTCTCTCCTTAATTTCTATCCGTTGATTCTTCTCCTGCTTTCAGGTGCTTTGGAGAATAGCTTGACTCCCTCTTCTTTCTGGCAGCCCCTGAGATATTGGAAGACTGCTATCCTGTCTCCCCTGGTCCTTCTTTTCATTAAACTAGACCTACCCAGTTCCTGCAACCGTTTTTCATATGTTTTGGCCTCCAGTCCCCTAATCTTCTTTGTTGCTCTTCTTTGAACTCTTTCTAGAGTCTCAATCCAGGTAGAATACTCCTTTCATGGAAGTGAGGATTGAGAAACGGGAAATTTTATGCTCATTAAAAAAACTATCACTTGGAGGACAGCTAAACATCTGAAATAGAGACAGCTCACTTGGTCTTCTGAAGAATGCAGAATCTATCCAAACCTTCATCCATTTTCTCTGGGAAAAACGTTACAAGTTTTGAGAAGAGTCCCCAGTCTTTTAATGAATCCAAACAACCTAACCAAAACTTTCTGCTTAATGTGACTTCTTAATTTTTTTTAGCCAAAAATTCCTGTTTGCCACGTCTTCTGTGGCCAATTGGAAGCCCCCTTTTAGAGACAACCAGGGCTAACTAAAAGATTTTGCTTCATGATCAAGTCTGCCTTTGAACAGACCAAACTAGGCTCTCAAGACCCTCCTTCATTTCCATGCTGTGCACCCCCCCAACACCTCTCCAAGGGGGGAGAGAGCGAGGAGGATCCCACACCTGCTTTCAAACTGGGCGATATGGTTTTTGGCTCGCACATCAAAGGCAAGGAAGCCGGAGGAACTACTCATGCTTTGCACCTGAGACCTTGTGAGCCAGCAGCGCTAGGCCAGAGCTCTTGAGCTGTCTCACCTCCCACACGTTTCCACCCAGATAGGCAGCCCTGCTTGCTCCATGGAGCTTTGAATCCACTGTACAATGTCAACCCAAGACTTTAACAAAAAAAGGGGGGGCTATGGATACAATACAATACAATAGCAGAGTTGGAAGGGACCTTACAATACAATACAATAGCAGAGTTGGAAGGGACCTTGGAGGTCTTCTAGTCCAACCCCCTGCATGGGCAGGAACCTTATACCATTTCAGGCAAATGGCTATCTGACATCTTCTTAAAGACTTCCAGGGTTGGGGCATTCACAACTTCTGGAGGCAAGCTGTTCCAGAGGTTAATTGTTCTAACTGTCAGGAAATTTCTCCTTAGTTCTAAGTTGCTTCTCTCCTTGATTAGTTTCCACCCATTGCTTCTTGTCCTGCCCCCAGGTGCCTTGGAGAAAAGTTTGACTCCCTCTTCTTTGTGGCACCCTCTGAGATATCGGAACACTGCTATCATGTCTCCCCTGGTCCTTCTCTTCATCAAACTAGACATACCCAGCTCCTGCAGCCGTTCTTCATATGTCTTAGTCTCCAGTCCTCTAATCATCTTGGTTGCTCTTCTCTGCACTCTTTCCAGAGTCTCCACGTCTTTTCTACATCGTGGCGACCAAAACTGTATGCAGTATTCCAAGTGTGGCCTTACCAAGGCACTATACAGTGGCATTAACACTTCACGTGATCTAGATTCTATCCCTCTGTTTATGCAGCCTAGAACTGTGTTGGCTTTTTTGGCAGCTGCTGCACACGGCTGGCTCATATTTGTAGGTCTTCTAGTCCAACCCCCTGCATGGGCAGGAACCTTATACCATCTTTGGTAGTTATGGGATATGGGGGCAGAGGAGAACAAAGGGGTTGTGCCTAAGCAATATGTGCAATTTAATGGACAGACAGGTGAATATATGGCAGTTGCTGATGAGTGCTGGGCACATGCCAACTGGTTCTGGTGCCCAGAACAGAGACACAACTTCTGGAAGGAAATCCATAGGTTATGTAGATCAGGCTCAAGCCTGAACATGGGGGAAGAAGTCTCTTTCAGTCATTTGCCTATCTAGCTCAGGGGTCGGCAACACTCAAAGAGCCACAAAAGTCCTAACTGGAAGCCCCCCGTTGAATTCTGAAGCCGAGTGGAAGTCTGGTTTTGACACCATAGAGTGTCCTCCTAGCATGGTGTCCTTTTCCCTCTGCCGACCAGAAGTCCGGTTCCCCCACCATAGAGTCTCCTAGCGCGCCGTCCTTTTTCCTCTACCTGTCCTAACCGAAAGCCCTATCCATTGTGGAGCCGACCAGTGACAGGGAGCTGCAGCAGAGGGATGAAAGAACCACCTGCGGCTCCAGAGCCGCAGGTGGCTGACCCCCTGATCTAGTCCCAGAAGACTTCCAGATTCTAATGCAACTTCGGTTTCTGCAGAGGAGGAAGCAATAATACTATGCAAGCACGTGGCTTTTCGATGGGCTAAGGCAGGGGTCTGCAAAGTCGGCTCTTTTAAGACCGGTGGACTTCAACTCCCAGAGTTCCCCACTCTGGGAGTTGAAGTCCACCAGTCTTAAAAGAGCCGACTTTACAGACCCCCGGGCTAAGGGACACAGAATTACAAACCTAGAAGTGACCTCTTACAGGTCACACCATCCAAAAGAACACGAATAAGAGAAGTTGCTTCACATCGAGTCTGACCAAGACTCCATTCATCTCAGTATTGTCCATACTGACCAGCAGCACCTCTTCATGATTTTGTTTTACCTGGAAATACTGGGGGATGATGTTAGTACTTTATCCTGCAGTAATCCCATTGCTAGGATAGTCCTGAATGAGACACTATATGAGCATCCCCAACCAGGTGGCCTATCCGACTCACTAGCTGAACATTGCTTAAATAATTATTTGGCCTTCTTTCCCGATTCCTTCCAGAGAATTAATATATAGCCATAGTAGGACCACTCCTAAAATACTGCAACCAGTTTTGGTCACCACAATATTAAAAAAAAGATGTTGAGATTCTAAAAAAGGTGCAGAGAAGAGCAACCAGGATGATTAAGGGACCGGACTAAATTAATTAAGGGATTAAGGGACTAAAACATACAAAGAACAGTTACAGGAACTGAGCATGGCTAGTCTAGTGAAGAGAAGGACCAGGGGAGACAAGATAGCAGAGTTCCAATATTTGAGGGGCTGCCACAAAGAGGAAGGGGTCAAGGTATTTTCCAAAGCATCTGAATCCAGAGATTCAACCTGGAAATGAAACATTTTCTAACAGTGAGAATCAACCCATGGAACAGAAGTTGCCTTCAGAAGTTGTGGGAGCTCCATCATTGGAGACTTTCAAGAAGAGATTGGACTGCCATTTGTCAGAAATGGTGTAGGGTCTCCTGCTTGAATGGGGGGTTGGACTAGATGACCTACAAAGTCCCTTCCAACTCTGTTCATATGAAACAGAGCCTGTCTCGCCTTATCCGTGAAGTTCGAGCTGCCACTGCTACTTACTTCACAACAATGTTGCGTCCCACCCTCTGGTAGTACAGAGCATTGTTGTAGATGGCATGGCCACATCCATAATATGACCAGGGCAGTTCAATGGTGGTATAGTTGCCATTCCACAATGCATTGAGGTCCTGGTATTCCTTGATTACATGTCCTGTTGATACAAAAGTGCAAAATTGAGTATAGTTAGGTCATCTGAGCATGCTTCCGTGTGAGCTACATCACAAGGTTGATAACCACAGAAATGCATGAATGACTTATGGCCAAGTCAATCTCTCACAGCCCTACCTATGAAGCAGATTAATTGTTCCAACAATACAAAGGAAAGGAGATCTCTCTCGATATAACTTACTAGCTAATAACCCAGCATTGCACGGGTATTTATTTATCTTAATCCTGTATTAGACAGGAAAAGCCCGGATTTTGTTGAAAATGTCCAGACCAAACATAATTTCTAATGTTGGATTTTCCTCCTTATCAGAAGGAGCCCCCTTGTGGAGTACTGTGAAGCAGTTACCATGACAACTCCACTGCGCTATACAGTAGAAGCCATTTTACTGCAGTATGATAGAAGCCATTTTAAGGCACAACAGGCTGTATCATAACAGAACACATGCTTCGAGGGCTGTTAGGGGTGTCTTACCCCCACAGTATTTGTTTCCAGAAAGTACGTCATCTGTGCACCAAGTTTGGTTGAGATTGCCCGAGGTGTTTCAGAGTTATGCTGGAATGAACACACACACACACACATGCAGAGAGAGAGAGAGAGAGAGAGAGAAAGAGAGAGAGAGAGGGAGGGAGAGAGAGAGAGAGAGAGAGAGAGAGAGAGAGAGAAAGAGAGAAAGAGAGAGAGAGAGAGAGAGATCCTGAGCTCCTGGGAAAAACGCTATATAAAAAGGTATATAGAGCTCACCTACCAGGATTAAGCAGCTGATGTACATTTTCACACTGACTAGCTTCACATATTTTACAAAGCTATGATTCCTCCAGTAAGTCACAGATGACAGCATTTATGCCACACCAGAGATGCACAATTCTGGCAGGATACAAATCATAAATGCTGACCCATAAAACATCATTGGGATTAATCCCAATGGTGAGGTTTATCCCTTATGTTTAACCAGGGTTTCCTGTATAAATCCTGATTAGTTGAATGCACGCAACATGCTGAATCATAAATCATAGTTTACAAGCCCCAATGGATGGGATGACTCTTTTTTTTTTAAGGTACAAACCAAATTATGACTCAAGAATGATGCATGAGCCTAGTCAATGAATGCAAAGAGGGAAACTGGGCATCGGATCCATGGCTTAGATGACAATCTGAGAAATGTAAATGGATATCCTGTTTACAAATCCAAGCGGGTTTACTCCAGGTTTACCTGTAAAATGCTCAGCGATCCAAATCTTTTCATCGGTGCGGTTTCCGAGATCTACCATCCATGCCCCGTAGCTTTGCTTCAGTTTGATGATCTCTTCAGGGCTCCCAATAGACTTGATTGTGTTTTCTAACAAAAAGAGAAGAGTCAGCGCCAGAGACAGCAGGTGGCAATCCCCTGTAATTTTCCCAAGAAGGATTTGGAAGGAATTACTCTACCGGGTTTCCTGCGTGGATAGAGATGGGCTTGCTCTTTGGCTTTCCCGGTGAGAGTATCGTCGTTTGGGATGCTACATGTCTCTCCTAAAACAGGAGGGCAAGAGAGAGAAGAAAGGTCCGCAATTCAGCAGTTCGAATCCCTAGCACCGCATAACGGAGTGAGCTCCCGAGACTTGTCCCAGCTTCTGCCAACCTAGCAGTTCGAAAGCACGTAAAAAATGCAAGTAGAAAAAAAGGAACCACCTTTGGTGGGAAGGGAACAGCGTTCGGTAAGCCTTTGGCGTTGAGTCATGCCGGCCACATGACCATGGAGATGTCTCCAGACAGCGTTGGCTCTCCAGCTTTGAAACGGAGATGAGCACCGCCCCCTAGAGTCAGGAACGATCAGCACATATGTGCGAGGGGAACCTTTACCTTTACTTAACATGGTTCTATGAGGATATTCTATTCCATTCCATTCTATTCTACTCTATTCTTTCCACAATTCCTTTTCCTAGGAGTGCAGACAGCATCCTTTAAACCAATGGTAGTCAACCTGATCCCTACTGCCCACTAGTGGGCGTTCCAGCTTTCATCGTGGGCGGTAGGGGTTTTGTCCGATACTGAAGCACTTTCCTTTTTTAAAATTTTATTGCCTTCCCTACTTCATAAATCACCATTCCTGTGGAACTGGTGGGGGGTTAGAAAATTTTACTACTAACAGAGATACAAAAGTGGGTGGTAGGTATAAAAAGGTTGACTACCCCTGCTTTAAACCAAGGTTTTTAATTCTTTTTATGTGTGAAAAAAGTCCATCTCCAAACTAGCATTCGTGATGAAGGCAAGAATGAGATTTGTGACTTTCCATAACCTTTAACTAAAAAAAAAACATCTAAGGACGTCCATGTTTTCATTGGATGTCCTCCAAGACCTGGAAACCAGTCCACAAATCTCAAACCAGAAGCAAGCTTCATAGCTAGATAAGCTTTCCCACCCCACGTAGCACCTTGAGTTCAGGGTGAAGAAACTGTCTCGTTTCAAGGAAGGCGCCCTGAATCCTATTGCAACTACTTCACAGTACACAACGTTCTCTCCTTGTAAAGGTTCAGCACAGCCTGTAGTGATATTCTCCTTCAAGCACTGGAATCCCTGCTTGTGTAGAAGAACATTGTCAAGTAGTCCCGTTCTCACAAAGCAGACTTACAAGCACCCTTAGGTGGTTGTGTGAGGTTGCTCTAAGGGTCAGCTCTTTGTACCATCATCCAAACCTCCCTGGTTCCCCCATCAAAACTGTCCTTCCGTCTAAGGGGGTGGGGGGAGTGGGGAGAGATGTTGCTACCTCCAGTTCTGGGTTTGGAATAAGATTCTTTCGATATCACATGTGATGTTGGAGGTTCAGCCCAAACAGACCTCTAATGCTGGTGCTCTAACCTAGTTCAGACCCCTTTCAAAGGAGGAGAGGAGTTAGATGGTGCCACCGCCATTCTCTGGCATCCTACTTCTTGGCCTTCTTGGCCTTCAGGGCTTAGTAGCTTCAACGCAAAGAGGTAACGGTAATCTAGGGATGAGCTGCTTTGAACCAAAGTAGATCATTCAGCCACCCCTCCCAATAGCCCCAACTTCACAGCAGGTCTCTGAAAGCTCACCCCCAAAATGTTGTCCAAGCCAGGGTTGAAATTCAGCAGGTTCTGATAGGTTCTGGAGAACCAGTAGCAGAAAGTTTGAGTCATTCGGAGAACCGGTAGCAGAAACTTTGAGTAGTTCGGAGAACCGGCAAATGCCACCTCTGGCGGGCCCAAGAGTCAGGTGGGAATGGAGATTTTAGAGTATCCCTCCCTTGGAGTGGGGTGGGAATGGAGATGTTATGGTATCCTTCCCCTGCCACAGCCACCAAGCTATGCCCACCAAGCCACACCCACAGAACCGATAGTAAAAAAAAAATTGAATTTTGCCACTGGTCCAAGCCCTTCTTGGAGATCTCAAGGTTGAACCTGGGAGCATTTACTCATCAAGCCTGAGGCTGGATAATTTACTAATGGGCCTTCCCTTCCATCAAGCCAGATTTCCCAGAGTTCCACGCAAGGGTTGGTCCAGTTGGTCCTGGAACCAGCTGAGCCTCAATACAAAACTCTGTTGCTAAGTTTCTGGGCTTAGAGATGGACTTAAGCATCTCTATGGGTTCGTTTGAGCTCTCGCTAATCACGCCTTACCTTGCAAATGACTGTTCAAGTCCTTATCCACTCCCAATTATCTTCTCCTCTGTCACATAAGATAAGACAGAAGCTAGACACAGCAGGAGATGGAACCAGTAGGGCGCCAGCTCCATGGCGAGCTAATCAACCAGCCCCCAAAATAGTACACAGAGGAGAGGGTGAAAGCAAGATTCTCCCCCTCCCAGCATCCTTGAAATGGCACGTTCTGTTCCAAGCATTGGAAGAGGCCCATGTACCCACTTCACAGGGTAGAAAATAAGCATGGGCCACCTTCGGAGGTGGGGGGGAGACAAAAAAGGTGGGAGCCACTCAAAATAGCAGAACTAAACTCAGTTGTTGGGGGGAATTTTTGTGGGGTGGGGAGAAGGGTGGAGATACTTCACTGGAGGTACCTAAGGAATGATCCAGATGTAGAAAGAGCAGGAGAACCTAGTCGAAGTTTGAAAGGAGAAAGGACTCGAGAGGTTCGTTTGTTCTGACCTGAAGACAGAGGTGGGCTGCTGGGGGTTCGCACGGGATAGGGCGATCCTCTAGCTAGGATTCCCCCCCCTCCCCCCCGGCCATGATGCAGGAGTCCAACTAGGCCACACCCACCATGGCCATGCTCACCCAGCAACGGGGCAGAGACCCCGTTGCTGAAATTTTTGAAGCCCACCCCTGCCTGGAGACAATAGTGTAGATCATCTGAACAACAGACTTTTCAAAATGGAGAGGCAAAAGTGGCCTGCAGTTAGCATCCAGAAGTACTCACCTGTGCATTCGGTGTTGTAGATCTTCTCCTCCTGGGCTTTGGCTTTACGCTTCCCTGAAGTCCCTGGTGGTCCCTGAGGCCCTGGGGGTCCCTGAGGCCCTGGGGGACCAGGAGGTCCTGGAGGACCAGGATCACCTTTCTGACCTACGGTAGAAGCACCCATCAAAAAAACTGTGAGAGAATTACTCTTCCAGAGAGGAAGGTCAAGGTCACTCAGCAAATGTGGTTGCTCTCCTCTCCTCTCCTCCATTTAGAATGCATCAGAACCCATCAACAACAACAAGGTGGACATCTCCACCACCATTAGGGCTCTCTTCAGATCATCTCTGCTACCACATGAGTCATCTGAAAGCAGTGGACTCTAGGGCAACTCCAGAAAACCCCACCTTGAGAACACAGTAACTTCTTCAGAATAGAATAGAATAGAATAGAATAGAATAGAATAGAATAGAATAGAATAGCTGGAAAGGAACTTGGAGGTCTTCTAGTCAAGGCAGGAAACCCTACACCACTTCAGACAAATGGTTATCCAACATCATCTTAAACACTTCCAGTGTTGGAGTAGTTACAACTTCTGGAGGCAACTTCTGCTCTTTAGCTACGTATGTTCTTTAGCTGTTCTATGGTGTTTGTGTCCAGCCCATGAGCGTCCCCGAGCATCAGGGTCACTTGTTGAGTTGGTTGGCTATAGAAATTGAATAAGTAAATAAATATTTTTTAAAAAAAATCTTGGCTAGCTACAATGAAGAACAAGCCTTCTCCGTCCTTTGTCTTAACCTTAACCATTTGCCTGAAGTGGTGTAGGGTTACCTGCCTAAGCAGGGGGTTGCACTAGAAGACCTCCAAGGTCCCTTCCAACTCGTTATTGTATTTCTAACCAAACCCCGATGCCTCCCAGATGTGTTTCAATCTCATCCTCTGAAGTCAACACATCTGGAAGGTGTCAACTTGGAAAAGGCTGATTTCCAACTCTACCACCATTGTGCTTTTTGTAGACCATCATTTCATCTTACCTTCTGAAGCCAGTTCATTGGTTGCTTCTCCTTTGTCCCCTTTGGGGCCCCTGGAGCCCTTTTCACCTCGTCCCCCCTCTTTTCCAGGTGTGCCAATTTCACCAGGATCTCCTTTTTCACCCTTCTCTCCAGGGTCACCCTTAGGTCCTGGAAAACACCGGAGGACATTAAATGCCACAAGAGACAGGCAGCTGAGAATACATGCAATCCAAAAGTTTGGAGGAGATATTTATGAAGGAGAACTGAATTCAACCCACAGTAGTTTCCCTACTCTGCTTGCCCTAAGAATATTCATTTATTTACTTTTTTATTTATGGCAAAAACCAAGTTACAGAATTTTTTAAGAACCATCTCCCTCATCAATACATGTGTATATAACAATATCCTGCCAACAAAACTGCGTCTAGTCAAGGCGATGGTTTTCCCAGTTGCAATGGATGGTGGTGAAAGTTGGACCATAAGGAAGGCTGAGCGCCAAAGAATGGAGGCCTTTGAACTCTGGTGCTGGAGAAGACTCCTGTGAGTCCCTTGGACTGCAAGGTGATCAAACCGGTCCATCCTAGAGGAGATCAACCCTGACTGCTCTTTAGAAGGCCAGATCCTGAAGAGGAAACTCAAATACTTTGGCCACCTAATGAGAAGGAAGGACTCCCTGGAGAAGAGCCTGATGCTAGGAACGATGGAGGGCAAAAGAAGAAGGGGACAACAGAGAATGTGGTGGCTGGATGGAGTCACTGAAGCTATATCTATCTATCTATCTATCTATCTATCTATCTATCTATCGTATCTATCATCTTCTGAAACTCAAGAACTTTGGCCACCTAATGAGAAGGAAGGACTCCCTGGAGAAGAGCCTCATGCTGGGAAAGATGGAGGGTAAAAGAAGAAGAAGGGGACGACAGAGAACAAGGTGGCTGGATGGAGTCACTGAAGCAGTCGGCGTGAGCTTCAATGGACTCCAGAGGATGGTAGAGGATTACAGATTAAGCTGGAGCAGAGAAGACAGATCAATTTCACCAGTCGTGTTTTGTGAATATACCTGCTTTCCCTCTTTTTCCTGGTTCCCCTCTTTGTCCAGGGATGCCAGGACCACCATCAGATCCATTCAAACCAGGCAATCCATCCATTCCAGGCGGACCTAGTGAAGTCAAAGAATATTTTTTAGCATTTTGTCTCTTTTCCACAGAAAAATCGGACACTGGAAGACAAGAAGGAGTTATTTCCAAGTGAAGATCCTCATAAGACCATGTTAGGTAAAGATAAAAGTTCTCCTCGCACATATGTGCTAGTCGTTCCCAACTTTAGGGGGCGGTGCTCATCTCCGTTTCAAAGCCAAAGAGCCAGCACTGTCCGGTGACCTCTCCTTGGTCATGTGATCGGCATGACTAAACGCCAAAGGCTTACGGAACGCTGTTCCCTTCCCACCAAAGGTGGTTCCTATTTTTCTACTTGCAATTTTTTACATGCTTTCGAACTGCTAGGTTGGCAGAAGCTGGGACAAATACCGGGAGCTCATTCCGTTATGCGGCGCTCAGGATTTGAACCGCTGAACTGCCGACCTTTCTGATCGACAAACTCAGCGTTTTAGCCACTGAGCCACCTTGTTCCTTAGGACCATGTTAGTGCTTCACAGATGATGATTAATGGCGGGGAAAAGCAGGAAGAAAGGGCTTGTTTCTCCATCACAACCAAGGTCATCTGAACAGGTTATTGGCCCCCAATCATTGGCTTATTGTATCAGGCTAAACCATGGTTTGTTAAGTTGCATAAACACATGAGATTTACACACAGAGCACATCAAACCATCAACCATGGTTCAGCAGTTGTAAGGGTTTTGATTTACACGAAACCAAAAGCAGGTTTAGTTGTGGTCTAACCCAGCCATGGTTCAATAACACCGTTCTTATTTTTGTTTCGGTAATTCTACTAACACCCAAGGCTCATTTGGGAATTCCAAGTGGCCAACTCTAGCAAATTTCCAATTCAAAAGTCAGCAAATCGTAGAGGAATGAGAAGCAAACTGAGAAAGCCGGGTAAATAGAGGAGAATTTTAATACTGGTTTGTTCGTTTGTTCAGTAAGACCAAGACAATAGTGCCAGAAAAGAAAATATATATTACCTGGTAATCCCGGTGGACCTAAATAAAGAATAAAATAAAGTATTACAAATAAAGACTAAAAGGGATAAGATAAAGGTAAAAGGTAATGATTTCCCCTGTCCAGTTGTGTCTGACTCTAGGGGACAATGCTCATCTCCATTTCTTAGTTGAGAGAGACAGCGTTAGCCAAAGACCGTTGTCCATGGTCTATGGTCTACAGCATGGCTATATGCCAAGGGTGCATGGAACGTGAAGTGGTACCTATTTATCTATTTGCATTTGCATGTTTTCAACCTGCTAGGTTGGCAGGAGCTGGAGCAAGTCACAGGAACTCACCCTGTGGCCCTTGGGTCTCGATCTGGACTGTCAGCTTTCCAGCTGACAAGCTCAGCATCTTTAACGGCTAAGCCATCACGTAACTGCATACTAAACCAGAAGTGCAAAGCTTAGATGTAGATGTAGAATTAAGCCAACATCTTACGGAGAAGAGAAGAGAAATGTTTTAATGAGAACAACCAGGTTCCAGAGCCATTTAGACACTGGGTACACCTTACCCACTCAAGCTAAGAGCATATTGTTAACTATCTTTGAAAGAGATCAGGATGGAGCAGGAAACACCTCCAAGGAAAATGAACTCTTTCCTTCAAGACCATCATCGTAGACCCTTACCTGTTAAACACACTCCTTTTGTGCTGTTGCACAACTCAAGCATTACCCGGACCTAAAAGAAGAAGACATTTCAAAAGTCACCTGCTTTGACCAGGATTGCAGAAATTTTAGAGAATTTAAATTTGGATTCCTAACACTGAACACTGTGGTTTTCCAAGTGTATATAACAATATCCTGCCAACAAAAGCCATTGTATGGCTGTGAAAGTTGGACCATAAGGAAGGCTGAGCGTCAAAGAATGGAAACCTTTGAACTCTGGTGCTGGAGAAGACTCCTGCGAGTCCCTTGGACTGCAAGGCCATCCAACCGGTCAGTCCTGGAGGAAATCCACCCTGACTGCTCTTTAGAAGGCCAGATCCTGAAGAGAAAACTCAAATCCTTTGGCCACCTAATGAGAAGGAAGGACTCCCTGGAGAAGAGCCTCATGCTGGGAAAGATGGAGGGCCAAAGAAGAAGGGGACGGCAGAGAAGGAGGTGGTTGGATGGAGTCACTGAAGCAGTCGGCGTGAGCTTAAATGGACTCCAGAGGATGGGAGAGGACAGGAAGCAACGTTGTCCATGGGTCGGACACAACTTCACAACTAACTGAAATAATTTTAACAGTTGTAGATCTGGGGTTGGGATCTTATGATGTTTTCATACTCCTGTTTTGTACCTTTTGGGTGAAGCAAGGAAAGAGAAAGACACATTTAACACATTTCCTCTTAATTTTAATTCCTAATGTAAAGGTTGCCCCACACATGTATGCTAGTCGTTCCTCACTCTAGGGGGTGGTGCTCATCTCTGTTTCAAAGCCGAAGAGCCAGTGCTGTCCGAAGACATCTCTGTGGTCATGTGCCCAACATGACTAAACGGCAAAGGTGCACGGAATGCTGTTCCCGTCCCACCAAATGTGGCTCCTATGTTTCTACTTGCATGTTTACGTGCTTTCAAACTGCTAGGTTGGCAGAAGCTGGGACAAGTCACGGGAGCTCGCTCCGTTACGGGGCGCTAGGGATTCGAACCGCCAAACTGCCGACCTTTCTGATCGACCAGCTCAGCGTCTGAGTCACTGCACCCCTTTTTTTAAATTCCTAGCAAGCGCAATTTAAGATTTTTGTGAGCCTTAAAGCTCTGGCAGGCTTCTCAATGTAGAATTACTGCATCATGCTGACAATGAGGGGGAAAGGTTTCTAAAATCATATTATTATTTTTCCATTCATGGCCAACCCCTTGAGGATCGGATGAGACCTTCAGGAAGGGAACGAGACTGCTCTTTGTGAAAACAATATTGCTTACACTTGGAAAAAAATGCAATGTCCCAGAGAATGACTAATGGAGGCCATGGTCCAAGATGTGACCCAGACTAGCTTTCAAAGGCCACAGGTTGACCTTCCCTGAGACGCCATGGTGGAGAGACCAGGCAAAGGAAGGCAGATTGTTTTAAAATCAGTCATTAGTGATTAGGGACAATCTACTACTTCCCATACTCTGCCCAATCCAAGCATACAAAAATCTATCAACTCCCCACTGTTGTGACTTCTTTGGTTGTGCATGGAATTCTGTAACCTCCAACTAACCCATTCTTTGCCACTGCAACCTTGCAAACTAGAAATAGGAGAACAGAGGTCCTTAATGTTGATCAGTAAAGCTTGCAACCTAGAGAGAAACAATAGAATAGAGGCTCCTAACATTGATTTGTTGTTGTTGTTAGTTGAGAAGTCGTGTCCAATCCATCATGACCCCTTGGACAACGCTACTCCAGGCCTCCAGCCACCTCATTCTCTGTCGTCCCCTTCTTCTTTTGCCCTCCATCGTTCCCAGCATGAGGCTCTTCTCCAGGGAGTCCTTCCTTCTCATTAGGTGGCCAAAGTATTTAGTTGCATCTTCAGGATCTGAGCTTCTGAAGAGCAGTCAGGGTTGATCTCCTCTAGGACTGACCGTTTGGATCACCTTGCAGTCCAAGGGACTCGCAGGAGTCTTCTCCAGCACCAGAGTTCAAAGGCCTCCATTCTTTGGCCCTCAGCCTTCCTTATGGTCCAACCTTCACAGCCATCCATTGCAACTGAGAAAACCATAGCCATGACTATGCACACTTTTGCTGGCAGGGTGTTGTCTCTGCTTTTTAGGATGTTGTCTATCCCCAGAAGCAAGTGTCTTTTAATTTCTTGGCTGCAGTCCCCATCTGCGGCGAACTTGGAGCCCAGGAAAATAAAATCTGTCACTACCTCCATTTCTTCCCCATCTAGTTGCCAGGAATTGAACATACAAGGTCCAATAATAATAATAACAATAATATAAGCATTTAACTGGACCTGAAGATAAATCAAAGCTTATGTAGACCTGGGTTCACCCATTTCTTTGTCCTGCCTCTCCTCACTTTTGAGTCTGGCCCTGCGTGTAGCATTCAAAGTGCCAAAGGTGGACACGAAAAGAAAAACAAAATGCACAAGTACAGTATAGGTGGTACCTTGCTCAATAGTAGCAACTGTGAGAGGGATCTAGGAATCTTAGTGGACAACCATTTAAATATGAGCCAGCAGTGTGCAGCAGCTGCCAAAAAAGCCAACACAGTTCTAGGCTGCATAAACAGAGGGATAGAATCTAGATCACGTGAAGTGTTAATGCCACTGTATAGTGCCTTGGTAAGGCCACACTTGGAATACTGCATACAGTTTTGGTTGCCACGATGTAGAAAAGACGTGGAGACTCTGGAAAGAGTGCAGAGAAGAGCAACCAAGATGATTAGGGGACTGGAGGCTAAAACATATGAAGAACGGTTGCAGGAGCTGGGTATGTCTAGTTTGATGAAGAGAAGGACCAGGGGAGACATGATAGCAGTGTTCCGATATCTCAGAGGGTGCCACAAAGAAGAGGGAGTCAAACTATTCTCCAAGGCACCTGAGGGCAGGACAAGAAGCAATGGGTGGAAACTCATCAAGGAGAGAAGCAACTTAGAACTAAGGAGAAATTTCCTGACAGTCAGAACAATTAACCTCTGGAACAGCTTCCCTCCAGAAGTTGTGAATGCCCCAACCCTGGAAGTCTTCAAAAAGATGTTAGATAGCCATTTGTCTGAAATGGTATAAGGCTCCTGCCCACGCAGGGGGTTGGACTAGAAGACCTCCAAGGTCCCTTCCAACTCTGCTATTGTATTAATGTATTAACTTTGCCCATCTCCATGTAGATCTCCCAACATGGAAGCTTGTAGGACCACACAGCTCCAATGTTGCACAATTAAGGAGACACCCATCTGCCAGCCACAGGGAAGAATGGAACATTAGCCCCCTTGGACTCCGGTTCTCCACCCAACAAAGAAGACAATGTCATATGATTGAGAAAACTGGCTGGAAAAAATCAGCAGCTCAAAGCAGTTGGGTCCTCCAATGTGGGTCATTCATGGAGAGCCCAAACCTGTGTCAGAATCGTGGACTGTGGGCAGCTTAGAAAAAACTACAACAACCAATTATGCGTTCCCGCAAGCTTGATCCAGTGAATGAGAAAAATGAATGGCGGCAGCAGCCGCAATGGATGAATGTCGAATCCCCTCAAATGTCCAACTTTTGCTCTGCACTTTGGGCTTTTCACTTTATCCACAATGGTTAATCACGTCGATTTTGAAATATTTGTTTTGTTTCCTCTTCCACCATCCTCCAGTCTCAAAGCACGCCTGATTGTGAAGACAGGGAGACCCTAGGCCTTTTCTTCCTCCGCAAACACACAGCGAGGTGGTGTAAAAAGAGATTAATTGCTCGCTTATTGCACCCACAAAAAAGAGGAATAAAAAGACAATGAGGACGCTATGAGTCATTAAGAGAAACAGCGAAAAGGAGGGGGCAGAAATTGCATCTTCTCGCATGACTTTGGCAGAGACAACCTAGCAAGGAAAGGCTGCTAATTTTCCTTTGTTCTAGCATTTATCTCCTTCCTAAGATCCGGTCCAAAAACTGCTATTGAAAAGACAAGAAAAAAGGCAATGTCAAAAATGGTGGGAGGCCAACTTCATCCGACGATCCTGTTGCTTTGGGATGGAGCACAAGCATCGGAGCTAAATGTCTATGGAGGTTCGTGGTCACCCAGGTCCATGGTTGTCCCAAAGGTGCTTTTTTTCCAAGAGGCAACTGGGCTTTTGGGGGGTTTTCTTTGAAGACCTTTCGCTTCTCATCCAAGAAGCTTCTTCAGCTCTGATCCAAAGGTCATAGCTAAATATCTGTGGAGATTCTCAGTCACCCGGGTTCATGGTTGTCCCAAAGATGCTTTTTTTTCCAAGAGGCAACTGGATTTGGGGGTGGGGGGGTTTCTTTGAAGACCTTTCGCTTCTCATTTGAGTAGAGTTTTCAGTGGAAGAAGAACTGAAGAAGCTTCTTGGATGTTCTCATCAAAACGTCTTCAAAGAAAAACCAGAAAGTCCCGTTGCCTCTTGAAAAATCACCTTTGGGACAAGCATAGATGTTCAAAACTTGAAACAGGATGGCAAGAGAAGGATCTTCTGAAGTCAAGCTCAATTTATGGCCTATAACCATGCAGCATCCTTTCCCTGGAGTGGGGAGGGAATGGAGATTTTGCACATCCTTTCCCTGGAGTGGGGAGGGAATGGGCATTTCGCAGCATCCTTTCCCTGGAGTGGGGAGGGAATGGGCATTTCGCAGCATCCTTTCCCTGGAGTGGGGAGGGAATGGGCATTTCGCAGCATCCTTTCCCTGGAGTGGGGTGAGAATGGAGATTTTGCACATCCTTTCCCTGGAGTGGGGAGGGAATGGGCAATTTGCAGCATCCTTTCCCTGGAGTGGGGAGGGAATGGGCAATTTGCAGCATCCTTTCCCTGGAGTGGGGTGAGAATGGAGATTTTGCACATCCTTTCCCTGGAGTGGGGAGGGAATGGGCAATTTGCAGCATCCTTTCCCTGGAGTGGGGAAGGAATGGAGATTTTGCACATCCTTTCCCTGGAGTGGGGTGAGAATGGAGATTTTGCACATCCTTTCCCTGGAGTGGGGAGGGAATGGGCAATTTGCAGCATCCTTTCCCTGGAGTGGGGAGGGAATGGGCAATTTGCAGCATCCTTTCCCTGGAGTGGGGAAGGAATGGAGATTTTGCACATCCTTTCCCTGGAGTGGGGTGAGAATGGAGATTTTGCACATCCTTTCCCTGGAGTGGGGAGGGAATGGGCAATTTGCAGCATCCTTTCCCTGGAGTGGGGAGGGAATGGGCAATTTGCAGCATCCTTTCCCTGGAGTGGGGAGGGAATGGGCAATTTGCAGCATCCTTTCCCTGGAGTGGGGAAGGAATGGAGATTTTGCACATCCTTTCCCTGGAGTGGGGTGAGAATGGAGATTTTGCACATCCTTTCCCTGGAGTGGGGAGGGAATGGGCAATTTGCAGCATCCTTTCCCTGGAGTGGGGTGAGAATGGAGATTTTGCAGCATCCTTTCCCTGGAGTGGGGAGGGAATGGAGATTTTGCAGCATCCTTTCCCTGGAGTGGGGAGGGAATGGAGATTTTGCAGCATCCTTTCCCTGGAGTGGGGAGGGAATGGAGATTTTGCACATCCTTTCCCTGGAGTGGGGAGGGAATGGGCATTTCGCAGCATCCTTTCCCTTGAATTGGTGGGAATGGGGATTTTGCAGTATCCTTTCCCCGACACTCCCACCAAGCCACGCCCACCAGCCACGCCCACCGAACCGCTACTTGAATCCGACCCCTGTTCCCTCTACCTCCCCACGCCTTCCCCGCAGCGCCCCCTACCGGCACCATGGAGTAAGTCATCAGCATGAGCATCTCCTCGCTCTCCGCTCGCAGGTGGCCCTTGGCGAGGCCGCGCCGGCGTTGCTGCCGCTGCTGCTGCTGCTGCTGGCTCCGCTTGGCCCGGCCAGCCGTCGGCGGGCCGGGAGCGGTGGGCGGCAGCCAGGCCCGGAGCGCGGCGGCGGGACCCCCTTCGGCCGGCGCCGCCCGCAGCTGCCTCGCCTCCTCCTGCAGCTCCCGCAACGCCGCGCTCAGCTCCCGCCACTGGGCCAGCAGGAAGAGGGTCCCGACGGCGCTCAGCGCCGAGATCAGCCCGGCCGCGGCCAGAGCGCAGCGCAGCGCCCGGCCAGCCCCGCCGCCGCCTCCTCCTCCTCCTCCTCCTCCTTGGCCCCGCATCGCCCCGCTTTGCCCCGGACAGGAGAGCCTGTCTGCGCGTCCCGGGCCGGAGAAGCTGCGGCTGCGGCTGCTGCTGTTGCTCGTCGCGGCTCGGCCTCGGGGCGGCTCTTCTGGCCCGTGGGCGGCTGAGTCACCCGGGTGCCAGGAGCCCCGGCCGGGGGGCTTGGGAGACAGGCAGGCAGCGGGCACGAATGCCCGGCAACCCACGTCCCTTCCCGCCTGGCACGGAGCGCTGGGGGAGGCCAAAGGCCGGCTGCTCCACGGGGGAAACTTGGATCAGGGGGGAAACCGACCCTTATCGGGGCTGTAAACCATGGTTTGCTGAAGGACTGTGGTTTCTAGACATGGGGAGGGGGGCACGCTAAGGGCCTGGTTAGGAGTTGCCGCAGATGGGGACTTGGCACAGGCTGAGCCCGCAACCAGGGAAACGTCCTTAGAGCAGGCTGGGAAGGATTCCTGGAGCAAGCTAGTAAAAGGGGAAGATTGGTCGCTCGGGGTTGAATTCTGGGGTCCTTGGTCCTCCCTGAGCTTGGTGGTTTTCTGGCAGACGTTTCAGAACCCAACTAGGTAACATCATCAGTACGAGGAGGAGGAGGAGGAAGAGGACAGCTCTGGGGTCCTTGGTGCTTTCTGAGCTTGCTTGTTTTGTCGCAGACATTTCATGATCCAACTAGGTAACATCATCAGTACTAGGAGGAGGTGGAGGAGGAGGAGGAGGACAGCTCTGGGGTCCTTGGTGCTTTCTGAGCTTGCTTGTTTTCTCGCAGACATTTCATGATCCAACTAGGTAACATCATCAGTACGATGAGGAGGAGGAGGAAGAGGACAGCTCTGGGGTCCTTGGTGCTTTCTGAGCTTGCTTGTTTTCTCGCAGACGTTTCAGGACCCAACCAGGTAACATCATCAGTGCTATCCCAAAGATGCTTTTTTTTCAAGAAGCACCAAGGACCCCACAGTCATCATCGTCCTCCCTTTCTCCTTCCTCCTCCTCTTCCTCTTCCCTCCACAAACCACCACTCCATTCAAGCACTGGGTGTTGTTGCCTAGTTGGGTCATGAGACGTCTGCAAGGAAAACCACCGAGCGCAGAGAGCACCAAGGACCCCTTCATGTCAACCCTGAGCTACCAATATTCTCTTTTTCTTACTTCGCTGCAGGGGAAGAAGAGAAGCAGGGGGCTCTGCGCTGATTGGTTTCCACCCCCACCCCTCCACCCTCCCCTTTTCCATAGATTACAAAATCCATAGATTACAAAATCTGAAACGGTGCCTTGGCTGATTCCCCTTCTCTTCCACCAGCATGATCTCTATCTCCTGGGGCCACTGAGACACAGATTCCGGGGTTCGAACGGCGCTGACTTTTCGTTAAGGGTGAGGGAACGGAGAGCCGAAAGGAAAGATCTTCTATCGTTCGAAGCCTAAGCATTTGGGGCATAGCAGGAGGCGAGGCACATTGTGAAGCCTCCATCTGGGCCCTGCCCGGGAAGAGCTGAGCTATTTAAAAAAAAAGTGTAGCGGTTCGTTCTGCCGATTCAAGGACCGTTGTGGGTGAACCAACAGCCAGTTTAAGGTTGGACCCAGACAGACGTTGAATGTTAAATAAGCCACTTTCAATAAGACTGGCCTAGCCAACATGCAGAGGTAATTTGAAAAGTCCCTGGGTGAGATAGCACTAGCACTTAACACTTTGGCTTATATACCGCTTTGCAGTGGTTTTACAGCCCTCTTTAAGCGGTTTAGGGAGTCAGCCTCTTGCCCCCCTGACAATCTGGGTCCTCCTTTTACCCACCTCGGAAGGATGGGAGGCTGAGTCAACTTTGAGCCAGTCAGGATCGAACTGCTGGCAGTGGGGCAGAGTTCGCCTGCAATATGGCATTCTAACTATTGCGAAGGCAGGAAGGAAGGTACAGTAACAATAGCACTTAGACTTATATACTGCTTCATAGTGTTTTACAGCCCTCTCTAAGTGGTATATAGAGTCAGCCTCTTGTCCCCAACAATCTGGGTCCTCATTTTACTCACCTCGGAAGGACGGAAGGCTGAGTCAGCCTTGAGTCGGTCAAGATCAAACTGCTGGCAGTGGGCAGAGTTAGCCTGCAATGCTGCATTCTAACCACAGGGAGGGAGGGAGGGAGGGAGGGAGGAAGGAAGGAAGGAAGGAAGGAAGGAAGGAAGGAAGGAAGGAAGGAAGGAAGATAGCAATAGCAGACTTATATACCACTTTGTGGTGCTTTTAAGTGGTTTACAGAGTCAGCATCTACACACACCCCCACCCAACAATCTGGGTCCTCATTTTATCCAGCTCGGCGGGACGGAAGGCTGCGTCAACCTTGAGCCTGGTGGGATTTGAACTGCCAAATTTCAGGCAGCTGGCAGGCAGCAGAAGTAGCCTGCAGTGCTGCACTCATGCACTGCGCCACCAAGGCTCATAGGTAGCTGTGTGAAGACGGTAAATACATTTTGCTGTTGTTTGGTTTTCTACTTAACTCGTACAAAGAAAGTGTACAGCTTTGGCCATGGAAATGCTAGGCGTACTGTACGGAAATTTGATTCAAGTCAACAACCTTGTTGGGTAGCCTTGAATGGGTCGCTGTCCATAGCCTGCTTCATAGAATGGTAGATAATTCAGAGCAATTCCCAGTTCATTGGCTGGATTGGCGCATGGATCTAAGCCACGGTTGGTGGAGGAAGCCACAATTGCTAGTTTTAACCATGACTCAAAAGCAGAGGCAAATGAGCCAACCAATCGGAGCTCTTTGGCACAGCTCCGGGATGGTTTATGCCTGTGCTTAAGCCAACATGTGTTTGCTCACTTTAGATGTTAGCCTCTTGGATGGCGTGGTGGGTTATTCAGTCAATCAGAATAACCAATTATACCTTCGCACAGTGTGTGCACAGTGAACGATCAAGCTACACATAATGAAATGTATCCACTTTGTACTTCTGGGCCAATAATGGAGTGTACTATCCCTGCATCGATAATGAAATAGCTACCAAAAAAAAGAAAAAAGACATGAAAAAAAGACATATTTTGCTAGATACATCATGCTAGTAAAAGTTTGCTACAGAGATATCTTGCAATCGGGAGAAATAAACAAGCATCTCAACCACAACCTTCTCTTTTTGAAAAGTGAAGGTAAAGTTTCCCCTCGCACATATGTGTTAGTTATTCCCAACTCTACGGGACAAGGAGATTTGCAAATCTTTTGGAGAACTCCACACTAGCCGTTTCCTTCTTTGTGTGTGTGTGTGTGTGACGAGAGTTCCTTGGACTGGAGACAACACAAAACAAGGCATTCAATAGCCCAAGTGCCCGGAAAACACACACACACACACACACACACACAAACTGAGCACGCAGCTTGAAAGAAAATGACCGTCTCATTGGCCACCGAAGGACTCTTCCCCCAGAAACTTCGGCTGGATTTCTTTGAACAACTACAGGATTGTTTCTGGACAGGAAAAAATGAATCAGAGGAGAACCCAGAGGGAGCCATCAAAGTGAACGGAAGGACCTGATGATTCATGTGAATGAGTCCAGCAGGATGAAAAGAGAGGGATGGGAACAAGCTATTCATTATGCAAGCTAATGGAGCTGCTCTACTGTCGTAGAGGAAAGCGATTGAGGGGACTTTTGTGTGGTGGAGTCTTAAGACGTCACCCAAACTACTCCGACCTGCTTTATGGATTGCAGGGGACTCGGAACCACCCAGCCTGGTGATTGATAGCTGTCCTCAGATCTTAACTCCTCTGTGTTGAGGACATCAAGGGGGAGTAATTGAAGTTGATATCGTACTGTTGAGTTTTCCATCCAGATGTGGTCATTTTGTGAGAATATCCCTACTCAGCTATTAAGTTCAGTGGTTAACTCTTGTTACAATAGAGTAGAATTAGAATTGGGATTAGAATTAGAATTAGAATTAGAAATGAATGGAATGGAATATAGAATATGGACAGTAGAGTAGAGTATAGAGTGTAGAGTAGAGTAGGAATAGAATAGAATAGAATAGAATAGAATAGAATAGGAAACAGAGTTGGAAGGGACCTTAGAGGTCTTCTAGTCCAACCCCTCGCTCAACAGGAAATGCTATACAGTTTCAGACAAATGACTGTCCAATCTCTTCTTTAAAACTCCCAGTGTTGGAGCATCCACACAACTTCTGGAACGACTTACCCCCCGAACTGAGAACGATCACGGATCTCCGCTCTTTCCGCCAGAACCTTAAAACTTATTTTTTCCAACAGGCCGGCCTGGCCTAACTTACATCACCTAGCCCAC
The DNA here is from genome assembly GCA_039707465.1 of Rhabdophis nuchalis. Classification (NCBI taxonomy): domain Eukaryota; kingdom Metazoa; phylum Chordata; class Lepidosauria; order Squamata; family Natricidae; genus Rhabdophis; species Rhabdophis nuchalis. Next base: position 6,841,432 of record CM077659.1, on the reverse strand, counting down.
AGTCTGCAGTTAAATTGTTTTAAATTGGTTTTAGGGATATTGTTTTAATATATTTAAATTTTTAGCACAGGGATATTAATTTAATTTGGTTTTATATTTTTGTATATTGTTGTTTATATATCTTTTTAAATTGCCTGTGCACCGCCCCGAGTCCCTTTTGGGAAAGGGTGCGGTATATAAATTTAATAAGCCATAAACCAAGTTGTTCCACTGCTTACTTGTTCTAACTGTCAGGAAATTTCTTCTTAGTTCTAGGTTGCTTCTCTCCTTGATTACTTTCTATCTGTTGCTCCTTGAAACAGACCCTGATGTTGGGAAAGATGGAGGGCAAGCGGAGGATGCCAGAAGATGAGATGGTCAGAGAGTGTCATTGATGCCATGAACATGAGTTTGGACAAACTCTGGAAAACAGAGGAGAGCCTGTTTTCCAAAGATAACCACACATAGATTCGACCTAGGCAGACTTGAACAATAAGGATGAGTGGTTAAAACCCATAGCTTTGTTTGAAAATGTTCCTACCGGCCCAGAAAAAAAGACAACCAGGGCCAGAAGCATATCCCTGCAGAGAAATCCCTTGGACTTCTGGTTGTTTTGCAACTCCAGATAGCCATTCGAGTGGCATGCTTCAATTCGGAATGCCAACCCTGCCCAGTTGCTTCCGATGGAATGGACATAATCCCATTGGTACCCGGGGCTGCCAAATAATGTGCTGTTTTTCCTTTACAGCAAAATTAAGATACATTTGTTGCTTCAACAGAATTTGGAAAGAATTCTTGCTCTGTATTTTTTGCTTCTGATAACTGTTTGCCTGCAACGAAGGAGAGGAGATATTTATAGAAAGAAGGGGGCAATGAACTTAAGCTATCTTTATCATCCCGCCCACCGTAGACACGGCATGCCAACCGTTTCCTTCTGCCCACCCCACCCCCAACCACCTGAGAATGGACATATCTGATTCAAAAAGGAAAAATACCAGCTAAATTACAGAAAATATCCTCTCGCCAGCATTGAGAGACAACAGTATTCTTGCCTTAGGAGAAATCAAGAGATAGAGATATTCTAGGTAAAAATATTAATACACAATTTCTCACCGATAGCCCCTACAATAAAGCACACTCCTAGGTTGATGGGTTCAACCCAACCAGTTGGGTCTGTAAACTGCAGTAAGCCATGGTTTATTGAAGAAACTACCTTTGGATTTACCTGCAACAATGAGCCATCAGCTGTGATTTTGAAACCACAAGGGATGGGTTCACACATATTGTACGCAAACTTTAAGATTTGCATGAGATACTTAACTCCGTTTTCAAAAGAGCTGGGTTTCAACATCAAATTAAGTAGAAAAAGAAGTTTACAAGTATGACTCATATGGAATGGAACAGAGGAGGGGAGGGGAGGGGAGGGGAGGGGAGAGGAGAGGAGAGGAGAAGAGAAGAGAAGAGAAGAGAAGAGAAGAGAAGAGAAGAGAAGAGAAGAGAAGAGAAGAGAAGAGAAGAGAAGAGAAGAGAATTCTTTATTGGCCAAGTATGATTGGACACACAAGGAATTTGTCTTCAGTGCACAAGCTCTCAATGTACACACATACTACAACAACAACGTGGTAGGCCATAGATCATAAATCATAGCTACAATCCTTAATCACAAGATACAAACAACAAATCATAAGTCCTAAAGCTAAGCAAACTCAATTATATTATGCAAATACACCTGATCTGCATATCTCCAATAAAATCATGCATGTTGGCTGGAGAAGCAAAGCTGGCTGTTGAAGTCTGGGAGCTGAAGTCCTTCAGACTTAAAGTTGCAAAGGTTGGAGACCCCTGCTGTAAGCGAAGTGAAGCGAAACTTCATTCCCTGGATGGTTTCCTATTATTTCTTTTTTTTTCCCCTCTTTTTTTCTCTTTTTTTTTCTTTCTTTCTTTTTTTCCAGGCTGGCCCAGCCGATTGAGCCAGTCCTTGGCTTCCTTGAGAGGTACTTGTAACTTCATTCCTTTGTAAGCTGAAAACGGCGAGTAGGAGTCAGTGTTTAAAGATTGCTAGGAAGAGAGAATGGAGCGGTGGAGATTTCCCAGAAGAATAGTTAGCTTCATTCAAACATTGCCCAGAGTTACAAGTGAGTGTAGAAATGCAGTGGTTCAGTGGCTAAGATGCTGAGCTGGTCGATCAGAAAGGTCGGCAGTTTGGCGGTTCGAATCCCTAGCGCCGCGTAATGGAGTGAGCTCCCGTGACTTGTCCCAGCTTCTGCCAACCTAGAAGTTCGAAAGCAGGTAAAAAAGCAAGTAGGAAAATAGGGACCACCTTTGGTGGGAAGGGAACAGCGTTCCGTGCGCCTTTGGTGTTTAGTCATGACTATGGAGACGTCTTCGGACAGCGCTAGCTCTTCAGTTTTGAACCAGAGATGAGCGCTGCCTCCTAGAGTTTGGAATGACTAGCACATATGTGCGAGGGGAACCTTTACCTATTGTTATTTGTATCAAAATGAATGGTATCCAGATGCCGCACTGTTCATGTGCTGATGATGATATACTGTATGTATAAAAACAAAATAAAGAAGATATAATAATAAAAGAACATATCTGGGTGGTATCAGAATGTCAACTTTTAACTGAATCATCCTGCATATTTTCTATCAAACAGTTTTATTTTTTTAATTCTCTTACATACCATTTTAAGTATACATTCACATAATTGTTATTCATCTTTACATTTGTCATTCTTACACATTTGTTATTCCATTTTAAAGGTTATAATATACCGTTTGGGTTGTTTTATTTACCATCCCTTCCGCCTGTTGTAACGCCACCTTATTTTCCCTTTCTTTTCTTCCTCCCTCCCTTCTCTACCTTCTTTCTTCCTCCTCTCCTTTCCCTTCCTTCTTCCCTTACCTCTCCCTTACTCCTACTCTTCCTCTTCCCTTTCCTACCCTCTCTCCTTCTCTTTCTCTGCCTTCCATCCTCTCCTTACCTCTTTCTTCTTTCCCCCCTCTTCCTCTCGTTCTCTCCTCCTCTCTCCCTTTCTTTTTCTGTTGTTTCAAATCACAGTTTATGTTTCCTTGGAATGGTATTTCCGCAAGCCCAGATACATTTTGGTTTCATTTCTTATTTCTTAAGAAATGATACCATCCTGCATATTTTCAAATAGGGTATAGAGGGTCTCCTGTTTGAGCAGAGGATTGGACTAGAAGACCTCCAAGGTCCCTACCAACTCTGTTAATTATACCTTGGAGAAAAGAAGGAATAGGAACATGGAGAAATTTATGTTTCCGAGAGAACCCATTACGTTTGGGGTACCAGCCTGTGCCTACTAGAATCCCTGTGAATTGCAGGAGACAGCTGAAGCATCTTGCTTATTCTGGAATGCAATTTTATTTTAGTGGGCTTCCCTGCAGGACAAGCTGTTAAAGGTACTCTGGATCCTACCCAATCCAAATGCATCGGAGAAGAATTACCCTCCTATGAAAAGCTGGGGGAAATTTGCAACCTGCCAAGCAAGGAGGCCTTAAGGAGGTTGCGGATTCAAAAGCTGCTGGCACCAAGAGTTTGCAACAATCCCACAAACCGAAGTGGAGATAGGCGTTACTTTTCCAAAATGTTTTCCCACCCTGCACTGAAATCGTTCTAGTATAAAGCTGGTGGAAACTCCGGATTGTTAACAGCAACAATCCCTCAGCTGAGAAGTAGGAAAATGTGAAAAGATGATAGTCCCCCAGACTGAAACACCCAACCTTCAATTTGCTGGATGGATTTAACTCGGGCTAGAATGGATTTTTCTTCCCCAGGGACATAGCAGGTGAGAAAGTTACTTCTTTTTGAGCTGCGCTGATCATTGTAGTTGTTAGATGCGAAGTCGTGTCCGACCCATCCGACCCCATGGGCAACGTTCCTCCAGGCCTTCCTGTCCTCTACCATCCTCTGGAGTCCATTTAAACTCACGCCAACTGCTTCAGTGACTCCATCCAGCCTCTTCCTTCTCTGTCCCCTTCTTCTTTTGCCCTCCATCTTTCCCAGCATGAGGCTCTTCTCCAGGGAGTCCTTCCTTCTCCTTAGGTGGTCAAAGTCTTTGAGTTTCCTCTTCAGGATCTGGCCTTCTGAAGAGCAGTCAGGGTTGATCTCCTCTAGGATGGACCGGTTTGATCACCTTGCAGTCCGAGGGACTCAGTGCAGGAGTCTTCTCCAGCACCAGAGTTCAAAGGCCTGAATTCTTTGGCGCTCAGCCTTCCTTATGGTCCAACTTTCACAGCCATCCATTGCAACTGGGAAAGCCATAGCCTTGACTAGACGCACTTTTGCTGGCAGAGGGATGTCTCTGCTTTTTATTATGCTATCTAGATTTGCTTTCCTTCCCTAACGTGGTGAGATGCGTAACGAAACTGTTATCTTTCTGTGCCTCTTTAGTCGTGCTGCGTTTTAATATGTCACGCAGGGCAAGTACAGTTTTCTTTTCTTTTAGTTGAATAGCTTAGCGCTCCCCAATGAGCTTTTCAAGAGTCCCTTCCCTCTTCTTCAGATCCGGGCTGTGCTGCCTAGCGATGCCCCTCCAATAGTTCTCCTTCCTCTGAGAGGCAGTTTCATGAAGTTCCTTCTTGAGCGGTAACCTCTACGCTTTGGACAAGCTAAGAATTCGCGCCCATTCAAAGCCACGCTTCTGGGGATGCGCCCTGTTCTCGCAGGTAGAAGTGCAAGGTGCCCCATCTGTGTTTTCTGAACAGCCTCTGATCGGCTCGAGTGGCAGATCTCGATGCTGCTAAGGAATGGAACGGCTGTCGAAAGGAAGCACATTGGAAATGACTCGCCATCTCGTCGCTGATGAAAACAAACTCAAGAAGCCCAGCTGCTCTTGTTGACTGGACGCTGTGCTTGCCACTCTCATTTTTAACCCGCGTCGTACCATTAAAGGAATTGTTCAGAGACATTAGGCTGAGAACAGTATGTAAAGATCTCATTGCTGGAGAATATGTTCAATTATCAAGGAGTAGCTACAGTACCTGCGGTGTATCCTGCAGCCCTTTCATAAGCTGTGCTTCTGAAAGTCCATCAATGTTGATGAAGGCATCGGAGCTGGCAACAGACTTGGACAGTGAGGAGGGTTGGGGAGGAACCTGGGCCAGTCCTGGAATCTGGGGAAGGCTCTGAGGAGGACTCTGCATCGGAGGCGGAGATGGGACCAGGGCCATTTATAATAATACAATAATACAATAGCAGATTTGGAAGGGACCTTGGAGGTCTTCTAGTCTAACCCCCTGCCTAGGCAGGAAGCCCTCTCTTTGACCCTTTTTTCAAACTAGGTTTGAAAGGCCTGGATGACTGGGAATCACCATTTGTTATGACCATAGGTTCCTAGCAGAAGGAAGAGTGTAAGGCCAGGTACCACCGCCTGGAGGCTCAGCGGGCTGAGATGGTCAGCCAGTTCCAGGCCATGATGCAGCCCCACTGCAACGAGGCCCTCCGGCTCTTTGCCACCAGCGGCACTTCCCTCCAGCCTTCGCCCAAAGCCCCCCACCAGGAGACTGAAGCAGACCCCAAGTCAGAATTTCTGTCCCCCTCCAACCCACACAAAAAGACCCTGAAGGGGAAGACTTTGCAGCAACACAAGCGTTCATTGCACATATCCCGCCCAGGGGCCGTAGTTTGAGGACCCCCTGATTTAGTGCCATATAAAAAAAGGCAAATAATTTTTCTGTGGACCACCCAAATTTTCTCACGGACCGCCAGTGGTCCACGGAGCTGCAGTTAGGGACCGCTGGACTAGAAGACCTCCAAGATGTCTTTCTAACTCTCTTATTCTGTTCTATTCTATCTCAAGATGTGTTGATTGATGCCTTCGTTTATTTCTTTTATTTCCTACGTTCGAACGACCCGTCTCCTTCAGGTGGGAAGGAAAGATGGAGGAAGAGAGAGGGGAAGGAGGGTCATTCTTCTTCGCTTCAGAACCGAAGGAAACAAACCAAATCCTCCTCTTCTTTTCTGATACTGGCTGGGGGTGTTGTGTTTTTTTAGAGGGGGAAGGGAATCAGCAAGGAGAATGGTACAGAAAGCCAGGATGCTAAACCATCTCTCTACAAGCTCCCCAGGTGGGCCCGAAGCTGTTCAGCTTTCCACTTGCCTTCCTAGCAGCTGCACCCCAAACCATGGAAACCCCCCACCAGCTATGCCGGGAAAGGGTGATTAAAGGCAGATTGTGTGTAGAAGTTGTGTGTGTGTGCGTGCAGCCTGCCAACTGAGCTGGGGAAGAAGCAGGAGTAGGAGAAGAAAAAAGCCGAAATGTCAAAATTCTTGCATGCAGGGCGGAGGAGGGGAAGCTATAGAGGAGGCCCAGGGACTTGACTCAACAGTATAAATGCTGCAGACTTTGGGTGGCAAGGAGGAGAGCTTCGCTATTGAGCATCTGTTAGGGCGGCCAAACGGCTGAAACGGACTCCTATTTTTAGCGTCCTTGCATATTTCCATAGCACAACAGCAAACTATTTATATAGCTTTCTGCTTCGCTAGCAAGGCCCCACTTGGAATACGGCTTCCAACTCTTTTTCAATACAATACAATACAATAGCGGAGTTGGAAGGGGCCTTGTAGGTCTTCTAGTCCAACCCCCTGCATGGGCAGGAACCTTATACCATTTCAGACAAATGGCTATCCAACAACTTCTTAAAGACTTCCAGGGTTGGGGCATTCACAACTTCTGGAGGCAAGCTGTTCCAGAGGTTAATTGTTCTAACTGTCAGGAAATTTCTCCTTAGTTCTAAGTTGCTTCTCTCCTTGATTAGTTTCCACCCATTGCTTCTTGTCCTGCCCCCAGGTGCCTTGGAGAATAGTTTGACTCCCTCTTCTTTGTGGCACCCTCTGAGATATCGGAACACTGCTATCATGTCTCCCCTGGTCCTTCTCTTCATCAAACTAGACATAGCCTTGCGTAATAGTTTAGACTTTCGTAATATAACATCTGCCAAACACGTAAATGGATGTTAGATTTTAGGGGAATTTTAGCATAGGCTGGGTTGTAATTTTAATGTTCTTAAATTTTAGTACAGGGTAATTTAATTCGTTTTTAACTTTGGATATATTGTATGTTTTTAGATGGTTTTTTAATTTTCCTGTACACCGCCCCGAGTCCCTTCGGGGAGAGGGGGCGGTTTATAAATCTAATAAATTATTATTAAATTTATTATTATTATTACCCAGTTCCTGCAACCGTTCTTCATATGTTTTAGCCTCCAGTCCCCTAATCCTCTTGGTTGCTCTTCTCTGCACTCTTTCCAGAGTCTCCACGTCTTTTCTACATCGTGGCGACCAAAACTGTATGCAGTATTCCAAGTGTGGCCTTACCAAGGCACTATACAGTGGCATTAACACTTCACGTGATCTACATTCTATCCCTCTGTTTATGCAGCCTAGAACTGTGTTGGCTTTTTTGGCAGCTGCTGCACACTGCTGGCTCATATTTAAATGGTTGTCCACTAGGATTCCAAGATCCCTCTCACAGTTGCTACTATTGAGCAAGGTACCACCTATACTGTACCTGTGCATTTTGTTTTTCTTGCCTAAATGTAGAACCTTACTCTTGTTACTCTGTAGTCTGAATACTACCAAGGTTTGGGGGCTTTTTCTATTGACAGTATAGGGTACTATAAATATGCTGGTGCCGGGATGTTTCCAAACTCTTAGCCAGGATGGTCATGCTGGCCAAAAAGAGTTGCATCGAGCAGGCACAAAGGATCAGGGTCACACATAGGTTCCCATTCAAAAGATGTATGACTCAAAGCCTACAGGCAAGAATCTAGTTAACTAATGTTCAGGGATCAGCTGGCACCAGATAACAGTCAATGGAACTGTCAGGCGTAGTCCATTTGTGGGAATATAATGCCTCTAGGCTGATCACACTCTTAACTCCATCCATTAGCCCTACTTAATGAAATGGAATGGAATGGAATGGAATGGGGTGGGGTGGGGTGGAATGGAATGGAGTAGAGCAGAGCAGAGCAGAGCAGAGCAGAGTCAAAGAGAAGAGAAGATGGAGTAGAGTAGAGTCAAATAGAATAAGTAAGTATTAGTATAAACTTTATTGTCATTGCACTTAAATACAATGAAATTGGTAGAATGGAATGGAATAGAATAGAATAGAATAGAAGATGGAGTAGAATAGAATAGAATAGAATAGAATAATAACTTTATTGTCACTTTAAAGGTACACTAATTGGCATCCATTAAAATGAAATTTCGTTGCATACAGTTCTCAAAGGGTCACCCTCTCCAATATACACTACATAAACATGACAAGATAAATACTTGCTCTTCTCCTAAAGCATCACTCCAAATATCTGTTGAGTGCCACATTGGAGGATCAAATCTTGAGCACAAAGCAGAGGCCCTTAAATTCAGGTCAGTGTTGCAAAATAAAGCGATGGGGGAGGAATAAGAATAGAACCACCAAAGATGATAGAAAAATTACTAGATGCTCAGAACTGGCACGGGTCGTTTTGATCTCTAATATATAAGTTGTACACAAATGATTTCAAACGAGAAAGGAAAAGGTGATGAAGATGAAGCAACTCTTAAACGGTAGAAACAACAAATCTATCTATATATCTGTTGTTAAGATGAACGAAAACAATTTAAGTGCCCTATTAAGATGTACAAAAACAATTTAAGTGCTGTGTTGCCCGAATTTGGATGAAATGAAGAGTCACATGAAGGATGCCTGAATCTTCAATCTTGTTGAATCTTCAGTCTTGTTGAATGGAGAGGAATTCATATAATTTCTGAAAGTGGATGGAATTTAACTGTGCTTGGCTGAGATCTTGAAGCCATTCCCTAAGAGGTGCTCATACTCTTATCAGCAGAAATATTGCATGTGCCTGAAATGGAACTATATTCTTAATATTTCATCAGTGAAATAATAAGCGTTGTTCAACTTTTTCTAAGAGTATTCCTTCCGAATTTATCGGTGGTAAATTAATGGGTTGTTTGCTGATGACCATGATCTTGGGTTTTGAGGCGTTAAGCTTCAAGCCATATTTTTCAGATATTTCTTGGAATAATAAATTAAAATGGCATTGTTCTCAAATAGGTCAATGGGAGAGTGGGTTCAGTATCTCTGGGTGAAACAAAACCTTAGAAATGAGTAGCCAAAATGAGGCAAAGGATGGTTTTATCAGAGCAACCAAAAACACTTTTCTTATAAGGTAGGATAGGATAGGATAGAGTACAGAATAACAGAGTTGGAAGGGACCTTGGAGGTCTTCTAGTCCAACCCCCTGTTTAGGCAGGAAACCCTACACCAACTTTAGACAAATGGATATCCAACATCTTAAAAACCTCCAGTGTTGGGGCATTCACAACTTCTGGAGGCAAGTTGATTAATTGTTTTCACTCAGGAAATTTCTCCTTCGTTCTAAGTTGCTCCTCTCCTTGATTAGTTTCCACCCATTGCTTCTTGTTCTACCCTCAGGTGCCTTGGTGAATAGCTTGACTCCCTCTTCTTTGTGGCAGCTCCTGAGATATCAGAACACTGCTATCATGTCACCCCTAGTCCTTCTTTTCATTAAGAAGAATGTTACATTCATTGTGATGAATATTACAGAGAGCAGAATAGTATTTGGCAATGTTCAAAGAGATGGAATAATGGATAAAAATAAAATGAATCTCTGATATTAATGGCAATATTTATCCAAAGACCATTTGCCACAATCCAAAGCAGAAAGGTACCCCATATAATTATAGAGGGATAATTTTGGATTTTGACACTGCTGAAATTTTTTTTTTAATGCTCTTAAGCAGATATCCATTGACCTATCACGGCACAATGCATCCTAATGATGAGACTAACTTCCTGCTGAAAAGGAGCATTTAATGTTCATCCAGGAAAGAAGTACATCAATTGCACCGCTTACATTTCCGGTTATGAATAGTCCCCATTATGTTCTGGAGAAGGTCTCCTAAGCTGAACAACATGTTTCTTTCTTGTTTAAAAAATGGGAAATAATAAAGCACCCATTTTCACCCTGTCCTCTATCTTTTGGAGCTGCTAAGTTTGAGAGAAAGGTTACCAGCTTTGGATTCTGCATCATTTTGGCAGGAGAATCAAGAGTAGGAATTGCCATCTCCTATCCAGCAATCAAAAATATTCTCTTGCAATGTCTATTGACTAGGCTAGAATAATTATAGTCTTCCCTCTCCCGAGGCATTCTGGGCACTCTACCTGAGAGCTTTGGAGAGCTATAGATCTGGAACATCTAATGGAAGTTCTCCCAACGTTCTTGGGAAGCCCCCAAATCACAGGCACCCCATAGTATGTCGTAATTCAGGGCTGGATGACTTCCAGCAGCTGGCTTCCTGAGGACTTACGAAATTGCTCTTGGCATTTGTCAACATTCCCTTTATATGTAGGTGTTCTCTCTCAAAAGTTCAGGCATGGACCTCTGGGTCTTCTCACTTGCATCTTCTTGAAGTGCGATAGCTTTGCAGTTGTCCCAATTCTACTTGAGAGTTGAGTTGAGTGAAGTTGTGATGTGGAAATTCAGTTGGAAGCTGATTCAATTGAACCTCCCCATCCAATAAACTCAGCAGCCAAGAGGAAATCCCATTCAAATCATTAGATTTTGATGCTGTTGAGATAATCTGGCAGTTGATGAGGACTTCTGCAAAGAGATTTTGCAAATAAAATCAAACACAATCCAGTTTGAAAATGAAGCATTCAATCATACCGGTTTTCTGAACCTATTCAAGTTGTTGAATCTGATCCAGACGTCGGTGTTAATCACATGGACAATTCAAACTAAATTAAAAACAATGTGTGCAACCCTATTTGATAATCTCCATAAAACATGGACATCACTGACCCTTTCTCTAGCGCTGATGGTTTGTGAAAGGTCAGCACATCAGCGGTTCAAATCCCTAGCACCACATAACAGAGTGAGCTCCTGTTCCTTGTCCCAGCTTCTGCCAACCTACCAGTTCGAAATCATGTAAAAATGCAAGTAGAAAAATAGGAACCACCTTTGGTGGGAAGGGAACAGCGTTCGGTGGGCCTTCAGCATTTAGTCATGCCGGCCACATGACCGTGGAGACATCTTTAGACAGCGCTGGCTCTTCGGCTTTGCAACGGAGATGATCCCCACCCCCTAGAGTCGGGAACGACCAGCACATATGTGCGAGGGGAACCTTTACCTTTACAAATGTTTTGTGCATGGTTTGGGTTGGTGTTATTACTAGCGGTAAGATGACTAGTTTGGATGGGAATTCCCTTTAGGTGTTCTTAGCTGAGAAGTACTTCTGGAGAAAGAAGAAAGTCTACAATTTGTTTTCCTAGAAGAGAGTTTGCTCATTTCGATCACAAAAGTCCATTGTGGGTTTAGAAAAGACCTAACTCATTTATAGTGGCATTAAAAAAAAGAACTTAATTCATTCAGTAGCCTACACACAGGCGGAAGAATTTGTTAACATTCAGCTGGAGCTCTTTGTTGTGAACAAGACCTCTAATTATTCCAATTGTATTGTACAAAATTCCAAAGATGCTTTGGCATGAAAAGCACCGTTGGTGAATCTACTTTCATTTAAACTCATGCATACACACACACACACACACACACACACCGTCCTACACACACACATAGACATTGCCTAGCTTTTGGATACTAACCTCATGAGATGCCTTCAAAACGAGACATTTTCCTTGTGTCCCAATGTTTTGCATACAAAATTATTTGCATCGATAAGTAAATGCAAATGCTTAGACCGAAGGAATGTCATTCCTGTAATTATTCTGTTCTAGTGGATCATTTCTTTTCTTTTTTTAATAACAGCTGCCGCAACCATCTATTTTGGGAAAGTTTCTTTCCATAGTTCTGGAATGACCTTGTTGATCCAGAAGATGGGGGACAATCGAACAAACGATGGGAACATTCCGTGATGTTCAACAGATGCTTGTACAAGAGATCCTTTGAAAGTAAAGTATCTATTCAAGTCCACCCCAAATGTCCATTACTGTAGAGGCACAAGATGTCACTCTTCATTGGCTGCAGAGAACATGGGTGCTCGGAGTTCAACTCTGCAGTCCTGGAACAATTCATGCAGCCTGTTGCTCTCTCAGTGGTTCTGGGAATGATCAACCCAACAACATGTGGAAAAACCTGAGCCAAACAACCTTTTTTTTAAATGAAAAGGTTTTATTTTTATTTTTTTTGTTCTCTATATACAATTATAGGTATACAGTCACATAGTTATTATTCTTTTTTACATTCGTCCTTCTTATACATTTGTCATTCCATTTACAGGGTTATAATATACAATTTTGGGTTGCTTCGTTTATCATCCCTCATCTGTTTTGACACAATCTTCTTTCCCCTTTCTTTTCTCCCTCCCTTCTCTACTTCCTTCCTTCCTCCTGTCCTTTCCCTTCCTTCTTCCCTTCCCTTTTCTCTCCCCTACTCTTCTCTTCCTCTTCCCCTTCCTACCCTCTCTCCTTCTCTCCTTCTCCCTTCCATCTTCCCTCTATCTTCCTTCCCTCCTCTTCTTCTCATCTCCTCTCGTCCTCCTTCTTTTGAGTGGGAAAGAATAGAATAGAATAGAATAGAATAGAATAGAATAGAATAGAATTATTTATTGGCCAAGTAGGATTGGACACACAAGGAATTTGTCTTTGGTACAGATACTCTCAGGGTACATAAAAGGAAAGATACATTTGTCAAGAATCATAAAGTACAATACTTAATGACAGTCACAGGGTACAGATAAACAGATTAATAGTAATAGTACTGCACTTAGTAAATAGTTTGGTAGTGTTGAGGGAATTATATGTTTAGCAGAGTGATGGCATTTGGGGGGGAAACTGTTCTTCTGTCTAGTTGTCTTGGTGTGCAGTGCTCTATAGTGTTTTGAGGGTGGAAGTTGAAACAATTTACGATCAGGATGCAAGGGGTCTGTAGATGTTTTCTACAGACCTCTTTTTGACTCGTGCAGCATACAGGTCCTCAATGGAAGGCAGGTTGTTAGCAATTAGATTTTCTGCAGTTCTGATTATCCTCTGAAGTCCGTGTCTGTCTTGTTGGGTTGCAGAGCCAAACCAGACAGTGATGGAGGTGCAGATGACAGACTCAGACAATTTCAAAGCCGAAGAGCCAGCGGTGTCCGAAGATGTCACTGTGGTCATATGGCCGGCATGACTCAATGCCGAAGGCGCACGGAACGCTGTTCCCTTCCCACCAAAGGTGGCTCCTATTTTTCTACTTGCATTTTTACATGCTTTTCAACTGCTCGGTTGACAGAAGCTGGGACAAGTCATGGGAGCTCACTCTGTTACGCAGCGCTAGGGATTCAAACCGCTGATCTGCCAACCTTTCTGATCAACAAGGTCAGCATCTTAGCCACCGAGCCGCCGTGTTTATTAAAGTCAACTTTATTAAACAGTAAAGGTGAGGGATCAAATGCTAGATACTTCTTCTAGCACTGATATCGTTACCAAGTTGGGTATGAAACTTCTGCAAGAAAAAACAGCCAAGCTCAGAGAACACCAAGGACGCCACAATCTTCCTCCTTTCCGCAAACCCCACTCCCTCTCAGCACTGATGATGTTCCCTAGTTGGGTAGTAAAACATCTGCAAGAAAACCACCAAACCACCAAGTGTTAATGCCACTGTATAGTGCCTTGGTAAGGCCACACTTGGAATACTGCATACAGTTTTGGTCGCCACGATGTAGAAAAGACGTGGAGACTCTGGAAAGAGTGCAGAGAAGAGCAACCAAGATGATTAGGGGACTGGAGACTAAAACATATGAAGAACGGTTGCAGGAGCTGGATCTGTCTAGTTTGATGAAGAGAAGGACCAGGGGAGACATGATAGCAGTGTTCCAATATCTCAGAGGGTGCCACAAAGAAGAGGGAGTCAAACTATTCTCCAAGGCACCTGGGGGCAGGACAGGAAGCAATGGGTGGAAACTAATCAAGGAGATAAGCAACTTAGAACTAAGGAGAAATTTCCTGACAGTCAGAACAATTAACCTCTGGAACAGCTTGCCTCCAGAAGTTGTGAATGCCCCAACCCTGGAAGTCTTTAAGAAGATGTTAGATAGCCATTTGTCTGAAATGGTATAAGGTTCCTGCCCACGCAGGGGGTTGGATTAGAAGACCTACAAGGTCCCTTCCAACTCTGCTATTGTATTGTAAGCTCAGAGGCCACCAAGGACCCCTAATTCAAATTCCATTGGCAGCTTGATGCCAAGGCAAGGAAGATCTAATGTGATGATATCGTATCTTTTGCATTTCACTTCTCACAACTAGGCATATCTCACAACAGTAACACCTAGTTTCTGTCACGGGCCTTCAGGTACGACGTCAAAGTTTTCATCAAATTCATTGTCATCTCATCCCTTTCGAGCATCACCTTCTGTGTTCAAACTTGATTTCTTTTCACCTAGGGGTTATTTTTCTCGTCTTTCTGGATTTTTTTTTTAAAGGCTTAAGTACATTCTGCTATACAGGTTAAATTACAAAAATTCTCTTTTTGGCTGCAAAGCCCCCTGACCTACAAGGGGGGGGGGAGGAAAAACCCTAACAACCCACCAACACCATCGCTTAGCAACCAATCCCTTAGCAACAAGGAGTACCTCTATATAAAAAAAGATGCTTCAATAAGAGTGATCAGTACAAACTCTTTTCTGATCCCTCAGAGGACAGCACCGTTAGCAAAGGTAGCCGGCGATAGATGCCAGAATAAAGAGGTCTGTGCAAAGGACCAGGTAACTTTTACAACTTTTCTGGTTTATCGTGTGGTTTCTTTTTTTTTTCTTTTTTTCTCCCCCTGTGCAGGAATGAAATGACAAAAACTGATTCTGTAAAAATAGCCAAGATTTTGTAGACATTTTGATTTGTGGACATCTTAATCTCAATCTGTCTTTTTTTTTTTTCCCCTCTTTCTTTCTCTCGCATCCTTGTTCTTACTTGGGAAAAATTTTACCTGCTTTGGCTTCAGATCTTTTGTAGGTCGAAAGCAGTATCAAAAGTTGACTATAACTTTTGACTGTTTTAGCATTGTGGGGCACCTGACGGCTTAGACCCCTTTCTCTTTTCCATTCTTTTATTTTTAATGCGCTTCTTTAGATGTGAAAGGTAAAGAACTAGGGTTTCCTCCACCCTTTCTGTGCATCTTCTTAAAATGTAGATGAATTTCAGATGATCCAAAAAGGGAGCTGAACCATAATGACGGTGACCGTAACAATAAAAGGAACGGTAAATGAAAAGGTTTCCCAGAGAATCTTCACCAGAAGCTGACCTGGACAACGGACGATCCTTCATTCATGATGCTAAAGAAAGGTTGACCTTGGAGAGATGTTCTTTTCAGACATTTTGCCTGCTCGTCCAGAACTAAATGTTCTATGCTCTTCAGTTAAATGATCTTCACCTCTGATGCTGTAGTTTCGCCCGTGTTATTCATTTATTTATTTATTTTAGTTTCTCAAACATGTAAAAGATAACAGCCCTGAGTCCCTATGTGGTGAGATGGGTGCGGCTTATAACTACGATTAATAAATAAAATAAATAAAAATAAGTATAAATGTGATGGGTATGAATAAATGGAGACAGTAGGACAGGGACTATAGGCATGATGGTGAGCTTGTGAACAATGGGGTGAGGTCAACAGTAGACAGTCTTAAAGTTTTGGGGGTTTGGGGAAGAAACCACAGTCAGGTAGAGCATTCCAGGCGTTGGCCATTCTGTTGCTGAAGTCAAATTTTCTGCAATCGTGTTTGGAGCGGTTTACCTTGAGTTTGCATCTATTGTGTGCTTGTGTATTATTGTGGTTGAAGCCGAAGTAGACATTGACAGGTAGGATGTTGTAGCGGATAATTTTGTGAACTATGTTTAGGGGGAAACTCCAGAAGCCTAGAACTTCAGCTATCATCCCTCAATGTGTCCATGGCCAGTGATTGACCTTCAAAACTAATAAAGGGTTTGGCCCTCATTGTATCACTGTATACACACCCCCATGTCCACATATACACACACACACACCTCTCTCCATATCTCCTTATTGTTTAGGGTTTATTTTTTCCATCCTGAAGAAAAGGGGCACTTGGGTCATCTTCTAGATATGTGATAGTTCCTTCGAGCCTCAATAAATTTTGGCAGGAAATGTAGAATAGAATAGAATAGAATAGAATAGAATAGAATACAGAGAAGTCAAGTCAAGTCAAAAGTCAAGTCAAGAGAAGAGAAGAGAAGAGAAGAGAAGAGAAGAGAAGAGAAGAGAAGAGAAGAGAAGAGAAGAGAAGAGAAGAGAATAACAGAGTTGGAAGGGACCTTGGAGGTCTTCTAGTCCAACCCCATGCTTAGACAGGAAACCCTACACCACTTCAGACAAATTTCCTGACAATTACAACAATTAATCACTGGAACAGCTTGCCTCCAGAAGTTGTGAATGCTCCAACACTGGAGGTTTTTAAGAAAAAAATGGACAGTCATTTGTCTGGAATGGTAGAGAATGCTTGAGCAGGGGGTTGGACTAGAAGACCTCCAAGGTCCCTTTTGACTTGTCATTCTGTTATCCTGATATTTAGAACAAGTGTACATGCATGTTTTCATTCAGACTTTCCAATGAGATAAAACCATCTTCTTAGCTGCAGCTCACATTTCCGTTTGTTGCATTTCTCTTCGTTAAATATTTTCAGGGTAAACTTTAACTTCTTCTTCTTCTTCTTCTTCTTCTTCTTCTTCTTCTTCTTCTTCTTCTTCTTCTTCTTCTTCTTCTTCTTCTTCTTCTTCTTCTTCTTCTTCTTCTTCTTCTGGGTTAACCTAGAGTCCCACTTTATGGAGGACAGTCCATTTGAAGATAACATTTCTGCAGAGGACGAGATGCAGATTTATTTATTTTAAAAAAAATGTCCTGCCAACGATGTGGAGCCAACCTCAAAAACGACAGTCAAAATAAAAATGAGATATGGCACCGCCTGTGTAAATGAGCTGCCCTGCTCAATGACCATGTATGATGTATATTGGGTGTTCTATCTAATCTCTTGATGTTCAGCTTCCTGCTTATCAATCTCACTCGCTACAGAGTCAGGCTCAGCTTCCTTCTTTATCAGTTTTGCTTTGCTCAGATTGGCATTTAACTTTCTCCCTACCAGTTTCATTGTCTTGGGGCTCCAACTCAATGCCTCTTCGAGGAAAAGGTTACCCCTGGACATCTTTTTAAGTAGATGGCCACTTTCTATAAACATAGGATATGTGACTATTTTATTGATTGATTTATTGAGTTATTGAGTTATTTATTTTTATTAGTTTGTCACACGTGTATAAGATAGCAGGCGTAAATATAAACATGGACATGAACAATGGAAATACAATAATACAATACAATACAATACAATAGCAGAGTTGGAAGGGACCTTGGAGGTCTTCTAGTCCAACCCCCTGCGTGGGCAGGAACCTTATACCATTTCAGACAAATGGCTATCTAACATCTTTTTAAAGACTTCCAGGGTTGGGGCATTCACAACTGCTGGAGGCAAGCTGTTCCAGAGGTTAATTGTTCTGACTGTCAGGGGTTAGAAATGGGTACAAATAAATGGGGGACAGTAGGACAGGGACGGTAGGCACGCTGGTGCGCTTATGCACGCCCCCTTTATGGACCGCTTAAGAATGGAGTGAGGTCCACAGTAGACAGTTTAAGGTTGAAGCTGTGGGAGTTTGAGGATATAACAATGGAGCCAGGTAGAGCATTCCAGGCATGGACCCCTCTGTTGCTGAAGTCGTATTTTCTGCAATCAAGTTTGGAGCAGTTTACCTTGAATTTGTACCTACTCAATGTATTATTGAGATTGAAGCTGAAGTAGTCATTGGCAGGTAAAACATTGTAGCAGACAATCATTTGGCTCTTAGAATCATAGCACCGGAAGCAGTGGTGGATTTCTACAGGCTCGCACCTACTCGCGAGAGCCGGTTGGTGAAATTTAGAGAACCGGTGAGAGGGGGTTCCACCGGCGTACCTGGAAGTAAATCTGGCCCGCCGCTGCCAGCGACCCAACGGGAAAGAAAGGAAAGGAAGGGAAGGGAAGGGAAGGGAAGAAAGGAAGGAAGGAAGGAAGGAAGGAAGAAAGAAAGAAAGAAAGAAAGAAAGAAAGAAAGAAAGAAAGAAAGAAAGAAAGAAAGAAAGAAAGAAAGAAAGAAAGAAAGAATTTATCATCACAATTGAGTCCAAAATTTTGGTTGCTAAGCAAGAGCGTTGTTAAATGAGTTTCACCACATTTTAAAAAGTGGCCACTCCCATCCTGTCACATGACTGCCAAGCCACGGCCACAAAATAGGCCACACCTACAGAGTAGGTTCTAAAAAATTTGAAACCCACCACTGACCGGAAGGGACCTTGGAGGTCTTCTAGTCCAGCCCCCTGGATCTTCTCAACATATACTGAGTTTTATCCTTAAAAGCATCCCATCATCCTTGTCTTAAGCTTCAGCCAATTGTATGAACTGGGTCTATATTGTAGCATCCATACACACATCTACAGTATGTCCCACTTGTGATTATATCATTCAATAATCTTCCATTCGTGTGTTTTGGTGTTGTTGTTTTTTACCATAAAAGGTCTTTGGAACTACCTTCCTTTAAAAAAAAATGGCTATAAAATAAATGATCAGCAATTGAAATTTTATTCCACGTAAGATTTTGCTCGTCTGAAACACCCCGAGCCATAGTCATTCCTCTGTTTCATCACCATGCCTCTTTGTACACACTCTCAGTGTCCATTTCTTGGGTGTGTTTTCTTTGCATTGTGCCCTTGGCAGTTGCCCTGCATTGCAGTCATTCCTGAAGCAGTGAACAGGTCCAAGAATTGGATGCCTTCTCCACTGATAATTAGGGCCATAGATCAAAAGATAAGAAAGGCCATGCCAACATGCGTGTTCGCAGTCTCCTGTATCTAACTGAAGGTTGTCAGTTGGGAAGCCAAAATTGACTTATTTCAAGGCATCAGATTGGAGAAGTGTTATAGTTTTAAAAAAAAAAAAAGCTTAGAAAGAGACTATGACATTTATTTAAATAGCTGTATCTGTTCTGTATCTAGCTGGAAGACCACCCGCTAGAAGAAATTGTAAATGCCTGTTTTCGCTGGCAGAACATTCGGGCACCACAAGTGCCCTTCAACATGCCCACTCTGGCCATGCCCACCACAGCCCCCTGAGTTCAAACGCAACCTTGATGCGGCCCTCAATCAAATTGAGTTTGACACCCCTGGTCTATGTCACAGGACCGTGATGGCGAATCAGTAGCAGAAATTTTGAGTCGTTTGGAGAACCGGTAGCAGAAATTTTGAGTAGTTAGGAGAACCAGTAGCAGAAATTTTGAGTAGTTCGGAGAACCGGTAGCAGAAATTTTGAGTAGTTCGGAGAACCGGTAGCAGAAATTTTGAGTAGTTCGGAGAACCAGTAGCAGAAATTTTGAGTAGTTAGGAGAACCGGTAGCAGAAATTTTGAGTAGTTCGGAGAACCGGTAGCAGAAATTTTGAGTAGTTTGGAGAACCGGTAGCAGAAATTTTGAGTAGTTTGGAGAACCGGTAGCAGAAATTTTGAGTAGTTAGGAGAACCGGTAGCAGAAATTTTGAGTAGTTCATAGAATCGGTAGCAGAAATTTTGAGTAGTTTGGAGAACCGGCAAATGCCACAGAGTGGGGTAGGAATGGAGATTTTGCGGTATCCTTCCCATGCTCCACCCACCAAGCCACGCCATGCCCACCAAGCCACAGAACCAGTAATTTAAAAAATTGAATTTCATCAATGGCCTGTTAGGCCTATTTGTTTGCCCTCCCCAGGCTCCCGAGGCTTTCCTGGAGCCTGGGGAGGGCAAAATGACATCCCCCGCCCCCTGAAGGATATGCCAAGCTCAGCTTGGAGACCAGCAGTGTGGCACGCGTGAAGGGGGGAGCATGGGGAAGGTTGTGCACGAATGCACATTGTGGGGCCGCTCTTTGCATTATGGGTGCCAGCACGCACGCTCGCTATCCCGCGTGCACGCTCGCATTTTTGTCACACAACCCTGCCCTCACTGTGGTAGGATTTAGCTTCCTCAGTTCCAAGATGTCGCTTCATCGGCTTTGATCGCAAACTTGCTTTCCATTCCCAGAAGTAATAAGAGATTATAGAGGCTCCAATACTCCTCTATAGATTTCTGCAATGTGATGGCAACATGGTCAAGAATGCTGCTCTTCTGTTTTCTTCTAACAGAAGAGGGGGGAATTAAGATGGACAGAAACCTGTCCCATGAGCAGGAAGAGATCCTGCATCTAAGCTAGCATGCCTTCTTTTCCATCCAAAATCACCCCACAAATGAAGTGGGATGGAATCAAGATCACGTGAAGTGTTAATACCACTTTATGAGGCCTTGGGAAGGCCACACTTGGAATACGGCATCCAGTTTTGGTCACCACGATGTAGAAAAGACGTGGAGACTCTAGAAAGAGTGCAGAGAAGAGCAACAAAGAGGATTAGGGGACTGGAGACTAAAACATATGAAGAACGGTTGCAGGAACTGGGAATGTCTAGTTTAATGAAAAGAAGGACTAGGGGAAACATGATAGCAGTGTTCCAATATCTCAGAGGATGCCCCAAAGAAGAGGGAGTCAAGCTATTCTTCAAAACACCTGAGGGTAGAACAAGAAGCAATGGGTGGAAACTAATCAAGGAGAGAAGCAACTTAGAATTAAGGAGAAATTTCCTGACAGAACAATTAATCAGCTTGCCTCCAGAAGTTGTGAATGTCCCAACACTAGACGTTTTTAAGAAGATGTTGGATACCCATTTGTCTGAAACAGTATAGGGTTTCCTGCCTAGGCCTGGGGTTGGACTAGAAGACCTCTAAGGTCCCTTCCAACTCTGCTATTGTATTGTATGAAGTCTCAGGACAAAAGCTGCAGAGAAGTGCCTTAGAATAACCCATCCTGTCTAATGTCCTTCTCATCCAGAAGATGGACTTGGAAATAAGACTGTCTCAGAGGTCCAAGGACATTCTTCAAAAACCTAGCCACAGATGTTCAAAGTCAGCCCTTCTAAAAGATGG
Source organism: Rhabdophis nuchalis (assembly GCA_039707465.1). NCBI lineage: Eukaryota > Metazoa > Chordata > Lepidosauria > Squamata > Natricidae > Rhabdophis > Rhabdophis nuchalis. The sequence goes on along the minus strand of CM077659.1, from coordinate 6,820,396 downwards.
AGTCGGGGCTTCAATTCACGGCAGACTTTAATTCCTTTGGCTCTGGTGACAACCTTGGCACCGGCTCCCAGCTTCCTACCTTATGACGACCATCCAAGGTTAATGAGGGAGATAGGAGCACTCCATCGGCATGGAGGGTTCCCCCCCCCCCCCCAAGCAACCTGGGCCTTCCAAACCAAGGTCAAGAAATGTTTTGGTTTGTAGGACCAGCGAATCTTCTCTTCTCTTGTTTTGACGTCGCTTGTGTCGTCTAGTCTGAAGCTCTGCCCTTATAAAACAAGCCACATCGCGGAGCAGGATTCATTAAGTGGCAGGATCAAAGAAGAGGGAAGACAGATATTGGTGGAAGAGCTGTTCCGAGTACTTAGAGGTTTTCTTTGCCTTTCTAACCCACAGCCGAGCCGATTGACTGGGGACAGCAAAATGCTTCTGGAAATCCTGAATCCGATGCATTACAATATCACCAAAGTGGTTTCCGATAGCATCCCGACTGTAGCTACTCTACCACTCTTGTTCTTGATGACGTTCCTTTTCCTCATCTGGACTTGCGAAGAAACATCTTCCATACCAGGTAGGTTTTTTTTAACAGAATGACAAGCGTTGTTGGAAGGGACCTTGGAGGGCTTCTAGTCCAACCCCTCTGAGTTTCAGATTGTGGGCTCAAGAAAGAAAGAAAATCTTCCTATTTAAGGAAGAACTAAGGGAAGAATAGGGGGTTGATGTGACTCAGTCAACCTATTTTATTATTCTTATTATTCTTATTCTTATTTATTTTAGCTTATGCATCACGCCCTTTCTAAAGGGCTTGGCCCTATCGTGAGGAACCTGGATTTGCTTTGTTCAGTGTTATTATTTTCTATCTGTTTTTTAAATTTATCTAGTCACCGGTCTCACGAGCG